>OX376373.1:189305806-189733306 GCA_947369275.1 Nemotelus nigrinus
TCAAGAAAAAGTAACTTAGCTATGTATACCTACAAGTGAAACAAATGTATATTATCTCAGTTCCAACAATGTTTTAATTTTCTAGAAATGATAATGCATTTAATAGTAAATAGTTAAAAATATCTGTCCATACACCACATAAATTTTAACATAGTAATTTGCATCAGTTAAAACTCGGTATCAATCATTTGCTGAGTTTTTTTTAGACTCAATAATATTTTTGCCAAGCATTTTCTAATACACCCTAATCATATAGTTTCCGATTGCTTTAACTGTATTATTGCATCTCTTTTCTTTATTTATAACTTTACGAGCTACACTAATTGATAAAAGGCAAAATCAACTTTTTCAAAAAGCTAATTGATGTTTTTATGTAAATACTGTATTCATTACATTTTTAAAGCTATGAGTTTGTTATTGCATCATTTTCTCTTTCTTTTTTAGAGTGGAACTAATAGCGATAGTGGATTAAGCGCGAAACCAGCTTCATTCAAAGGAATCGAGAAGTATGTTTTTTCTCTGCCTTTATGTGTTTTTTTAAGTCAATTTTATTTGTGTGTTTTAGATTTGTCCAAGATGTTGACATTCTTCTGCCGGTCATTGCAGAATGGTAAGTTTTTGAACGAAGTCCTGTTAATTTTGTGCATTAGTCTGTTTTTCACTCCGGTATTTTTCCTGTTCGACTTACACTTTAAAAGATCCAATCGAAAAATGAACTTTTCTCCAATGTTCAAGTTTCGGCTGAGTTTTTAGTTTTACTTCGACGATAATGACGTTATGAACAATACTATATTTTTACATGTTCTCATCGCGCTTCTTTTTCGAATTACAAAGCTATTTTGGGTAAAACTAGACTACGTGCCCCCATAGCCGTTAGACAATTTTACCGATTAGGTTTTTTTGTTTTATTTTTTGTCTTTGTGTGTTTGTTTTTTGTTCGTTAACTTATTTATCTTCAGTGTGTTGTCTTCTCATGTATTTTTTGTGCATTTTTGTTAGTTATTTTTCAATTTTTGATCGCTGGTCGTCATCCGGTAATAGCAGCGGCAAAAACTTGACGAAGAATACTCAAAAACATACAGAAACTAGACGAGATAACAACACGATGATGATAATCAAGCAAACGAACAGAAAACACCACCCAAAAACAAACAAACAACCACAAAAACACAAGAAAACATAATCGGTGAAATTCTCTAACGGCTATGGTTGTCGAGTTTAGTCCAAAGTTGTAACTGTAATTTAAAACCATTAATCATCTGACAATTGAAAGTTCGATATTTAAAAGCACTAACTAACACGAAAATGAATGCATAGAAAAAATCATTTGTTCCTCGATATTGTGAGTTTGTGAAAAATCGACATAATCTTGAATAGTATTTCAGTCTATTGGTCTTGAACCTGGTGATTATGTCCACATGGTCACCAGCTGAAATTTTAAATTACACTGCCAAAATGTAAGAGGCTTGAGTATCAAGCTCCTCGACGTTAAGCTTGCAGTATTAGAAGCACAACATGTTAGCTACACATCAAATATTCCGCTGTGATCTTAATTCAAATAGTTCTTTAAAAACTCGCTTTCCGCCGATGTTAGACCTTGCTCATCAAACAGTTCGTTCGATTGTATTATTGTCCACAGAAAAAACGGTTTTGATTCAATTTTCGTTTTCGGCGTCTTCTTTCCTTGTGTTAGTAGTGTCGATGTCTATGATGAGTACTACAAGTCCCATAGTGATACGATCAACGATTCTTGCCCAAACTCCAAAGTTGTACTTTGTGGCGACAGCCTTCAAAACATTCATTGGTCCTCTTTTCCAGAGCTGCCTGAATCTAAGTTACATCACTTAGCAATCATTTTTGGCGATTTAAGAGCTTCTATGAACAACTGTGCATTTGTTCAGTTCAATTCTGTTCGCAGTTACTTGGATCTTGCCTTCTCTCATATTTCCATTTATTTTTTCAAATTTATTCCTTTGAAGTAAGTCGGGAGTTGACTCGGATCATCCTCTTTTGGAAGCTGTGTTCTATATTCGGCTTATAAACTCAGCTTCCTTACCTCAAAGTTTCAAACAACTTTGAAGCTTTTTCGATTGGGCCCATATATTGTCACCGTTATCTTGTGAAGGTTTAGTCAATTACTTCTGCAGCATTTTGGGAGCAATTTTTCTTCTATTTATTCCAATTGCATATCCAAAACCAACCTGCTTGGTTTAATAATTCAATCAATTCAAATCCTCACCCCAAAAACGAATTCCAAGAAAAATTTCTGTGATCTGGTTCACCACTCGACCTAGATGCCTACCGTAAACAGAGGCCTGCTACAAAAACTCAAATTAAAAATCCATACAGCTCTCACATATCACCAATAAAATACTCGCTGCAGACAGATAAACTTAAACCATTGTTCTCTCACTGTAAGCATCTACGGACGACCGATATCTCACCTCATAGTATCAAATTCGATGGCCAAATTTCGACCACTCCTCAAACATGACCTTTTTTCTCTACAATTTTCATCTATTTACACCATATCTCATGGGAATTTTATTGCAGTTGAATTAATTGCTATGTTGACTCCATCGGCAACTGAAGCAATTGTGAAAACTTTAAAATCATCATTCAGTGCCGGCTTGGATGGTCTTCGAACAATTTTTTTTTGAAGAGGACCAATGAGTTTCTGAGCCTTGCTCTTTCAAACATATTCAACAAAAGTCTCACTGAACACATATTTCCTAAATCCGGGGATCTTTCTTGCACTGTCAATTATCGTCCGATATCACTTCGTCCAGATTTCTTCTATGTCTTGGAGTGACATATTTGTCGTAAGGAGTGTGGACTCCGAAAATTAATTTACCAATTTATATACTCCAAAAATTAATTTACCAAATCACTTGATGAGCGGTTTGAGGTAGACACAATATAAACAGACTTTGAAACTGCATTCTTTTCGAAATTACAGGAACTTAGATTTTGCTCTTCTATTACACTATAGCTAGAGTCCTATCTTTATGACCGATCCTGTTATGTTGGATACAAGTCCTGCCTATCTACTCCATTTAAACCTCAAACTGAAGTAAAAGGATTCATTCGGCGCCCTCTTATTTTCTTAAATTATGTGAATGATCTGCTACCATTACTTACACGTGAATATCTTTTTAACGCCGAATTCCCTAACATTTTCGCAACAGTAAGGTCCATCGTGGACTGCGGTCTCTTTCAAGGCAACCTGCACATACTTGAATCTTGGTTAATATACATACTTGTGTTAAATATTGAAAAATGTTTTTTTCCAAAAAGCAAATCCACTGATTTGCAGCTATTTAGTAAAAGCCCACATACTGCATTCTCCTACACATGTCAGGGATTTTGAATTTACTTTTCATAGCAACTAAGATTTGATTTATACATATGTGATATCGTCAGGGGTGCCTCTAAAATGTCCAGCTTTGTTTTAAAATCTTTTCAATCAACTGCCACACCAGCTCTGTCTGCTTTTGTTCAAATCTCTTATTAGAGCAATCTTAGAATACGCAACTGTTATCGGGTCTGCATAGTATGAATGTGATACTTTGCAGTCTAACGTAAGTTTACGTGAACCCTTCTTTATAAACATAACATTCCTTATTTCAAATACTGTGACCAACTGAACTGACTATGTTGAATACTCAGGCGTTATTTTTACATATATTCCTCGGTTAGTATTTCCTGTTTAATTTATGCTCCAGAATCCCGAACTACCTGACCTTTGACAACATACAATTTCGTTATCCTTATCGCGGCACTCAGAAACGTTTGCAGTGTTAGTTGTAAGATCTTCCATTTATTGCCATTCACTTTGGCAAGACTACTGAGGACGCACAACACTCTGGAGCTAGGTCCTTATATATATATAAAACTAGCTTCAAGTAGCAATATCATCAATATGTAATTGGACTTATCTGTATGTTGATTCTGAAATAAAATAATATATTCGTATTGCCTGAAATAAAGAAATATACAACAGACAAATTCCAGCACTTCAAAATGTTCCAAATAACAAAGTATTGTCATTGAATCGTTAAATATTTTTTATTGCAAACAATATCTACATTTTCTTTTTTCTTATATCTAAAACTATACACTTTCATCTGCTCCTCCATACGGCAGAGCAGGTAACGCATTTTTCATTTGTTCGACCAAATATGCATCCAGCATTTTCGGATGCAATTTTAGTTTCATCAATTTATCATAGTCCAGAGTGACTACACGAATCCCTAAGCGTCGCAAGTGACGCACTCTCATCAGTTGCGATCCAATCAAAAACTCGCCAGTAGTATCGAAATGTTCGGGCAAGTGAACAAGAATTGCAACATAAACATTCCGATCCTTCCGAACGCTATACGACCAGAAATTTCCGATACCGGGAGGATGCACCAATGCATCTATGATATATAACGGATTAATCGGTAACTTGCCTACTATTACCCCCGTGGTCAGATTCTGGTAGCCTCCGGCCAAGTCTTCGAGATGTTCAATGATTCCGTGAATAACTCGCTTGATTCGACCGTCTTGCCAAATCGATTTTGCAGAATGGTCGCGGGGCAGAAGTGGCCCACTGTAATTCTCACACTCCAAGGTCAATGATGCGTCCAGGAGCTTCAGGTCACTTCGAACTTTTGCCAGTTTTTCGTTTGGAGTCATTGAATGCATCAAGTCCAGAAAATATGGATTGAAAACGGCGGGGACAAAATTGAGCGGGAACATTTGAACGAAACAGCAGCTGAGCAAAATTTGAATCATATCCATCGGTGGAACCTTGGAGAAATTAGTCTGTAGGTAATCTTCGACTGTCTTCCAGAATTTTATACTGTTGACCGGTTGGAAATTCAAGTACCCGAACGGTTCGACCATGGCCTTTGCGAAACTGGGAGCAGCATGGGAAACATTCGCAATTAAGTACTCGCTTGACCCGTTTAAAATATGATGATTCCTGATGCGAAACTGAACGCAGTGGTCCAGAAGAGTTGCTATCAGTGACTGGGACTTGACCCTTATTCCTTTCGCCTTCATGTAACGCTCCAAGGCTTTTTCGATTTGATTATTGGAAAAATTCAAAAATGTGTAAGCGCTGATGATAGTTTGCAGCTGATTTTCATTCACAGCATGTATGTTGGTGCTCAGCCAGCGCGAAAATGAATGCATTGATCGAAACGGTGCAATGTTGCACGCAGCTAATGCCGCCAGACAGTCGGCCGCCGCTTGTGGCGATAAATTCCACCAAAGTTGCGTGATTTTTCTTTCTAGGACACCTAGAATCAATCGTCGGCTGATCTTTAATTTAGGGAGCACTGAATAGATAAACTTAATATTTTTATCATTGATCAGTTCTTCGTTATCCGCAATACCGCTCCAGAATTTCTCAGCCGAGTCATGTTGTTTACAGTTGACGAAAAGTTCGATGCACTCGCAAATTTCGACTATGTTCAAAATCCCACTCGAGTTTCGCAATAGAAATTCATCGCAGAAACGCTGAATAGTTCTCTGCAGGTCCAGAAACGGCTTGAGAAGTTCCATGAAATCGAGAAGCATCTTATGATCCCCATTCTTAACAATACAGTCAATCATCCGGTTGTAAACGGCACTGCTATTTTCCAAGTTTTTCAACCCAACCAGGCTCTCATTTCGAATCAACCTGTCGAAAGCATGGGCGGCGATTTCAGGACACAAGTCTGCATCCGATAACTGATCAATGATACTAAGAATCCCAGTCGATGTGTAACAATTTTCCACATGAGCAATAACATCCTGCGGTTTCGTAAATGTTTCATTCACAGTCCAGAGCTTGGTTTCTTCTTCTGCAATGTTGGTCAGTATCGTGGGAAAATCATCTTTGTTGATCTTACGAAAAATCGCTGGTAATTCTTGTATGTCGCTGCCCTGCTGCACCAGGATGGATGTGTTCCCTAAAGCAGATTTCACTCCCGGACCGCCACTCGCATTGCTACTATTCCCGTCTTCTCCAGCATTTCCGTATTGTCGCCCTACAAGTATAGTACTTTGTACGATGGGTGTTACATAATTGTAACAAAGTGATGTCGGGATGCGACTTAGTAAGCATCGCGACATAATTTGAATTGGGATACGGAGACTAGTTGATCAAGACATCACTAAAAACACTTGTTTAAATACGAATTGTCAATGGCTAAGATGCTACAAAAATTGCTTCCGTCAATTTGACGGATGAGTGGCACACGAGCAGCTGATGAGTGGAACATAAATCGCACGCAATATAGCATGATATATAGTAGATAGTTTTATCATTGGTTTTATGAACTTTGATTGACAAGATAACTTGGGAGATTTTGAGATATTATGGGGAAAATTATTGATCATGACTTCACTTCGGATAAAGGTAGCTTTACTTTATCGGTAAACTTTATATAGGCGAAGGTGAAAGCACCTATCATGAGATATGGCTTATCTCTTATACTACTGGTTTGTGTTCAAGATCTAGGTGAGAGTCTTTGATAGTTCTTATAATTTACATATTAACTTACGTTTATTTTTTTCAAATTAAATGAAAGTCAATTATATTCCGGTTCAGTTATAAATAAAGTAATGTGATAAATAAAGATGTTAGTATAATTGATATATTCTTAAATTTGCAGTTTTGTAAATATTTCGGACATTCATCATTTTGCTAGCGATATTTGAACCGTTTATTTTGAAAGTGGCATAAAGTCACTTATTTAAAAAAAAGTCAAGTTAATGATAACATTAATTACATTTTAACGGTATCTCTTCAAAAAAAAATATTTGATATTAATATCTTCAGAACTATTGAAATTTCGTTCGAGAGAAGTTTCGCTTATTAACGGTAACGGTTGTTTTGAAAGCGGTGTAAGTCGCTGTACTCAGGAAATGAATTGCGAGGCTTAGCGGAGAAGGGAATTAATATTTTGTTAAAAGTGAGATGAGCATGTGTGAAGTATTGTTTTGAATTATTTACAGTATTTTTTAAAAAGCTTGAGGAATTTTGGTATTTCATTACAATTAACCCTTATAGTAGCAAATAGTAAGTGCGAGGATTATTCCTGCTTTTCTTAAGAATTGCAGTGAATATAAATGGGTTGGCAACCAACACCTCCTCGGCCGGTGTATGCTTGCTGTATTCGCTGTGGTGGCGCAAAACAGCTGAAAATAAAGGGAGAAAATAACGAGTGTAGCCCGGCCCGTGGTCCCTCGACCGAATCTGGATTCGTACTAGGGACCCCACACACTATAAACCAATACCCTATCCACTAGATTTCAAGAGCTAAGTAAAGTAACTGCTAAAATTGTTGAGATGTATTGTATTTCGTTCCGTTCTACCAGGTCTAAGAAACTGCTTTCGTGATTGTAAGATTTTCTTTATCTTTCGTGTTTTACATTAATAGCTCCTCTAGTTTTTCTACATGAACGTTGCGGTTAGTTTTGATCAATTACTAATAAAATATTTTACACTTTCAGTCGAGTTATCAAATCCGCCGAAGAAGCTGAAGTTCTTCGTTATGTAGCAAAAGTTTCGTCCGATGCCCACAAACAAGTCATGAAGAATATCAAGTAATATACTTTTTTTCATCAACTTGATCTGATTTGAAATTGACAGCGTTTTTCGTAGACCCGGCATGTGTGAATATGAAGGCGAAAGTATTTTTCTGCATCATTGCTATTCGGTTGGTGGTTGTCGTCACGTATCGTACACATGTATTTGCGGCAGTGGCGTGAACTCGTCGATTTTGCATTATGGCCATGCCGGTGCTCCAAACGATCGAACATTGCGCAACGGAGATATGTGCTTGTTCGATATGGGCGCTAACTACTGTGGCTACGCAGCTGACATAACGTGCAGTTTCCCGGCTAATGGTAAATTTACAGAAGACCAAAAATTTATTTATAACACTGTCCTTGCTGCGAGAAACGCTGTGCTGGAAGCTGCCAGACCTGGAGTCTCGTGGGTTGATATGCACACCTTGGCAAATAAAGTGATGTTGACGCAGTTGAAAGAAGGTGGAATGGTTACAGGTAAATTTGCTAGAAATCCCAAGGAAAGTTGAATTACTATGGAAGAAATGATAGGTGACATCAATGAAATGTTTGAAGCCGGCTTGGCTGCGATCTTCCAACCTCACGGCTTGGGCCACTTGGTTGGTTTGGACGTCCATGATGTCGGTGGCTACTTGGAAGGTCAACCAGAGCGACCAAAAGAACCTGGTCTGAACAAATTGCGTTTCGCTAGAGTTCTCAAAGCTGGAATGTATGTGACTGTCGAGCCAGGATGTTACTTTATCGAAGTACTGATTAACAAAGCTTTAAGTGATCCGAATTTGAGTAAATTCATCGAAAGAGATGTTTTGGAACGGTTCAGAAATTTCGGTGGTGTTCGCATTGAAGATGATGTATTGATTACAGAAAATGGAAATGAAAATTTCGCTGTTGTGCCACGAACGTAAGTCCTTCAAATCATATTTTGTGAAATAGATAAACTTATTCCTATTTCATTCCAGTGTTGAGGAAATCGAAGCATGGATGTCGTCCTGAAATGCTACTAACTTTCAAACGAAGCAACTGATTGCCGACTGTTTAAATTCTTCCTAAGACTTTTGGTATATTCTAATCATTTACAACAATCAAATTTATTTTTTAGACAACGGCATATAATATATTTGACAAAAAAATTAATAAAATTACAAACGGTAAATTTATAAGTATTTATTTTCTGCCGCTTCGATGAGCATACCGTTTAAAGAGCCGACCAGATCTTCAACTTTGTGTCGAATTGCCTGGTAATCATTCTTTTTACGACCTTCTTCGACAACTTCTTCCAATAATTTAGTTTCATGCATAAGATCGGTTAGACGTTCTTCTAGATGTGATATCTGACGATATGTTTCGTTGCTTCGGAGATGTTCCTGCAACGAAATCAAAAGATTTGCTTCAAGATATATGACCAACAGTCAAAATTGTTTTGAAATTTACTTTTATCTCCTGATTTCGTTTTTTAGCTTCTGCAACAACTTCTTCGGTAACATGTTTTTTCTTTTTAACTTCGTCCAGTTTCATTGTAAGCTCACTCATGTTGTCCGCACCTTCGGATCGAAGAGCCTATTAGTTTTAAAAAAATGTAAGTTTTATTTTTTTTCGACCATTTTATTGCTGTGTTCCGTTTTTACTAATTAGTACTTCCAAGTGCTTGGCGGTAGATTACAACTGGAACGCCATCTTCGTTCAGTTTTCAAATGTAAATAAAAAAAATACAGGGAGATAATAACGAGTATAAACTACCAGAATCGATAGAAAATCTAAAAGCAACTAAAAAAATTATCACTTTTAACTTTCCACACTGTTAAGGTTTTTTATAATTTCGTAACTACCAAAAACATTCACCTCTATCAACATACCGTTGAAAAAACCAAATCCACCTATTGACAACTAAATGGCCACGTCACGGCAAAAAAGTCGTAACTGCTCATGAACTACTCGGGAGCAAGAGCCCGAATAGTGGTTAGTAACCAGAAGTACTTGCAAGTACTAAATAGTAATAATGGAACGCGGGCTATATTTTAACTGCATTGCCTTTCAACTAAACTATTTAAACAATTTTTTTAATCATTTTCAAACATAATTTTTTTTTATCCAACAGGTTTTTTAAAGTAAGCTATCAAATCGATAAAAAAAAGCACGCCACTTACATTCAAATTACTATATTTTGGAATTTCGCTTCGAATTTCCGCCTCTTCGTTCATCAGTGTTTCCAATTGCGCCTTAGTTCGCTTTTCCAATATTTGTAGTTGTTTCAGTTGAATACTGAGCTTCTTATATTCTTTCAATAGCCCATCTTGACTACCCAAATCATTTTTCTCATGGATCGCATCGACTCCTTTCACCCCGAAGGAATGCATGTTGATACCTTGCTGAGTGATTTGTTCAATGGCGAAGGCAATTTGGTTTTTCAGGAGCTCAAGTTCTAAAAATTAAGAAAATGTTATTAAAAAGGTTGCAGATTCGTGAGATCAAGTGACTTTTGCGCTCCGTGTCAATCTGTTGCGGAAACGTATCTAGAAAAGCTGTCATTGTTTCGTCACGACGTCTTAACTCTTTATACTTGGCATGACGCTCAGAATTGCCTTCTTCGAGGTCCTGAAATTTGTTTACAATTTAAGAGTATGGAAATCGCCAAGAAAATAAAAGATGAAAACATAGAAAATTGCTTTTAGGAAGAATGCTTGCATACCTGTTCTACAAGCTGTAAGATATCCTTCTTCTCTGCAAGCGAATCTTCTATAATTTTCATCTGATGCCCAATACTGATCAGAGCTTGATTGTTCATGCGAACTTCTTTAATCAGCTTGTCCCGTTCCTGTTCCGGCGACAACTTATTTTCTTCTTCCTCTACGAGACTGCTTAGCTTTTCAGTCTGTTCCTTTATTTTCAACTTTAACCTGGCAGCTTCCTGTCGCATCTGCGACGAACCAATAACTGCGTTAAGTCGATCCTTTTGTGCAATTAAACTGTCGATATTGTTGTGCATGTTTATATTTTGTATTTTCAAATTCTCTGCTAACGACTGCAGATGACGATATTTTTGCTGTTCGTCCTCTGGCAGTGATAGGATCATATCATTGATTTTACTCTTCTCGATTTCAATATGTTGTTCGAGTTGCTTGTTCTGCTCGTCTTTCAATTGTCGCTCGCTAAAGAGATTTTCCAGCAGGCCCTGTGTGACCTCATTCTTTTCCCGAAGTGCTGCCGCTTCTTTTTGCAAGTGTTGGCGCGTTAGACCTGATGTATAACTGTCCAAAGTGATATTCATATCGGTGAGTTGTGCTTGCAGATCGGTGAGTTCTTTAGCTGCTTGTTTGACCTTGTGGCTGTAAACGCGCTTGGCAGAACGTTCCTGATCCATATTTTGTTTTTCGCTAAGAAGCCTATTGGTTTCCTGTAATGTTGTACTTGTGAGGTAATTATCAAACGACTAGCTGAGTTGTACTGTGATATATTTGGCTTTATCTCCAGCAAATCAAATCATTTCGACGATTAAATATTTATGAAGGATATTTCAGAAAATACGAATTATACTATATTATACTATGAGAAGCACATCCCATTTTTTCTGATTGGAATTAAAGCATAATTTCATAAGGCTACTTCAAACATTGTAAAGACGAAATTGGCAATAACATCACCAAAGATAATCAAATTAAGTACATATCGGCTCGCTATTGCAAAGAACTCCTTCATCCGGCACATGGCTCAATCATATCAAAGTCGATAAATGTCTCTCTTGAAGTCATAATAACCCTCCATTTACTGGATAAAGTTGAGTTTGCCATATAGCCAATCATAGAGCGGCGGGCATTGACGAAATTCCAGCTGAATGAGTAAAATGTGGTGGAAGCTGTACCATAAAGGCTATCCACAAAGTGATCCAAAACATCTAGGATCAAGAGCCAATACCACAGAAGAAGCAAACCTATTATTTGTCTTATTCGCAGGAAAATGAGACAAACTCCGGTGCGAAAATTACAGAGACATATCACTACTTTGTTCGTCCCATAAAATATTGAGGAAAATATTAGAATATGAAATTAAATTTTACGCTGACGGTATTATTGGGGTGTACCAAGGAGGCTTTCGGTCTGGACAATGAATGACTGATCAACTTTTCACAGTGAAAGAAGTGCTCGATAAATCCTGAGAGTTTAAAATTGACGTCTACTTGATTTTCGTAGATTATAAACAATTATATGACAGTATTAGCCGGAAATAATACTGCACCTCGGCGTCTCAGCAAAACTGCCCAGAATGAGGATCAAAGACTGACCAGAATGAAGATGACATCGACAACATTTCAAATCAGAATCAACAACTATCTGATTGATGCCTTTGGCACAAATATTGGACTAAAGCTAGGCGACGGGGTGGTCGGCTCTACTGTTCAGCTTAGCTTTTGAGTAAGTGATAGGAAAGCGGCCTATCGGAACGAAAGGCATGTTTTTATATAAATCCAACATATTTTCTCGTGCGTCCATATTCGCCAAAGATCTCGTGCTGAAACTTGATGAAGACGCAAAATAAGTAGGCCTGAAAATAAATCTCATGTAAACAAGAAGCATGACTCAAACAAGAAAGGGGACCCCCAATAGGTAAAATATAGCTCTTAACGATTATAATTTAGAAAACGAGTAAAAATTTATAAAAATTGGCAGCAAAATGCAACGAAACTAACAAAATGAAACGAAGAATAAAGCTCACTTGTAAAACTTTCTACTACTTTTTGACTATATTGTAGACTAACTGCAGATGCAGGACAACAAAGCTCCAAGGCCACAAATCAATAAAAAGAACTGTGTTGTGCTATGGATGTGAAACATGGATCCCCACAAGCATCTACAAACATGCTGAACGCCTTTGGGAGACGGGTACTGAGGCGAATAATTAGAGCAAAACACGAGAGCAGCCAATAGTGGATAAAGCACAAACCCAAGCTGTACGAATTTTTTAACAATCCAAAGAATCCAAACTATGGAAGCTGCAGCTTGTCACGTGCAGCGACTTAAGCACTTAAAAGCACTTAAAAATGTATTGAATGGAAAAGCTTAAGCAGTGGGAAAATCCAGGAAACGTTGGTCCGACTCTGTCATCGAAGACTGATCATCACTGCTTGGCTTTGGTAACTGGAGAACGTGGTCGTTGCATCGAGGCAATTAAAGGTGTCATCTGCTAGAAGCCATGGCTCGAGAGAGGCTGCAATGCTATGACGACGACGATTTACACGAACACTAAAACGAGTCTTATAACTCTTATTTAAAACCGAAAAAGCAAATTTGACTAAAAATTTCATATTTAGAAACCGATAAGGCATTTTCCTTCCACCGCTGGATAATAGAGCAAATCGAATTTTCTGCTATTATAGCGAGCTTACCTGTGAAATTTCACTAATCTTCGCTTGTAGCACTGCCTGCCAATAACGTTTGTCCTTAACCATACGCATTGCTCCAGCAGTACCAATACGAGCCTGGCTTGTTGACAATCCACTTAATCCATGCTGCGTTAATGGACGCTCACTCATCATGGATCCGGCATAGCCCAGAGCTGTTCCAATTCTCTGGCTGCTCATTGTAGATGTTGTTGTTTTAAGTCGTGCAGCTGGTCCAGCTGATGTAATTGTAGGTGGCCGATCGATAATGAAGTTGTGAATTGAAGCTGTCCCTGGACGACTTGCTGTTGTTGGGACTTGGCCACCACTTCGAAGATCTGCTCGAAGGCCACGACGTGAAATTGGCCGTTGAGATTGTTGATCCATATCAGAAGCGTGGTGAATTATGTGTTGAAATTTTTTCAAATTTTAGAAAAATCGACAATTCAGTTCACACGACTAGTTTTTCCGCAAAGAACTCGAAGAGTGATTCACGATTCACTAAAGCAAATTTTGTTATGGTTACCTGTTGCCATGGAAATCATTTTGCTTATGATGTTTTCTTTTTTCGATGCAATAGCACTCATTTCCACTTCTCTTTATGTTTTTTTCTTTCGTCCGTAGTGTTCTTGAATACTGTTGCCAAATTTGGTGTCCACATTACGGATACTTGATCGATGCGGCTGAATCCGTGCAACGCCGATTCACCCGCTCGTTGTTCTATAAGTACAGTATTCCGTATTGTGATTACAGCATGAATCAAAGAATACTAAGATTACGCTGATGGCCGTACGAAAATGAGTTGATGTGCGCACCTACGTCACACGTGACATGGATGGCTATTAGTCGTTCGAATATACATATACGTCGATAATTAACGAGTGTGTTACACGTTTTAAATATACGCAAAAGATAATTGCGGCGGAGAACTAAATATTATAAAAACGCTTTCATAAAACTAAACCCATTTATTCAAAGCGTTTGTCACGTGTGACGTAATGAAACAGAATTCCAATATGGCGGACCTGCGCAATGCGTAATCTTTTTACTTGATTCATGTGATTACAGTATGCGCCTCTCCATCCTTCAAATTCCTTCCCTTCAGTCACGTAGAGTGTTCCTCGACGAGTGCCTCCTTTTTAAACTTTTTAACGGCAGTATATTGGTTGACCCCAGCAGTCAACTTTCTGTTAGGGAATCGGGACGTCCTAACAGAACATTATATAATTTTAATGTTACATTTGCCCGTACTGACACCTATTTCTTTTCCCCCCTATTGCGTTTGCCTCGTCAGCACAATAGCCTTAACCTTGGTCCTCTGCCTCGAACGCTATCTGTTTTAAAAATACTTGAAAAAATAACGCTCTTTCATATACTCGAAATATGTCCTAATTTTACTCAATTTGTTTGTTTCTTTTTCGGTCGATTAGCTTTTTATTCTTTTTTGTATTATTATACCATTCTGAATTTATTGATTTTCTTGGTTTTCATATTATTTTCTTTTTCTTATATATATTTATATACTTATATGTATTTTAATTTTTTCTTCTTCTCTAATCTATAATTGGATTTGCTCTGTGGATTTGGACAATAAATAAATAAATAAATAAATAAAAAGAGATATCATCTCGCTTATCGCCAAAACGAACATCACAAGTGCTATTTTTAGATTTTCACATATGATTATCGTTAACAATCCGACTGATTTTTAATTCAAGGTTTATTTTAAGATTTACGTTATATTTTTTAAGCTATTTTATATTAGATTTTAGTTTAATATCATTAAAACAACAACAACAAAAAGCAGTTGAGTTTACACTTTTGCAAGCATAAAAAAAGTTGTTTGTAATGGCTCTTAAAGAGCAGCTCCCACTTCAAAGAGCCGTTTTGCCCATCACTACCTTTAAATGTAAATTATCTCTTGTCACGTTTTCTTATTCTACCCTTTGTTCATGTTTTAGACCTGTTGATAGTTTCAGGGACTTTTCATTGTATCAAAACTTAAATTTGGTCTCAAACTTTCACTGTGAATATAATATGCGTTTCTCTTTGTTCTTTGACAAATGTATTTTTTTTTTCGAATTTTCAAGATAACATAATAATCTAAATATGCTTTTACCTTTGATGGATCTCTTTGGAAACCCTTTAAAAGCAAGTGTTTTATCATACAAGATGAACAATGAATTATTTCCTCAAATATGTCCAAATTTGTCTCAGAATTATTTTTCTTTTTATTGTACTACTGAATGTTTCGAATTCACAGCTTTTAATTTTATTTAATTTTCAATTGTTGAGATGCTTTCTTATCTTATCTTCAATTGGATGTAAATCCATTGATGAAGTCAATAAATAAATAAATTACGCGTTCATTTAGTGAAATTGGCTACAAAGACCAAAATGGATAAGAAAGTCTATATAAATAAACATACTATAATATTTTCTTACTACAATACCGACTTCTTTCAGAGAAATAAACTCTGAGCCAGCTTGAGCGGATTAAAATCCTTCTATTGCAATGTCAAGTAGTCTATTGCAATTCGAAATTTGATTTATTGCACACCGAAAAATTAAAACGACAGCACTGGGCGCTATATACAAAATGTGATGAGGGAAAAGCATAATAAAAAGTCTAAAATAATTCTCATCAGCAAATAACGATGTTTGCAAGTTCACCTTAATAAGCAGTCACGTACGTTCATCCCGCTTTTATTTCATTTCGCACAAAGTATCATTAGATTGCCTCTTGGGATTGCACTTGACGACGACTTGTGGAAATTATGAAAGTGTATATGTAGAGAGTAAAACTGAGTGCGGCTGGAAAATTGTGTGTGCACTCCGCTCAGTGACCAAAACAGATGATTTCCCAAAATAAACACATGTTCTTTTCTATATAGCGCTCCCGATGGTAAGTTAGAATGAGACCTCAGGGAAATGACCAGACGAATGGCACAATATATGTATGGATTTACATACTCGAGCTGGGGATTAGCGATAGGGGCTGCCAGACAGTTTCAGAAAACAATAAATGGATAAAATCATTTGTAATGAGTTTATGACAGAGCCATTAAGCTGTAAAGCAAGGTACACATGAAATTGGTTTCGGATGAAGGGTTTTTCGGCAAGAATTTGTAATTTTTTTAATGCTAATCATAGGACTAGAGATTTGCGGGATGGATGGAAAAGTAGGGGATGTGCTACTGCAGTAGATGTCGTCATTTTCTTTTTATAGTACAAAGAATCTTATTAAATAGAAGGAATCTTACTAAAAAAGTCAATAAAGAAATTTGTGTAAGCTCAATGTTTTTCTGAACGTCTAAGTCAGCAGCCCTGCTTATCGGTTCTGTGCATGCGCTGTCCATGTGTGAATGGTTTTTCTTCGATATATTGGCTGTCTCCTCTCCTCGTAAGTACTACGTACGACACGAAACTTAAAGAGCCGGCACGGCAGCAGGCTTCACGAACGAAACGCGACAGTCGTGAAACGGTTGAAGTGTGGATGGAAACGGATTATTTTTGGCGATCTTGTGGCTCGCGGCGTGTTCTATCTAATTGGCGTGTAATCCGGTAAAATATTGTGCACATTGCATATATGGCAAGATTTGAATTTTCGCAACATTTTCTCGTCACATGTGACCCGAAAAAATAGAAAACGACTAGAACGATCCGAAACAATTTGAATCTCAGTGAGTGTCCTTCGATGTTGCAAATGATCAGTTCAATCGGTCGGTAAGCGTTCAGCTCTATCTCACCGTTGGTCCGCGAAACTCGCACAGGCCAGTTGCGTGCGAATCAGCTTAGAGGTGAAGTGATAGTGATTTGGAGGAGCCGGCAACGTGTGTTATTCAAACAACGGGCTTGTCGTTAACAAGATATCGTCACGCAAAGCAGACGACAGTGATCGGTCAGGGAGAAGTCGATTTTCGCAAAGTGTATAGTTTTCGCGAAAAAGAAAAACCTGTTCTGGTGGAAAACGGCAAACGGACTCCGTTAAGGCGCGTAAAAAGTGAGAGTACATACGATCGTTTGTGCAGTATAGCTAGGCGTTTGTCCGATAAGAAAAGGTGGAAAAACAATTCTTCGGTGTTCGGTACAAGGTGAGTTGGATCCGCGGTAAATTATTGAACAGTGTGAAAGTTTTCCAAACGGACACTGCCCGTAATAGGTAATAAATGTACGTGAACAGAGACGTCTGCTACTGATAGGAATCGGATCTGGCAGCTGGTACTGCATTGATTGTTCTGCGGATCAAGGTGTAGAGGTGGAGAAAGAACCGGTTTTCGTTATTGTTGGCTTTGGCTTGCTACCGATAGTCGAGCGAAGAATTTGCGAAAAACTTCAACAAAGAAATTCGAGACGTAAAACGTAAACAGGTAAAATCCAAACAATGTGACGAAAGAGTTTAACGGTCATGGAAATGGCCATTTAAACCGCAGATCCATAGGTAGTGTGACCTTAAGGGCAAAGTACACTCGATAGCGGCTGTAGTAACGATTTCGTCGCTGTACAGACTATTGTACAGTGTATGAGCTCCACATACATCTGCTGTATCGATTAATGTCAATTTTTGATCCGTTGCAATTGAGTTCCTAACAATATTCATGGAAATGTTTACTGATTTTCGAAGGGTGAAAACTTTACCTTACAGTGTAGAAGTACCTTTTGATGGACACCAAATTGAAGGTACAAATCATTTCCCCAAAATCGGTTGACGTTATAACTGTCGAAAAGTAAAAATATTTTGTTTCTTTAGGCAACTTTATCAATGACTGAGCTCCTTGCGTTATTTTAAGCAATTAGTGAAACGAAATTCAAAAATGGAAGGAAGAAACAAGGAAGAAAAAGAGAAAACTATTAGGTATGAAGTTGGTTTTTAAACGGATTACTTACCGAGAAGTTGGCAAAATAGTTCGCTGATCGTTTTCGTAAGTAATATGAGCGAGAACGAATGAACTCATTTTTGCAAAGAATAAGCAATAAGTTCATCATAAGTTCAATAAACATCAAGTTCAACACAATCCCAAGAAACCCTATCAACAACTTGAGAGCTGTGATTGAATAAATTGTTTGAAAGCCGAAATCAAAAGAAACAATTAGAAGGACACTCAGGCAAAGAGGTTTCAACGTACGACCGGCAATTAAAAAATCCATTTATTTCCGATGCCAATCAAAGAAAAATATTGAAATTCGACAAAGCCTATGTTCATCACAATCCTGTATTTTGAAAAAGGTTTCTGTTTAGCGATGATATCAAATTTAACATATTTGGATCAGATGGCATTGTTTGGAAACAAGCTAACACCGAGCTAAAAAGGGTTAACTGATGTAGCATGGTTGAACACGGAGGTTGTGTTGGCAATTTGGAATTTATAGACATAAAATGAAGTACAAGGATATTCTTGAAATACATATGCAATCGGGTGATATAAAGTTGGTTTCAATAAGACAATGACCCACAACACGCCGCATATGTTATCAAGTCGTGGCTCCTGTTTAATGCTCTAAAACAGTTAAATCATTAAATTTAGTCAGCAGAACATTTCTGGGCTATAATAGAAAAAAATCGAAAATTCTCGATCACAAGCAAGGCTGTGCTCAAATCAGTGTTCCAAACTGAATGGGAAAGCATAGGTTAGAGAATATGCCAAGCTGTCATAGATGTCTGTTCGTGCATTCAATTATGTGTGATAAGTTAATTAATTTTTAGTTAGTGAATTTTTTTGTTATTCCCTTTATTTGTTTCTATTGATTAAAAGCCAAAATATAATAATTGCACAATTGAATTGGATATATGACCAATTTTGATATTAAAATATTCAAAAACTAAATTTTGACCATATGTATATGCTAGATTCATTCAGCAAGTAGCTGAACATGTCGAGCATCAAAAGAATATATTCCATGAGCTAATTGTTTCCTTTATCACCTTATGTGCCTTCAATTACTAATGTTCGCCAAACTTTTATTTAAACATAATTTTCTTCATTTGAAGAAAAATTGCTTGTGCAAAAACGAAACTCCGTTACGAACCATACGAATTCAACAAAGCCTATTCAAAATTATAAACAAATTATTTCCCTCAATTGTTTTTTTTTATCATTTTGCAAACTATTAAAAATTGTAGGTACATTTTGTCATATTAGAGAAGCGTGATCTCGACCCACTTGGCCATTCAATCTGCAGCTAATTATTACGAATTAATAAAAAGCAGAGTTGTTTCGCTACAGCACATTTGTGGTCTTGCGGATTAGAAGTGATAGACACTCGATCTTGAAAATTTATTTTTCGAATGTGAATTTACTAGTCTCACTTGTCACTTTGCCACTTTACCTACTTAGAACTAGGTTAACTTAACCTTTACGCTACCCAACCTTTTTTCTTGTCCCAAATTATAAAAATATCTTATTTGGCTAATTGATTATGGCCAAGGTACTAAGGAAAAAAAATAACCCATAAAAATGTATTGGGACGTAAATTGTACTTAAGAGTGGGATAATATGTCCCATTGGTACCCAGAACTAAAATGCAAACATTGGGATAATGCGAGGAAGCGAACCTTCTTTATAAAGTTTCTTCTCCAGTCTGTCCATAAAAATCTCACTCATAAGTGGGGATGAAGGATTTCCCGCTAGCGGATTCACCGGCTATTAACATCGCCCATGGATCAGGAACATTTTAGCTCAGAAGTAAAATATATTAAAGATACGGCGAGAAAAAATGGAATTACCCGCGAAATATCGATATTTGTCTTAAAATTAAATATGTATATCTAGCTTCAAAAGGAAACAATCGGTTTTTTATTAAAATACCATTGGAATATAATGTCCCACTAAAAAATACCATTGGGACATATTCTCCCAAAAATGTCATGCAAAACAAAAATTTAACTTACCTCAGTTTTTATGATATTTTAACAAATTAAAAGAAAAAGAAGAATAAATATAAAACTCTAAAACACAAAAAAAAACTGAAAAAACAACCAGATTGATAAATAAAATTGTTGATAAAGAAGTGTATTTTTTTTTGATAACTGGAAATGGGGTTGGCCTTATCCTATTAGGTATTGGACATCGGGTTCGACTTTTTATTTAGTTTGCCAATTTTTTCACTTTAACACTGATTGTGAAATTCTTCACTTTTTCTCGGAAATGCGTCTTTACGAAGCGTTGATACACATATATTTATAGGCAAACACAAAAACGTCCCAACAACACGACGCGCAGTTACGACGCGATGGTTCATGTATGGTCAATTCCAGAGAAAGACCGTCCTTCGTTTCCTTCCGGCTACAACCCAGAGATTTTCCTACACCCCCCTAACACGCCCCTAATACCCCCCTGGAAAGTGCATACACCCCCCTAACACGGACAATTTTCCTACACAAAGGGAACTTTGTGTCCTTTGTTCCAAAGGGACACCCCTCCTTAAATTCTGGACACACCACCCATGAAAAATTTCTGAGAAAACCCCTGCTATAACCTTCCACCACAAAAGACAATACGCGAATGGTGATATCAGTAAACAAAAAAGTCAAATAATAAGATCAATAAGGCTGACCAATGCTATCAGCTGCTTTTACATCATTGAATATACCAAACACTGCAATTAGGACGGGCAGAAAGCCTGTTTAAAGCGACTCTGCTCCCACTAGTACTGAATCGATTTTTTTTTGGGATGCATTGCCCCGTTGGTAGTATAAGAGTTAAAACTCGATGCGTGTTTTCCTGTTCATACCTGGATTCGAACCAGACACCCAATAAGAGTGAGTGTGCTACCAACTAGGCTAGTTTTTTTTATTTACTTTTCAATAGGATAGTCTGTAGGAGAGAAAATTTCAGCAAATGTAAAAAATGAGCAAAACAAGTTTCTTTAGTGTAGTCCTCTCTGGTCTGCAGCTCAGCTGGATTTGGAATTAAATTTTTTTCTTATGGTACATATTTATTTAAATTAACGACTATTCAGTAGACTTTTATCTCACGCATTTTAAATGCTAAGTGATAACTTTCCAGCAGCCTTTTAAATTTTTAAAGGTTTTTTTTCTGTTTCCAAACCATTTATAAGTGCATATTGTGCATATTCGTATTCTTGATACGCTTCAACATATTTCTCAATTTATTTTACACCATGGAATTATGATCTCTGGATTTATAATGACTTTAGTAGTCATATTTCCAATGAAAAAAAAAATTGAATGCATAAAATAAATTGAGTGGGTGTCCTTGCACCGGCTGATTCTACGAAACGTGCAACAAGGACAATTCAATAACCTCGTGCGAATAATAAAAGAGTATGAAAGAATGTTGGTTAAATTCTGTGAAAATATGCGGCCCAGCTCGACCACTAGCTACCACTTGACCATTCTGAGCAGTCCAAATCCTTATTCCGTCGAAACTATTCGATCGATAGTGAACTTTTTTTTATATTGTTGGAAGTTATAACCGTCTTTCAATTATATGTCTCAAAGAACTCGAAAGCCAGCCAGCCACCACATCACGATCGTTGTACATATATGGCTGGGATCGATTGGAGCAACAACAACAGGTTTTAGGAGACGCCGACTGTCGCGACGCAAACAGACTTTCAATTAGGTTGCCGTTGTTGTCGTCGTCGTCGTCTCCAAATGCTAAATAGTCCCATCTTTTGACGTCGTATAGTTAAAATTGTGTACTTGCACCGGCAAATGCAATTGACGAAGAGAGGGTTGGTGAACTTAGTGCGTGTTTTTTCGAAGAGTTTGTCGGTTGAGGTGGTAGTGGGTCGTTGTGGAGTTGTTATTTAACAGAATTTCGAAAAATGAGCACAAAAACCAGTCGGCGACTATTTAAATTGCCATTTGTCCAATTTTGCGAATGTGTTTGTTAGATTGAGATATTCATTATTTAAAATAGAAAATAACTGAGAAAAATCAATTAAGGCAACAGAATTCAAAATTGTTATCCCTTGACTTTAACGACGTCATTCCGAACCTACCAAGCCATTGAACTTATTGACAGTAATAATTCTGAAACGCTTACTGAATGAGAGTGTAAAGTTTGTATTCGCTTTTAATACATTATCTATATAAAGGTTCAGAGCCATGATCACTGATCGAAATTTCAATCTTTCTCCAATTCGTTTCAAAGTACCAACTTATTTACGAGTCTAAAATTATGCCTTGAGCGCAACGCTTTCGTTGTCTTGTAGATGCACTTAAAATGCTGCAAATGCAGAAAGAGTTCAACAGAAATTCCTGATGGAAATACTACATACAATGGAGATATAGCAGTGACTATGACTGTAACAACTATCTTCAATGATTCCTTTCTCTATTTTAACAAACTATTTATAGAGTCAAGTTATTTTTAGCAGTGCGTCTTAATAGAAACTGAGAGTTGGGCGTTTTTCTTCTAACATTGTCACGTTTTTCACTTACTATGTACAGACTGGGAAATGTGATCTGATCACGATGTAGCTGCGTTCGCCCTGCCCTTGTGCCTTCGCAAGATCTTGAACTTGCCAATCGAGAGCTGAACGAATCAATGTCCCTATATTTCTATCAGCTCATTGTATACGGAACGACAAGGCCGTAATTAATGTAAACCTATTTATAACTTTGAATTTATTGCAAAACGTATTATGGAAATTTTCGTTTAATCAGTTAATAGAATCAGGCGTTATTTTCGCCGTTGAAAGTTCGTGAAATGAGCAAACGGACAATTCCGCTTCGTCATGGAATTATGTTTCCTACAATAACATCGACGACTGATAGTATCCGATGGAATCCTTTTGGCAAGACGATAAAATGACTCAACAATTCTGTTTGCAGACATGATTGCAGCGGACATGCTGTCGCCTTGTTTGGCAAGACCCATAAGTGATTCAGTCTTTCACGCCATTTTTTTTGCACGGAACGGAAGCAGCAGAACGATACAATTTCGTGTTAGTCCTGGCAGATTTCTTACGGTTGGCAGGCTGGAATGTAAATTCGAGATAGACGAGTGCTCCAGCTCATGTGCTCATATGAGATATATGCGAAAAAAAAGTGCACTAGTGTCAGTTGCGTGAATTATAGTTTTTCCTTTTCCGGACGATATACATACTTACATATAGTCTCTGGTTCCCATCCATGTTTATAAATCTGGCTATGTACTTGATGATTACGTGCACTTCGTCGCAGTAATCTGGAACGGCAGCGCAACTGCACATAAGCGGAAATCACGAATTATTCGAAATCAGCACTCGAAGATTTTATTAACAAGCTGCGTCATGTATCCTGACGGGCTAGCATTATTGAAATTCATCGGGGAGCTGCCGCGCCGCGTCAATGTGATATAATTATCTGTAATTGACCTTGCTAATAAGTTTAAATTGTCTTTGTGCTGTGCTACAGAGTGCAATCGCCACCCCCTGCTATTTGGGACTTTGGCGAGCCCTGTGGATACATCGTGTGACGCAAATGCGGCATATGCTGTCATCTTCAATCAGATGAATCTGGCCAAGTAGGGTTGTTTGTGGGCTGCTGGTTAAGTTGATTTATCACCACGTTCAGTTCAAAGTCGAGCAGAATCGAGTTAAACTCCCCACTGACTAACTTTCAAAAGCATTTATTCCCTGCTCTGCAGTACAACAACGAAAAACAAAACTTTACGACTATCCTCTGGAAACGCATTTGCTCGTCGTCAATCACTTCTAACTATATTAAAATTTCCAACGTAGTCATAAATAAGTAGAAGTGAAAAGTGAATATTGATTATAAAGGCTCGTTGAACTATAAATCTAAAATATGGCTAATCCGAGCACGTAGCAAGCAGCACTAGCGATAGGCGAGTTATTGATCACTTTCGAGTGCCGCATTCGATACACTACTACGCTGTCATTATAGAGTGTGTTCGATAGCCTGGATAATATATGAGCAGCTCTTCTTATTGTTTTGCACATCAAAGTCAGCAATGGCACTGCATTAATTAATGAATGGATTTATCGCTGAAGACGAGACAGCCGGGACAGCCAAGCCAGCTATCACATCTTGTTGGCCATTTTATCAATGGCTGTGTGTCTTCACTGCGAAAATGTTTCATCGAACGGTTTTTTTTCACATCTAAGTTTGTTATTGATTGTGTGATTTTCTATGATACTACACTTCGTTGAAGACAAAACAGCAGACACGTCCTTGATATCAAAAGGAACATGCATGGGAAATGTAAAAGTTTCGGAGAAAGTGTTGAATTATGCAAAAATAATGAAATTCAAATGCATGAGAGTTAATGAATAAGTAATGATGATAGATGTTTGCTTTTGTTTTCACTGGCATTAAAAGAGTTTCATGATTGAAAAGAAAACCATTAGGCGGTCCTTCATAGGTATGATTTAGGACACTCCCCTGTTGTCTTAAAAAAAAAAATATCCATATAAAGTAAAGTACTCCCACGTCACCTTTAGCGATTGGAGCTGGAAAAGAGATTCATTTACAAATATACAATGTAAAAACGAGTGTGGAGTGATTAGTTCATATATCGTCATTTCGAAGATACCCTGCTGTTTTTTTCTAGACCAATAGACACAGAAGAAGAAGGCAGTTTATATAAATATCAATATATCAGCGCACGTCTCCGCGCCGTCACCTTCATAAGGAGTTTACGTGGTCTGTAAGCCCATAATATGTTAGGGTCTTCTTTTTTCTTGCAACCAGAGGGGGTCGTCCATTTTCCAGTGCGACGGAAACACACCGGCCTATAAACAAGCATCAGACATTCGTAGCAATGTTGACAGACGTCTCTTCACTACTGGTTTCAGCACTTCTGCCGGGATTTTGTCCAGACACGGGTACTTTCGGTCTTTCATTCTTTAGTGAACAAAGAAACATCTTTGTGGGACTGTGTGATAGTTTTTAGCTCTCACGTCCTGCGTTGGATACAACGAATATACAGGATATCGGCCGCAATTAAAGGTCGGAGACTATTTTGTACCCGTGGTCCGATGGATCCCGGCTCATAACCTCGCAATGAGTTTTACATTTCCTTTTTTTCCCGCTTTGCACCTATTTCCAGTCGTTTTGGCCTTTTTATGGTTCGCGACAAGTCGCAACTCCGTTACCTCTTCAGTGTACGAATAAGCCTTCTATTTGTCCACTAGTGACATTCGATGTAACATCGAGACATCGCATGCTCGCCGAATTTTGGCTATGGCGAAATTTATCAGAGTAACTATTCCCGCGGGGTCCATCGCTATCTCAATTTGGTCTGCGCTACGCTAACCAGCAAAGATGCTGTTAAGTGACTCCAACAACTTCTTCCTGCCCAGCTTCGAAATATTCCACCCAAGTATTTTCTGACTAGAGTTTTGTGGAGCTGGGTTTTTTAAGACAGCCAGAAAGTTATCTAGTTGCGGTCATTTTCAAAGAACTTTTTCATCACCCTCCAGTCCCTTGCTAACGTGGGTAGCACCTCCGAAACAGTAGTTAATGAAACGGAAATGGACCTGCCGAATCTGGTCTGCGATAGGTTGGAGCCAAATCCTGGGCGCTGGTCGCTGGTTGCAATATTAATCTCTTTTTGCGTTTTGAGTTGGCATTTCTCACTCCAAAGCTCTTGCATTGAAGTCGCCGACTACTACCAGTTTGCCAGGAAAGTCTCGAAGAGCATCTTAAAATGCTTGTATCTTTCTACGAAATCCCATTATTGGGTAATTCGGTAGAAAATAGCAGCTGACAATCTTTATGCCTCGGTTTTTTATTAACACATATCCATCGCCCGAACTTCACCGATCAAATCGAACTTTCCGAGTGCCTACAATCCAAAAGGCTGCACAGCCCAAAGAGTCTGAATACGATATCTCTGGATTTTTCCTTCGACATTGCAATTTGGGCTCTGAATTCATGCATTAGCTGCGTGAGTAAATCCACTGAATTCGTTCACACCATTGCAGATTTCCTTGGATAACCCTCATCTACCCAGCAGCTTCTTCTGCGTATGGAGCACTTCTCGGAAAGCTTTGCATTTTCCTGTCCAAAAACATGCTTTTTTTCTCCTGTGTTGCCTTTATCGTTGCACACATCCCTTTGCAAGGTCTCCGACCTGTCCACACTTTCAGCTGTTACTGCTATATGTCTGGTCCATTGCAGCCCTTTTTTTGTGATTGTACCGCATGCACCTGAAACAGCGTAAAACTTTAAGTCGTCTCCTTTCTCTAAGGTTAGCTCAGCCAGATTTTATCCGACCAGTTACTAGTTGCAAAGCTTTTGGTTCTTCCGGTTCTACTATAGTTTTTCCCTGCTGCCTTCTAATCTTACCCGATTATTACTTTATTTACCCATAAGGTAATTTTTTTGCGTTCTCACTCTCCTTCAGAATTTCTGCGGCCACTTTATCTGTTGTGAGACTGTCGTGTGTCTCGGTTTAGATTTTGAAGAAGAGCCTTCTAATCTGACCGAAATGCTCTACAGCTTGTTGACTTGCGTCGCCAAAGTTTGCGATATCCTCGCACTTTGGTCGTTTCACAAGTAACCGAGCGTTTGTCGTCTTTCAGTCGTGCCCTAGCGGCGTTTTCTTTGTTAGGGCTACATTTAGGTGTCCTTACCTGTGTTTGTGCTCTGGTTTGCACAGTGAATGGAGTTTCGGCTATTTCCTTTGCTCTACACACTCTACGCTGGGCCCCTTCTATATTCCATAGCTCTAGCTCAGTCTTTTTCCAATTTGCTTTACAAACTTCTATAACTTCTAGAGCCCCTTAGAATTCAAGAAGGCCGTCTTTCACATGCCGAGACATATACGTTTGTACTTGGGTTGCGGCTGTTAAGTTTTTGATGATACCCCGACACTTTCGCAGCATCTGTTCTTTCTTCAGCAATATAGCTTCTCATTGGAGAAGTAAGTATCGTAGTCGCTGGAGAAATATCCAATACAAAGCACTGACCATGTCTAGTTTTCTGGATCGACAACCGCTCACCCGTGGTAGAGGTCCACTTGTGGTAGAGATATACATGAATCTTATTCAGTATTGAAGAGATGAAAGAGCGAGGTCTCATTGCTTAGACTATTTCTATATGCATCCAAGTACCCTCGTTTGTCTTTTAAAATTACTGTTTCCAAGAATAGTCTTAAAGACTGGTGGATCACAGAATTTAAATTCTGCAAGAAATCGTCGGATGGTGTAAATTGCTTTTTGTCTTACACCTGCAAACGTATATCCTCTCGTATGAATTCTGCCTTCACCGCACGTAGTCTTGCTGCTTGAAGATCTGAGCTTCTATTCCCATACCATGTACTAGTGAGAATTTAGTGACCTGTGTTTTTAAAGCAAACAGTTGTTTCTTTGGAGGATGTTTCAACGATCAAACAAGCGACTTTTCACTGTCCGTGGTTGATGTCGTTGACCTTCTATTTGATCCATGAGTTCATTTAGAGAGAACTGACACTCCTCATAGTTCTCTTCCAGGAATGAATAAGTTAGTTCTAAGTTAATTACATGGGATGCTGACGGTTTTCTCTTAACATTCCTCTTAGTGGTGCCTAATAGAGCTTTATTTGGCAAAACCGATGATATCTGGCATCAAGTGCTACCAGATCTGTGTCCTCAAATATACACTTTTGTATTTTGATAGCCCATTCGTCAATATGTTTTTCAGCTGCTTTGAAGGTTGTTCAATTGAGAGACATATTTTCAAAAATAATGTCATTGTTCCTTTTTTCTGGCTTCTCCTTCCTTTGAGCAATAAGAAACTCTTCAGTTATTTTGCCTCCGCAGAGAAAACAGAGTTCTCTAAACTTGAACAGCTGAGACACTGATCTCGTTGGTTTTGATAGTGTCACACTTCTTTTATAATAGTAACTTGGATCAACTTTGGGTTGTTTTATCTCTTCTGACAAGCACAGTATACAGATATTTCATTAGCAACCTTCAATAAACATTTATGTTTTTGGTTTTTAAGAGAAACATTGGACGCAAGATGGGTTTTTAGAACCTTTTCCTTTACTAACCGCACTTCATCTCGACTTAAGCCCTTTTGCTGCTCTTTTATGTGGCAAGAATCCTTGAAGTTGTTACTGTTCCCTATACCAAATAAATTTGCAATGTATACTAGATATCTGTAACTACTACTTGGATGGTTCCATTAGAGAAAGAAGCATGGCAAGCTGCTAACACGACTATATTTAGATTGTATAGGCTATGTTAACTAAAACATAAACTCGCACCCAGTGTGAGTTTATGTTTTATAATATATAAAACATAAACTCGCACTGGGATTGATATCAGATATTTTGTAGATTATGAATTTAAACTGCAAGGCAGACACGCACAACTCATGTCATGAGACACCAACCAGAAGAAAACTAAGTAAGGGCTGAGAACTGAGAAGTTAGATAAAATGTGATGCGAAGAACGTATCCTTGAGGTCCTTACAAAAAAAAAACCCTCATATTGATGTAATCTTTTCTGTGCATTCTTTTATTTCATTATCTGTGTTTTATTTTATTTTTGTTACTAAAATTCTTATTTTATATTTTTTTAAATCAAAATTACAAAAAGTCAATAAACTTTCAAAGGTTTTATCTTGGAAACTATCCGGTCTACAGAAACGATTCTGGTCTCAAATTGTAGCAAATTTTGTATAATCTAGAAACTTACTGAACAATTTTATCATAAAACAAGTCCTTTATGGTATAAAGGATTTGGACAAAAAACTGAAAAAATCGAAAATTTCCCATTTTTTTTCGATTTTGACAAGGTTGCGTCCGGCGCTTGAGGTCGCAAACGTGGGTTATTCATTGGGGCATCATCATTAACAAGTCAGTAAATAATCAGAAATACCGGATTTGACGCTATGTGCCTATACTTTTAGACGGCAAGGTTACTGGACTATTATGGGCTCTCTCAGAGCCGCTATCTAGGATCGGATGGTCCGTCGCTCTAATAATCCCGTAGTCTATCTATCAAGCGAAGAGGCCATCTAAAGATTGACAAACGCCCTTATCGGGCCATCTGCTCAGAATCAGATCAGCGTTAATCAGGAGTGGAACTCAACTGAACCTGTCCCGCCAACTTAATGGCGCGAACTTCAAGCATACTCTAAGGCCTGCCAAAGCTTGAATAGGACGGAGGTGGGATGAGCCTCCGCAGACTGCCTAAGGTATTGCATAATCGACAATTTCAAGTGGCTTATCTGCCTTCGTAGTTTCGTTTCGTTGGTGAGATATGATAAAATGTTTAAGTGTCCAAAGTAGGAGGGAGTTGAATGAAAGCCATATGCAATTTCATTATTCCAAATATCTAAGTAATAAGGAATAGAAGTTGATCAAAAATCATAAGCAGTTGGCTAAACTTGACTAATCGGAAAGCTGAAAAACTCCAATAGTTCTCCTGCAGTGCATTTACCCATCCGTTTCAGCGAAATATTTTTTATTAAAATGATATTTGACTTCTGACTTGGTAAATTTGTTAAGGAAAGTTTCTACCTTGTGCGGCCGAAAAAATGTGCTTTCTTCAGAAATTTTTTTTGGGGAATGTATTTAAAATCGACATTTAAAATTTTTTTTTCAATTGTAGGTATAAGTTGATTTTAAATGTACATAAAATTTTTAGTCGAAATATGGAAAGGGGGGAGGTTGGACATCGAGCAATGGCAGCGCGCCAAACGGATTTTACCTGCTGGTGGAAGTCCTGCCGTCGATTCAGATGATCTGAAACATAAAAATAAAACAAAATCTTATTTAATATACTTTTGTCTATAGCCCCTACCAGAATTGTGGGAAAAAAAATGAAAAATAAAAAAGTAATGCAATTTCGAAAAAGAAAAACGATTTTTTCCATTTTTTTGGCTACAAATTGGTATGTAAAATGAAGGATTGTTAATATTTTTTAATGATTCTGCTAACAGCCATGAACAAGCCTTTGATACCCAACTGTAAAAAATTTTGTGATCATTCCTTAGGTATAGACCAAGTCAAAAAATACGGTGCAGCGCGCCGGGCGGTGGCGGCTCAGCGCGCTCGACACCGCTCCCTATTTTAAGGGATAACTTTCGTAATTCATGTATCTACCGTATCTATCAACATGTATCTATCTTTCCGAATGTATCTATCCGAAAATGCAACAACAAAAAATTCGATTTTTTGACCGCACAAGGTTGCTTTGGGTTAGAAAAATTCAAAGAATTTTTTCAGGCTCGTGAGCTATATTTTCGCCAATTATGTTTACGTAGCTTTCATATGCTCTACGGAATTTATTTTACTTAAATTGATTTTGATTTTATGCATTTAAAAAATCATTAATTAAATTTAAAAATGTTTGTGGTAAATAATTACATTTTTTCAATTCATTTTGATGTTTATTATTTTTGTGAAGGTTATTTTTTCGATTTCGTTGATATCTCTTAGTGCCATTCCAGCCGATGCTTAGATAGCTTATCTCATTTCTATATTTTCACCGAGCTTTGAGTTAGCCTAACTCTGAATAGGTACCTGAGTTAAATCAGGGGTAAAGTGAGTCTTGTAATTAATCACTTCACACTCGTGTACATTGATTGTAAATTTATGCATGAAGCTATCTACCATCTTCAACGATTGGGTTGTCGTAGGATTACTTTGCATCATAACAGCACCAAAGTCGAGTTTGGGCAATCATCATTACTCACCTCTATACCTCCCTCATGTACTATCACCGTATTCTTCCTCGTTTCATAAAATTGTTTTCTCGAGACGCGTCAAGAATTACGCGGCCTCAGAGTTTCCACCAAGTGTCGTGTGTATTTTAATTGTGACTATAGAGCTCTTAAGAGCAAACTAATTCCGTTACTATATTCAAGTAAAACACTTAATCGTCTACTCCTAATCTACTATATAAACAAACAAATATTTGCATGAATTACATAACTTTTCCAATCTTAGCAATATGATGCATAAAATTTCCCAAAATTAATTATCTAATCAATAACTTTTCAACCTCATTCTGGTTTCTTTCTTCTTTCTCTTTTTGCAGTCTAATACCTAGTCGTCATTAAGCATATCGAATCGTTCGCATGCGAGTGAATCGTCGTCGATTAGTGGTAGCAATTGAACGCTTCCTCCTCCGATGTAATTCAGTATTTTCAACAACATCCATTTCATCGTCCATTCAACTATATCAACAATATTTTGAATTGGAACAATCGACTGCGACCGACGTTGTTCATCATGACAAGGAGAAACGAATTCGAAATTTGAATAAAAGTCAAGTGTCTCAAGAACAAGCTCGTGAGCGGTGTGAAAATTGAAAAACAATATGAATGTTTGTTCACACGGTTCGGAATTAGCAAAAAGTGTGATTAATTTTCGTTCTATTCGATCATATTCCGAACATGCACTAGCGGGTTGAACAGAAAGTGTTTTGATAGCGTTTTGTGGGCCGGAAAAAGAGGAATAATACCAAACGTAGTGTGTGCTCTAGTGTTGGTTTGAAAGTGATTTGAAGGAAAGTGCCATAAATCGATTGAAATTCTGTGGAATTTAAATTCGACGCAGGAAAATATGAATGGTGTCACAGCGATGGACGAGAACGGGGAAGAGGTGAAGAGTCCAATACGGAGACTTGGCTCAACACGTAAACTGCTCGTTTTCAATAGTAAGTAATCGTTTTTTTGTATTTTGTTAACAGGTTTGTAATGGAAATATAATTCGGAAAATGAAAAGATCCGGAAAAAACAAATATATAATAAATGTTCAACCCAATAGTAGCCCCACCTTCAAGTAACCTTAAGAAAACCAAAATGAAAAATCGACCCCCAAATGAATAAAATTTGTTTTAAAATTTTTCTTAAACGCCAATAATATAATTTCGGTTTAGATTCTTCAGTTCTGACATTGAAATATTGCCATGAGCGAAAAACCGGACGATACTTCGCGGAAGTAGCAAAATTAAAAACTATATCGAAACATCTTTTCCTCGGTACATAAATTCGAAGGTGTCTGCTCCTAAAGAAATACGTAAACATCCTTCTTTTGGCACAAATGCAAATCATTTAACATACATAGATCAGCCTTTTTTTATTCTCTCAATAAATCGACTGTAGAGTTTTCATCAATGAAATAAGAAGCTATAAACACATGTGCTTGTACAAATATTGAATGTTTGAACAGCCAATAGTATTGATCGATCCATTCGCGTATTTATGGCCCAAATTTTGTAGGTTTTTTTTTGTGAAATAGTGTATCTGAAAAATAGAGCAGGCCAGTGAAAAGTCTAAAAAGATGAAATTTTCATTTGTTTATTTGAACGTTGTTGGCTAGTTTACAAAAGAAGCTTGGTAATGATTGTTGATTGACAATCTGTTGGTTTGTCTAAGATGCACATGCATTCAAAATGCATGTATGCCGAGTTCGAGCACCTTAGAAGAATTCCACAGTGTCATATGACGGATTATGCTTCTGATAGATGTTTGTGGATTCAAAAAATAAAACATAAGCAAGCCCCTAAAAATATTTTTAAAAACACGTTAGCGCATAGATTTAGTACACTTTTTCGTCTTTCGGAAGAAAAGTATAAGAAATGTGTGAAATTAGAATCCGTATTCTCTTCTATTATAAAAATGATGAAAACAGTCATCGTTGGCACTGCAAGCAAAAGTTTACCACAACTGCCAAATCAACCTGCCCTGACAATTTCGTTTTCATCCGATGGCTGCACCGAATGTTACAGAAAAACTTGGAATATTTAAACATTAGTTACTTATTTTCATTGTAATTGTTCATCATGTGAAAACTTAATGCTAACATTTGTTGTTGCAAAAATAACTCTACTTCACGTTGAAGCAAACTCACCCTTTGAATTTTGATTCGATCTGATGACTGTTTTGAAAGCTATGTAAGGGTTATCGCCCGCAAAACTTTCAAAATTTCGAAAATTGACTTATTGTTTAGTGCCACTGCAAGATCGTTATCGTTTGCTTGATCTTGCTTCAAGAATCGCCAACACCTCCGCCTGAAAGACACTACAGTAGTCCGGCATGCGGAAGGTCGAACCTGCCATTCACTTTGGAGACATCGGTATAAATTTCACGTCGTTATTTTTTAGTGATAAATCTATCTTCCACATCTCTATGCTTGGGATTTGGGTCTCAAACCCCTAGGCCAAATATGGTTGGGCAACTGTGTAATTGCTGTCCGCTGGAACAGGCATGCCCTGCAACAAGATTTTGGCATGACCCACGTTTGTCCTTGTCCAAGCTTCTCCACAATTTAATCTTACCGCTTACCATGTTGCGAGTCAAGCAGATCGGTAGGAAGCGATTGAAGCTAAATAAGGCTGTTAACCTTCGCACTTTCTCTATCATTTTCGGACTTACAGCCTTAAGTTCGGCTGATCACCAAACTACTGCTCTGTAAAGCAGGATTGATTCCAAAAAGGTCGATCCACATCTACAAATCTCATTGAATTTCCTCATGCAGTGGCCTCGGCGTTAGATCGGAACTGTCAAGTTGATGCTATATGTACCATTTTTAAGTCAAATTCATAGATTTATGGCACAAATTCATAATATTTTCGAGTCTAATTAATACTTTTTCAAATCAAATTAATAAATTTTCGATATTTATTCATAATGTTTCGAGTGAAATTCATAATTTTTTTGTCAAATTCATATTTTTTTTCGAATCAAATTTATAGTTTCTGCAAGACAAATTCATAATTTTTGCAGGTGAAATTTATATTTTTTTCGAGTTGAATTCTTGCATTCTTAAGGTAAGCTCATATTTTGCGCATCAAACTCATAAATTATGATTTTGACGTGCACAAATTAGTATTCTCTTCGAAAAAACTACGAATTTGTCTCGAAAAAATTAGGAATTATATTTGTGAACACTATGAATTTGGCTTACTAAAATTATGAATTTGATTCAAAAAAATTATGAATTTGACTCGAAAGCTTATAAATTGGCGTCGAAAATTTACGAATTTGATTTGAAAAAATTTGAACTAGACTCGAAAATATTATGAATTTGTACTAAAACTATGAATTTGACTCGAAAATGGTATATACAGATTTCTCTAAAGCATTTGACTCTGTTAATCTTGGGCTTCTTCTACTCAAATTAAACCACTATGGTATCTGTGAGTCTGCACTTTTTTTTTAAATGATTATCTGCTTCTTCAGGAAGATCTGAATTCTATTACTGCTTTGTGTAACTCGAACTACCTATCGTTAAATGTTTCCAAATGTTTTGTCGTGTCTTATTCTCTGAAGTCCCATACCTTTCCTTGTTTGATATGCAAATCCGACCCTGTCTATGTGGAATATTTTACTTTCGTAAACTTAAATTTGATATGCATGTTCGTTTCATTACTAATAGTACCTCACGGATTACTGGCCTTGCTATATGTTCCTGTCACAATTCTTGAAGCATTTTTAGATGTGTTAAGATATTTGTTACCCTAGTTCGCTTCAAACTTGAGTACAGTAGACCCTCGTTTATCCGTGCTAATTGGTTCCAGGCAAGGCGCGGATAAACCGAAAAAACGGTTGATCGAGGGAGCCAATTTTTCAGAAATAAAATCACTAGTATTTACAGAATAATATGTACATATCTATATTGCACATACATATATATAAATATGTAGATACATATTTTTTCCAAGCATATTCGTAGGACTTTATTTAACAACAAAATGACAAAAACTGCAATCAGTACGTGTGATAGTTCGAATGAAAATGTGCATTGTAAATCATTTTTGAAAGAAAGACGTAATTTTGGTTTGACTGATGCGTTCCTGCTGTTCTTTAATTACTTCCTCTCTAAACAATATTACGGAATGATAAAATTGGTTGTAGTTTTTGCCATCTGATGAATCAATGAACTTAATAAGTAAATCTAATGAATCGCGTGCGTCCTTTAGTTTAATTTTTTCTTCAGTTTCTGTCTCTTCAAACAAATCGTCATCCTCTGAAACGTCCTCTTGGCTTTTTGAGATATGCTGCGCGATATCATCTTCACTCAAAAAGTGATAGCCGGGATCCTGCATATCCGCCTCCAACCATTCCTCGATGTCGTCTATAGTTACCCCGTTTTCACCAGCTGACGTTAACATTTCATCAAAATCGACTGCAGTCAAGCCTTCATGATTTTCATTGTAGTCGTCGTCGCTGTCATCTTTTAAAAGCATATTCCAACCATGAATGAGAGTAGTTTCCTTGACATCTTTCCATGCTCTGTCCCAATTGAAAATGGCGGATTTGATTGTGTAATTTTTTAAATTTTTTAGCGTTCGTTCTCCTTACGTCAAAATATAGAATTTAACATAAAAATATATCAACACTAATTAACATACCCCTTTTATCAACTTCTTCGTCGTCATCTTGAAAATATACGAGGACTTCTGCTAGCATCTTTTTTCTGTACAACCTTTTGGTAGCCTCGATAATTCCTTGATCCATCGGTTGCAAAACTGACGTCGTATTGGGTGGTAGGAAAATGCATCGAATCTGTCCGTCTTCGCTACAAAGTTCATCTTCTGCCGGATGAGCCGGGGCATTATCCAAGACTAATAACGCTTTAATATCTTTTCTTTCAATCTTTCGATTTTCTTGAAAGCTTCGCACTTCCGGGACGAAATGTCGCTGGAACCAATCTTTGAATATCGATTGTGTAAACCAAGCCTTGGTTGAATTGTAATAAATTAAGGGCAAGTCATCCATGCAATTTTTCATAGCTCGAGGCCGCTTCGATTTACCCACAATTACTGGCTTTACACGATGGCTACCGTCACTATTAGAACATACCAATGCCGACAGCCTCTCTTTACACGCTTTGCGACCTGGAACGTGGCTTTCTTCCTTAGATAGCCTTAAGATATTTGTTACCCTAGTTCGCTTCAAACTTGAGTATGTACTGTAGTCAAATCTGGTCTCCTCGTTTCATTTATCTTTCTGATGCCGTTGAATCTGTTCAGCGGAAGATCACTCGCACCCTACTCTTTAAAAATAATCTCCCCTAAATGCCTTATGATGAACGCTTATCGCTCCTTGATCTCCCTCTCGCAGTAAAGTGCAGAGTTTACCTGGATGAATGCTTTCTGTTTGAAATCTGCCGTGGCTATCTGACTTCATCTATAGCATCCTCGAAATAACTGATTTACAAGTGCGATTAGCTGCAAATCGACATCTAGGTTTTAGGGAGCACACATACTTGAACGATCCCTCGATGTCTAAGAATGAAGCCAGCGTGTATTCCTTCTAAGTAAGGTCAAAGTGCTTTTCCCCAGGCTTGATTGATTTTGATTGATACCCTGGATTGGGTCCAGAAGGCTCCTGATACTGCGACCTCCTGGATCTATTGCCCTATAGGATGTCCAGGCTTCTTATGAACCTAGATATGTTCCTTGACGGGCCATTTGTTATGTTCCTGATTGAGCCAACAGAGCCAAGAATCTTCGTCTTCGTCTCGCTAGTATTGGTCAGTGTGAGAAGATGTACTATACACTCTGTTGTTTCCCCACAGCAGCAGTCGCCCCGCTCTTTGCCTATTCTGTGGAGATACGTTTTTCAAGGTTGCCTGTAAGTGCTCCACATAGAGCTCTTATGTCCTTTTTGCAAAGAACTACTGCTTCTTTTGCTCTTTTACTATCAAAGCTAAGGTATTTTTTGAGTGTTTGAAACTCTCAAGCTTCATCGTTTCTTTGGTGCCCTCCATGGCAGGGAATCCATATCAACTCAAGACTCTTATGTGCCCCCATTTCATTTAGGGCTTCTCTCACCTCTAAGAGTATAGCTGAATTTATTTGATCGCAATTGACATCCCTGAAAGCCGTTTAATTCTGACCTTTGTAGCATTCCTTATTTGTGAGGCTATAAGTATGGCAGAGAGTTCTGCTTGATAGATGGTGGCCTTTTTTTGAGAGAGGATAATGCATTTTGAACTTGGAACCTGCGATCCCTGCTCCTACTCCACAATCCATCTTTGAACCATCCGAATACCACATTTGCGCTCTTCTGTACGAGTGAGGTGGCCATCCTCCCATTAATTACTTGCTGGAATTGTGGCCTTGAACCTCTTCCCGAAGGCGGCTTTGGTCTTTATTTGGTCTGCTGAAGTTCAATATTTCCATTATGGGCCTGATGTCCTCCTGGATTTTGAGGTAGCCTGTAAGGTCTCCTGATTAGTACCTGTAGGCTTGTTGTAGGCTAATAGCCTGTTTCGCTGCTTCCTCCTGAATTTTGAGGTGTACCGGTTCTAGGTTTACAAGAGCCTCCATTCCTGCCGTTGGGGTGGAGCTCATTGCTCCTGTATTCAGCAGGCAGCCTATCCTTTGAAAATTGCTGAACCTATTAACAGCAGTTTTTTGTGTAGTTTTCTTCCACCACACTGCAGCTCCAAATAGGATGATAGGTCTCACCATTTGTTTGTATGACCATAGTGTCTTCCTTGAAAATAGTCCCCAATTGCATCCAAGCATTTGTTTTATCGCTCAGAGTGTCTTAGTGGCCTTCACTGTCGTTTTGTTTAGATGATTGTCCCAGGTGAGTTTCCTATCTAGGTGGATTCCTCGATTTTTACCTCTTCCAGCAGACACACGACTGTGTCCCTAATATTTCGAGCTCCTATTTCGATTTTTATTTTTCTGGTGAATGGTATATGCCAGTTTTCTGTGGATTAATGAATAAACCCTCTTCTTCGCAGCATTGGGTTGTTTCATTTCAGGCTTTTTGCATTCTGGATCTCAAGGTATCCGTGTGTGAGCCTCTTATTATAACCGCGATTTCGTCCGCGGTGCCGAGAACAGTTAGGTCCTTACTGTTTTAGGCCACGAGAAGGTCATCAACTAGAAAGAACTATAGCTGGGGGGAGGGAGATAAAAACCCTCCCTGTGGACATCTCCTCCCAGTGTCCGCCCTTATTATCGTCTCACCCATCTTCGCGAACACACATCGATACCTTAGTATTTTACTCGCGCACTTTACCACTTCTTGAGGGGCACTTTACCACTTCTCCTCTGGAAAGCATGGTGCAATGAGTCATGTCTTACATTGTCGAAGGCTCCTTCTATGTCCATGAAGGCGCATAGTGCGATTTCCTTGCCATCCAATGCCTGCCTTTTCTATTGTTTGCACCAGGTTATGTGTAGCTGTTGTAGCTGTAAAGTGGCATCTTTACCAAGAAATGACTCCTTATGTATAGATCAACCAGTTTCTCCATTGTCTTATTATAATTGGCCAGCATGAGAATAATTGGCCAGCATGATTTTGTTTTTGCTTGTTGCCACCCTTAGGGATGTCTCCACGATTTTGGAAAGTAGGTGAGTTCCAAGCTCGCTCTAAATATGTGTACCAAAATGATTTTTAGTTTCCCGTGGCTCTTTGTAGCAGAGCTGGCTTGATCAGAGGTGAGTGAGAAGTCCGATTCGAGCCTTCCGCTTCACCAGGTTTCGAAGAAGCTGAAATTTTTGTCTTCCTATATTTCGGTCATTTTACTAAGCCAAGCTATCGAACTCGGACACATTGGCGTGGCTTGCTGTGAACTGTCCTAAGAGCTTAGCTATCTGCTTAGCTATCACTGACATCCCAATCTATGATAACAAGCTGAAGACGAATATGAATGTGCAAATGGGTTGATCATTTTGGAATATGCTTTTGCGTTGGTCATAACTGGAAAGATGGCGGGAAAAAACGATATGTTACATATGGGCTACAAATCACTTTCAAAACCCAAATCGTTGCTTTTAGAATTGTTGAAGTGATAAAATCCAGCTGCTTCCATATTATGTTAAATAAATCAAGCGAAGATATTCACACAAATTTTATATACGCAATGAATAACCGGAGCCAGAGCCTATATGCTATTAAGTTCACGCGGAAATTGCGATATTTACAATACAAATTACCGTATCTACGATATCTTTTATAAAAGTGCTAGTAAATAGGCAGGTTTGTGAAGCAGACAGACACTAGCACTATTTGACCGCGAGAAATGGACAGCAATAAAGTGCTCGCTGCTCAAATTATTTCCTGGTGGGGATCGGAAGCGCTCTACCAACGCAATCTCACCTTACATTTGACAGTATGTTCCTCTCATTTTTGCATGCAATACAGAATATTTAATGCGTTTCGCGACCTTTCCACGCACTAGCTGATTCGAAATATCACACTTTGATAGTCGAAACATATCACAATTAATGCACTACTTAATAGCATACACGCTCTGGCTTCGGCTACACCAGTATTACTTCTTTCTCCAACAAACAAAAAAATGCATTCCATTATTGCCGAGAAAAAGTTAATACCATGCTGCGATTTTCTCGCAACGTCAGCGTATTCCTCCATGTTTCCAATGTTTTTGTTACATCATCAGATCGGCATAGTTGCTTGCTGTTGCACTTTATTCGCAGAAAGCTTACATGCCGGTAATCAACAAAACCGACAAAAACTGTACTTGCGGAATTCGCATGACACATATTTGCATACGAGTAGCATGCAGAACTGTACAGAAGCTACAAGTGTTTGCATCACTGCAACAACAACAAAAAGACATATGAATTAACGGTCATGATTTGCTTGAAATGCAACAAAATACTGCAACATTGTGGTCCATGTTTGCCCGTTATCATTTCTTATAATCATGAATTAAATCACCAATTAAGAACAGGACTGGCGTTAAATTTCGAATTAAAATCCACATCCATTCGCTCTGTCTTCTACTTAAGTATGTAGGTACATCGAACAGCACAAAGTAAGATTTCCTGTAAATTTTCATTGTTTATTTGTGTAAACTACACCACCGATCTACCCGTTCACCACTTTCCTGTTACAAACAAAATGGAATTTTGTTCGATAATTTATTTTCCATGAAATACACGCGGAGCATTTCGTTGCCAAAAAATGTCTGTTATGATTCATAAATTAAATTAAAATTACAGGGAATTTTCTACGATTTGAAGACGTGAATAGAAGTTTGTTGATTTGTTTTTGCGCACCTCGTGCTCGATAGTTCCTTGAAGATGTATTGTTGCTCGCGAAAGAAATTGGCCTGATTGCGATCAAAATATTTTTGGCGGAAAAGGTCAAAACGGATAATAACAATTATTTTTGAAAATTTGTTGATGCATGAAAGTAGCGGATTTGTTTGGATTGACGGATACTATTGGAGGCGCAGAGCGGTCTGAAGAGGTAATTCAAATAATTTTCGAAATTTGCATTTCGATATGTGGCTTGATGAACAATCGGGTGTATGTGTTTTTATGAACAATTCGAATTGTTCGTCAATAATATTCTTAAATAGAATGCAAAATATTCTTGCTAGGTTCATAAACTGACCGCAATTTGAATACATAAACTTCATTGCCATGCAATATTGGCAAGTTTTCGATTTGTTTCTTTCACTTAAAATTCTTGAACCGTACTAATATACCGCGAATAAAGATTATGAAAATTATGATGAAAATATGTGTCATAATAGTAAAAATGTACATTGACACAACATAATTATAACGATTTCATGGTAATTTGAAAACTTCCTCCTTTTGCTTTCCAAGGTGGATAAAGGATATCCGGCCACAATTAAACTCTCAATTCCTTCTGACCAACATTCTCTTTCGTTCTCTCTCTTTACCTCACTTTCAAGGACAGATATAAGAGAGAATGGATTAGAAATTGAACGAGAGAAATGTGCCAATTTTCGACTTTCTGTTGACTGGTGTGAGAATGAGGTACGGGTGTTGTGCCCTACACAGTTCATACGGCAAAGCCAATGTGAAAAAACCATGAGAGATCGCCCTTTTGAACGTCGTTTGACATTTCTTTCCCCGAACAGGCGAGTGGAGATTAAAATGCTTTTTGTGAATGAAATTAACTATGATTTCACACAAAAACAAAACGAAATTGATACCAAAGGTTAATTTTACTCACGCGAAACAGCACTTCATTGTCGCACTATTTTAAAATTTTTGACCACTAATTTGTTCGCGAAACCGGCACAAATTATTGTGCACAAACGTAGATGAACGTTTCCACCGAATAATTTTTTTGATAAATTTTGACTGAAAGTCAATGTTTTCAGTCCCCGACACAAATCAAACTGACATTGACGTTTCTTTCCGTGTTGCTCGTTGCACGCTTTTACACCGATCTGGTGTTCCCAGCATTAAGACACAGTATTAAGGCTTTTCGGTTGTGAGTGCGGTAGAAAGGGATGCACTGAGCGGAATTTTTGTGAGAGAGCAATGTTGTGCGTGTATTAAAAAAGGCTAACTCACGTATGGGTACACGGATAGCCATTTCGTGTCCATTTTCTTTTATATCTATGCTCTCAAGCCACGTTGATGGCAACGGGATCATGTCGCCTGATGTGCCCAAGCCAGCCAATCAGGTGACGGACTGAATCTCACGCTGAATATGTAACAATATGAAGCTTGGAGGAAGTAGGTCTGGTCCGCGGCCTTTTTCCATGTCAAGCTCTTTTGTAGCTTTCGAATGTCATAAATTTTATGATCTCTGAAACAAGAGGTATCTGCTATCTGATCATCTTTAGATTTCGCAGTAAGCTTTACGAGGGGCGGCACAAGTGGGACGAGATATTTGGGTGAAGGTGGTCGACTGACAGAGGATTTTTGTAAGATATTTGCGCCAGATTGCGATGGTATCAGATCATCGCCGCGGATAAAATTAAAATATTTAGCTTTCGGCACGGCTTCAGTAGTCTTTAATTGCATTGGAGCATTAATGGGCGCAGAATCGATTGCATCCAAAGATTTAGCCAGCTGAAAACTGGTAGAGTATTGATTAATCTGTGCATTGGTACAAGACGACGTATTAGCCTTATTGTCTGTAGTTAGAAGTTTGCGTGGCGAGGAAAGCTTAGTGGCAATGGATATAGATGATGTTGAAATAGAAGAAGAAATATTGTTTGCAATTGGAGGCAAGTTAGCAGATGCTAAAGTTTGAGGAAGTAGAGGAGAGATGGAGGAATTACCTAAATACGAACTCTTATTTCGTTGATTTATTTGTTGAGCAAATTGAGCTGGTTTTTAACGTCTATAGTGGAGACTAGTTAGACGCTTCTTTCCGTCCATTGGCTGAACTTCATTCCGCTGCACATATACGCTCATGGTTGCAAAATATCCATCCATATTGCGCTGGTACTGATGATTTGAAGCAGGTATTTGTTTTTTTTTCTTGTTTCCGCGTAAACGGGCAGGTAATTCTTCACATTTGCAGTTATCCATTTTTATCCCTTTCTTTAAAACTATAGAAAGCCAAGCCACATCGGCGAAACTAGAAGCTCCTTTGACAAAAAAACTTTTAGTTGGAGAATAGTCTACAGTATTAGGACTTTCCGCTCGTTTGCAATATTTACTGTAGTTATTATAGGGTTTTTGACCATTTTCAATTCTCTGGATGAATTAGGACACTCGAGCGCTTTCGAAGCTGCTGGTGCGGAGGTATTGTTTGATGAAGTCAGTGGCTGCTCCCTGGGAGAGTAAGTTTCCGACTGAGCTGAATTGAGAATTTCATTCGCAGATGGGAGTTCGGCAAGCTTATTAAATTTTCGGAAAGAGTATTGAAGACGCTATCGAAGCTGTCCAACTTTTCGTAAATTTTTGACAGCAGCTCGACCACTATAACTTTATCTTTGTTTTAGATCGTGTTGCATTTCGGGGATAAAGGTGTATCTACATAACCGTTCATCTGATTAGAAAAAATTATCGTCCATTTTCTATCGATGGTCGATATTGCGTTTTCGATATTGCGTTTGTTATGGAAGTTCGTGACTGCGTTCACCAGCCCATCAAAACAACTTGCCATTTCAGTAAAGCTCTCAGCACTGGCTTTCGATTGTGCTAGCTGTTTAGCTATGATGTCATTCTTATCTGCATTGGGGCTATCAATACGACTGCTACTGTTGTCGTACATACATTTTATTAAACCTTTGGTATTTTGGCAGTCAGAGCATATAAAATGGTCAGAGAGGTAGTTCGAATACCAATTTCATGGTGCATCCATACATGCTCCATGCAGTTTACACGGGCAGAAACCTTTGCAAATAACCGATTTTGATTTTTTGTCGAAGGCGGTGCAATTTTTCACACTATTTTTGCAGACATAAATGCAAAAAACCAGACACAACAGATGTTTTGTCGTCTATATTTATTAGCAAATGTTAATATATGTATATAAAGAAGATATTTGTATAATATAAATTCTTTTTGTATTTGTTTATGAAGTTAATTATTTTTTGTGATATATATGTTTAATTTAACCCTCCGAGAACACAGGGGGTCAAATTGACCCCAGTGACCTTTTTGGCCGATCGCAGCGCTTAGGCCTGCGGGAAATGGGGGATACTTTAGGCTCCTAAGTGTATTTCTGTGTCTTGACTATAAGTTTACACCGTTTGCATACAGTCCCAGTCGTCAGCCGTCGTTGAGAAGCCTTTGAAGCAGATTAAGGGGTCAAATAGACCCCATATGTACTCGACGTCAATTTTGAGGTAAAAATTCAATTTTTTTTACTTGATAAATCGATAGATTAATTTAACAAAGACCAAAAAATAAATTTGCAAATGCTTTTATTTTTTGTTTTTAGCAATATGACGTATAATCTGCGTTCTAGTGTACGCAATAATTTGTTAGCTGAAGACAATGATAACAATTTTGGCGACAGTGATTCCTCCGAAGACGACCATGTCTCGGAGCAATCAGAATCTGATTATTCAGAAGATAACACCTTTTTTTGTAACCCTTTATATAGGGCTAATTCTTTTTTTTTATAATTTTACTATGCCTTGAGAGAATCCGTATACATTTTTAGCTCAAAATATTAAAAACTTACAAAGTTATGATTTTTTTTAAATGTGCAAATTTTAAAATCCTCACAATCGCCACCGTAAATATGCAAAATAAATACTTTTTTTCAAGGGATACTATAGGGTTAATTTTTTTTATGATTTTGTCATACCTTGAGTGTGTCCCCTTAAATTTTTAGCCAAAAATATTGAAAATTGGCAAAGCTACGATTTTTTTGTACAAAAGTTGATTTTGTTTTTTTCGCGAATTTTTTCAGGTCTGTTAAGGACATTTAGGCCACTTCTAATTCATGAGAACTACTAAAACAGGCCTCAACCTATACCTACAAATTTTTTCAAATGAAAATTCTCAGTGGCGGCGATTCTATAGGCGTTCAAAAGTGGTTGGGGTCAATTTGACCCCAATTGTTCTCGATGATCGAAAAAATATGTGTTCTCGGAGGGTTAATTTTCCATAGTTAGCGTGAAAAGAACAAAAATTTTAGTAAGCGAAAAACAATTTTGGAGACATGAAAAATTTATTTATTTATTTATTTTTTGACCAAGCAAGGTCAAAAATGTATGTAAAATGTAGAACAATAAAATAAAATAAAATAGTAAAACTACGAAACAAAATAAAAAAAACTATATATGAATACAAGACTAGTAAACAACGAATAAATAAATTAGTTACAAATAGATAACAAATAAAGTAATAAATAAATGACAAATAACTAAATGAATATGAATGAGCTTGAAATGAACTTGAGTAGCCTAGTGGGTAGAGCACTGGCTTCTTGCGTGTGGGGTCCCTGGTGTCAACTCCAAGTTCGGACGAGGGTCCACGCACCAAGCTTTGAGTTCACCTAGCTCTGATTAGGTACCTGATTTAAATCAGGGGTAAAGTGAGTCGTGGAACTAATCACTCCACACTCGTATCCACAATGATTAAAAAAATTGTAATGAAGCTCTCTACCAGTTTCAACCCCTAGACCCGTACAAGGGTTGTCGTGGGATTGCTTTACTTTACTTTTTTAACTAAATGAATATTCCAAACTAAATGAATACCAAATTTAAATTTAAATGAAATATACAATACATATATATTAGTATAGTGGAGAAAGGGGGAGACTATGAAGAGAGAGCCTTGATAAAGCTAATTTTAAAAGTTGCTTTAGATATCGTAGGGGAAAAGTTCTCGCTCATCCCATTGAATCGCCTGCAGCACCTATTTATGTATATGTTGTATTGTGTTGGTATTCAATAACCAATCGTCGGGATCTAGTGACTCTCAAGGGCTGATTGAGCACAAACTTTTCTTTCAAGTAGACGACATTAACTACGTCTCTGATGACATCGAAGCTGAAGTAGGCAGGTAACATTCATCTTCTCGACGCAAGGGGTAACAAGTTAATACATTGAAGGCGATATTCGTATGGTGGTAGATTACTGATATTATGAGGGTTGAAAAGATCTCTCAGAGCGAATAGTAGAAACTACTTCTGAACAGACTTAAATCTTTGGCTGTGAATTTCAAAAGCCGGGTTCCAGATAGTGCACGCATATTCAACAAGAGGTCGCACGAGTGAAATACATAAGGATTTAGTAACCCAGAGATTCTTAAACTCTTTGGCTCGTCGCTTAATGAAGCCAAGTTGTTTACTTGGTCGGCAAAGCACTCTATCGTAATGTAGATTGAAGCGGAGCTTTTCATCCAGGATGACACCGATATCTAATATGTTGTCAACCCTACTGAGTGCAGTGTTGCTGAGGCGGTACATATATTCACATTTTCGCTTGGCTGTTTGGTTGTCGGCACATCATTTTTATTATTAGTTTTCTGTGATAGTAAAAGAAAAGCTTACGTATATTCGATTATGTTCTTCCCAAGCTAAAAATCTTCAGGAGTTCCCGAATTAAGTATCTTTAAACCCTCTAATTATTTTCCGAAATTCCATGTTTCCATACTACTTCTAACAATAATCCCCGGTTCAATCAACTCTATTTTCAAACGAAAACCATCCCCAAAAATATTAAGTGCATGTCCTTGATTCACCCTTCACTGAATTTTTCAAATAGATTCGAAGAACCTCATCTGCTCCTTCACAACGAGTTTATTTCAAGACATCTGAGATCTATCGAAACGCTTTATTAATTCTAAATTCAGATATTCGCAAAATTTTCACTTCGATCTACTTCGGAATTTCATCGTAACCAAATCAGATTCACAATAGCACATGAAAACAGTATTGTTCAATGATAGCACTAATTGCATGAACATAATGCGAAAGTGACTGGAGCGAAGGAACTTGAACTCCTCGAAGGAACATCCAGTCAATCGAAGAGAACCGTTGAAATCGAGCGCGGGGTCGCGGCATATGCTCTCCTCAATCCTTCTAAAAATAGGTGAAATGGAACAGTAAACCGTTCTTCGTCGATCATATACATGTGCCGTGCACTGAATGGAAATTTTAATGGAAGACTGCACTTTTTTTATCACCTACCGCTACCATACTGCTACTGCCACTGTTAACCTTTTATCAATGTCAGGACGAATATATGATGTGAATAGATGATGAAGTGGAATGGTTGGACTGCTATGGTTAGTCGTGGTGATGTGTCTTGGCGGTGGCAATGAAATTCGCAAACATATATGTGAACTCTAATTTTAGCACTGGGTAGTGTCAACGAAGTACATGCATCCTTGTGGAGCAGCAATAAGCGGTTTTACGGTTAATAACGGCGAGCACATTGAGGTGAGTCGGAAGGATGTGTATGTGTAGCTGCGGACAGGTATCTGTTTTGCGCTTCGAAATGAAAGTTGGATGTAGGACAAGGCTAATGAATATGGAAGTCCTATTGAAGCTCGTCCATTATTGTCGTGCTTTAATGTTCTATATCTGCAGGGATAGCTCTTAAATCCGGCTACTTTGGAACATATCGTGTGCTCTAGCGTTCTAGATCAATTCCTATACTAAACTGCATTCACAGCTCACTTCTGTGCAAAAACTCCATTTCAAATTAGCTAGTAATTTGTTATTCGTCCCTTAGTTAATGTCTCTTCCCCCCTGGAAGTGATTTGTACACTTGAAAATTCTTGAGAGTTCTCTCATTTCATTCAATTTTTTGCTAATAGAAATCATACTCACCGAATTCCCCATTCGTGAGAACTGGTCGTGAACGTTTGAAGTAATATTAACTTGAGTATCCTCCTGGCCAGGACATAATCAGCCTTGATATTGTCGTGTTTCGCATTTATGGCTTCTTGAGTGCTCTTAACGGACTCATGTTCGAAAGTAGAATCGAAACAATAAAACCTGAAGAAGGGTTCGTTAAATCTAACGACGAAAACAGTAGGACTCACACTGTTAAATGCTTTCCGTCCATCCAGCTAACCAGCTAACCGCTAGGTTGTGGGCTGGTGTATGTTCTGTGCGGGCGACTTAAGGACAGACGGTTGGCTTCTTCTTCAAGACCAATATCGAGAGGCCATCTATTGATCGGTTTATGCGTAACAGTGGCAAAAGTGTTTTTGCAATGATTGGTTTTTGTTGTTGTTTTGTTATTGTCTGATATTAAATGTCAGCGTGACGTGCGATTTTTCGTGATAAAGGAGAAATGTTATTTACTCGGATTTTGTTGAAAGATATTGAATGAAAGATATCTGTTTCGTAAAGAAAATGTATGTGATGAAGCTATAAGAGATGTTTGCTTTAGTAAGAATTTTATTTTCGTTCTAACATTTGATTTGGGTTTGTCACGGAATATAGGCCACAGACCTAATGATATTTTTATCTCCTATGATCTAGATTTACAGAATCGTTTTGGTTTCAAAGGTTAATTAAAATATATACCAAGAAAGTCAAAAGTGAGGGAAGGCACTCAGTCTTTACTGCCTTTGGTTCTTAACTTTTTAAGCTCTAAAGTTGAAATAAAAATGAATAATACTGAATGTTGAGCAAAATTGTTCTGTTAGTTGAGTTTGCTGACTTGCTGTTAACCGAAATTCACGTAATGATCTAATATTACAACGCCCGATGCCCTCCCTTACCATGTACCCGCAAAATTAGTAATTTTTTGTAATTAGAAATTAATAATTTTTTGTCACAGAAGCGATAAGAAGCGATTCTAGCTTTTTTCACTGCAAGAAAATATTCTTTTCATTTCCTAAACAAATAAGGGATGAAAAATCTTTAAAAAATAAAGTATGTTTTAATTAAAATCATGTGCTCATCCGTTTCATATCATTCAGGGAAATATTTACTGAACAGTTGCGGTGTTTTCACCTGAACTATTCAATTTTTGTTTTTAATTTCCAAAATCCAACACTTAAAAGAGTATTTAATATCCTTATTTCATACTTAGCCACACTATTTTGCTTCGTACACCAATTAGAACCTCGCTGCCCTATTTAATTCTGAAATTTGTCAAGAAACTACTATATATTAACAGCGGGCAAATTAAGCAACATTCTTTTCTCAATTTATCAAACATTTCAATTAAAATATTCTCTGGGCTATTAAATCGCAATTGCAATTAAGCAGTAAATTACTAGCTGACTGGCATAATGCTGTTCTAACAGCTACTACGTTGAGTAATCGAAACTTGAATGCTTAATATGAGTGTAGTCATCGCTTGATGCTTGTTTGTCTGAATGACCATAACGGAAAATAACAAAAAAAAATCACTAGCTATTTATTGAAATGAATTTGCAAGTGCAAGCTTTCAAGTTTTCAGAAGAATTGTTTACGTTCCTTGTACAAAATGGAAATAAACGAGGTGCATTGATCATTATATATGCACCTACTCTCATTCTGTATATTATTTTTTAAGCGCCTTTATGTAAAATAATAAAATTCGGGGTGAAATAAATCGATACAACATCAGCATTGGATACAGCTTTGATGAGTAAACGCCTCTGGAAAAAATAATAAGAGTTGGGCGTAAACAAAAATAAAGACAACTGCAGAACACATGCAAATGGAACGCATTTGAATGTTTTTTAGTTTTGTTGATTCCTATGTATCAAAAAATTAAAAGCTCTAATTTGAGTACGAATATTGTGTTCAATTTAATTTAGACCGAAAAATACTGAAGACAGAGGTGAAGAGGTGATTACTTTCGAAATATCCTTACTTATTAATGAATTTGATTGTATATTTGTTTGTTTGCATGTATGTTGGCTTGTTGCATGTATGTTTGTATGTAATGAATAAATGAGTGCATGTAACGGGCTCAGATAGCCCAGCATTGTGTGTCGTCAGGATGTCATATAGGATATCCAGCCTTTTTATGAAATTGGAAATGTTCCCGGAAGGGTCTTTTCTAATGTCCGCTAAAGCTGGACAATGTGCAACAAGATGCTCTACACTCTGTGTCACTTCCCCACAGTATCTACAGTAATCGTCTCGCTTCTTGTCTATCCTGTGGGGATACTTTTTGCAACAAAGATTACCTGTTAACACTCCACATAGGACCTCTAGGCCACTTTTACGGATTCCTGTATTATTCTGAATCAGCACTTGTGATGTGGAGTCGGTCATGGTCATTTTCACCAATCGTACCAGCTTTCCTGGGATTCCAACTGCAGCATGATACTGTATAATGCAGTTCGGTTGATGCTGTCGTACGCTTGTTTAAAGTCGACGAATATTTGATGGACATCAATGTTGAATTCCCAGCATTTTTCCAAAATTTGTTTGACCGTAAGTACTTGGTCAGTTGTTGATCTTTCACGTCTGCAACCGCCATGATTTTCACGGAGAATTTTCTCAGCGTGATGGGGAAATCCTAAACTCTAAAATCTTTGTCAAAAGCTTGTACGACGTACAAAGTATTTATATACCCCTGTAGTTTTCGCATAGTAATTTATCTCCTTTCTTGTGAATGGGACATATAACACTTTTCCGCCACTCATCTGACATCTTTCATGTTGCCAGTTCGCTGTAGCCACCAGTCCATGGACTGCCCTTAAAACGAAAATCCCGCCTGTCGTCAGGCGGGTCATCCCATCGATGTCCGGTGCTTTTTTGGATTTCAGGCGGTTCATGGCCTGTCAGACTTCATCTAATGTAGGAGGGTGAGATGAGGCACTGTCAGGGTATGTACCAATTAGTGATGGCGATTCGTCGGGTGCGGGGACATTTCCGCTCAGTAATTGCTGAAAATAGGACGCCCATTTCTCGTTGATCTGTTCTGAGCCACTTACACTGAAAAGAATACACATGGCGCCCAGAGCTATGTAACATAGCGCATTATTTATGAACCCATACGCTATGTACATAGTACTCTGAGCTATGCAATATGGCTCCCAGCGCCATAATGTCAGAATCTATATAGCGCGTGGTCCTATGTAACATGGCCCAGCATTTATGGTCCCACACGCTATGTACATAGTGCCCTGAGCTATGCAGTATGGCGCAGAAATTATAGCCCCACACGTCATATTACATAGTGCCATAGGCCATGTAATATGGCTCATGGCACTCCAATTATAACTCGCAGCCATACTGTGTGAGGAGATGTATAAGTGACAGCAAGCTTCTTGAGTATAGGAGAGGATATGGTCTTTGATGTCAATTATCTCTTGGGAATTTCGTCGATAGAATTCCATCACCTAACATCAACTACTCTACCTCCAGATGCTCAGAACTGAGAAGGCTCGTGGTCTTTTGTTGGATGCGAACTGGATCATCTTCAGATGCATTGAAAAAACACATATCGCCAGACGCCATAATTTATAGACTTCTGGCGCCATGTACATAGTCGATTTCGATCGATTTGTGATAAAATATAGCGCCACACGCCCTAGTACATAGGAGCAGACGCTATGCTTATAGCCCTTCACGCCATATACTAAGTCCTCCACGCCATGTACTATAGCCCTCCACGCCATCTGCTCCTATGTACTTTTCGCCATGTATTATGGCGTGATCACAATCCCGAAATCGACTACGTACATGGCGCCAGAAGTCTATAAACTATGGCGTCTGGCGCTATGTGTTTTTTCAGTGCATGAAGTTTCCATCGGTAGCCCTACATAGACCAGTGCGTGGTTTAAAGCCTTGTTTTAAGTGTCTCACTATTTTGTACGCTTGTCGAGTGTTGTTAGCCAATAAAGTTGTCATTCATGTTATTCAGCATGTTGTAAAAACGCTTTCGTTTCTTTCGTCTAATTATTCTATTAGCTAATCTCCGAAGATCGTCGTATTTTTCTTTCTTGGGTCTAGTCGGCCGTTCAATGTGAATTTTGTAGGCCGCATTCTTTTCGTCCAAGGCGGCTTGACAGTCCTCGTCGAACCATTCATTTCTGCGTTGCCGGGCTGTATATCCCACTACTTTTTATCCCACTACCTTTTCACTGCGCCTTTGATGGCAATCCAGACTACGTTGATAGACGCGGTACTAGGCGTGGAAGCTAGTTCAATTTCCAAAGCAGATTTATACTCGGCTTCCATCGTCTTGTTTCGAAGCATCGAACTTGCGTCTTGAATTTGCTCTGGCTTCATACGGCAGTAATATTCGACATGTCTAAAATACTGGAAACCCACCTTTTTTGAATCAGAATATCATCAATCTGATTAAAGGTGCGGCCGTCCGGGGATACCCGTGCCTTTTTGTGAATGTCGCAATGCGGAATACACATGGAACTTACAATGAGGTTTCTACTGCTCGCAAAAGTCCAAAAATCGTCCATTGTCGTTGCAGAGATCGTGAAGACTAAATTGGCCGGTGGTTCCGTGATGTGTTTCCTCCTTTCCAACATTTGTGTTGAAGTCGTTCAGCAGGATTTTCACATCATTTGATGACAGACAATCATATAAACTTTCCAGATCAAAGTATCATATAACCTTTCCCTATCTTTCACTGCTTCATTGTTATCTTCAGTGGTGGCATGAAAGTTAATGAGCCAATCGTTAAAAAACTTTGCTCGAATGCGAATCGCACACAATCTTCCGTTGACAGGTTTAAAATCGATTATTTGCATTTTCATTTTTTCGGCCACTCCAAATTCGTGACTTCCAAATGACTTTCCGCTTTTGAAGATTGTGTACGATCTCATGTCCATAATCTCAGCACCAAACAGTTTCGTTTCTTGGACAGTGAGAATCTTTATTTTATAGTGAGTGTTGTCGGAGGAGTCCAATAAAGGTTCCAATAGAAGAGTCCATATTTCGTTTGCGTATCCGAGATTCCTGAATGAGTAAATATTTACAGGAATGGATTATTGGCACATTGCCCAAGCTCCAACTTGGAGGGCCAGTCTGGTGAATGTTCCGGATTTAAAGCATCAGAAAACTCGCCCTCACTCACCTTCTTTGGCAACATTGGCCACTCGATGTGAAATCACACCTTCGGCGAGGTCGAAGGTAGGATTCAGTAGCAGACCTGTATAACCAACACCCGATGACGCCCCCGTGGCCTATGCTACTATTTGACTGCCTTTTCTATTAGTTGCTTTTATATTTTCTATCAATTGTGATAGTTTATACTAGTTATTTTCTCCCTTCATTTTGAAGTTTTGAAAATTTTTGCTTTTTATCACAACTGCAAATACTAAAGCATTAATAAGAATAAGTATTGGAATATTTTTCGAATATTATCATTTACTGTTGGAATATTTCCCAATTTTTACATAAACACCTCTTGTACAACAAAATTTTAAATTGAGCAAATACCTGAGCAGAGCCTATGGTGATTCATAATTAATTATGCTTCATAAATAAATGCGTTCTCATCAAATACATGCTGTACCCAGTTGAAGCACCTAACAACAACATCAAGTGCTCGCATTATAAAAACATAATATGCATATAAATATGTATGTACATAAATGTATAACGACCTACTTCAAACAAACTTTCGTACGCAACTTGCGGTAGCATTCGTATGTAAGCAACACATATGAAACTTAATTCTTCTGTTTGAAATAAAAATATAATCATCTGTTTCCATACACCTACCATTGTCGCACTGTCACACGTACATACGTACAGAATATTCTCGTTCATAATTGCACATTGACTTTGCGGTGAGAATTTCATAAGTGATGCGAAGCGAAATGTAAGGCAATATGCACCTGTGCACAAGTGACGCCATCGACGGCAGCATGGGAAACCGTCACAGTGGAACTCAAACGATTTCGCCGTGTCGCTGTCAATTGTATATAACAGCGTTGTAACAGACAGACAGTTTCGTTGTAATAGCTCAGATACACATTACGATATTCGATACTGCTGATAGTTATGAAACACTCTCGCGACACTTTGATCAATTTTTCACAGCATATGTGCATGCATGTATCGTCAAGGTTATGCGGCTGGGAATCGGATACATGCAGTCTTGGATACGAAATAGCAGGGCGGTAATACGGCCTAGTGGCAGAGGAAAGGAAATGAAAGATGTTTAGTGAGAAACAGTTGGATGACTTCCAGCCGTTTCTACTGTGATAACTAAGAATTCGATGCCAAGTTGCGATCGGTTGCGTATGGACAGGTCAATTCGCTTAAAAGTCGCCAACAAATAAGCACTTCCTATTTCGTACCAATGAGTGTGACAACCTGCATGCAAATATCTAAACGAATGCATCTTGCTGTGGCTCAGATACGACTAGATGCAAGGCAGTTCAGCACCCACACTACCTATCCAGCCTTGCTTGCCTCAAATGGATGCATCAGATTAGCATTCAGCGAGATATCAATGGAATTTTAATTGGACGATAAATTAATCATAAGATGTCCAAATCAAGCTTAACGAAATGCGTCGTTTGCGGATTGACAGGAGTTTTTCATTCATCGCACGCACTAGTCAGTGCAAATTCATAAGGCAGACTACGCAATGCGAATGAATTGAATCCCTTATGCATAGGAAAATTTACAATCTGGCTGAAAGTTCATGTCTACACAGAAGATGGAATCTCTGGATAAGCCTGCATTATCATACGTGATGAAAATATCGTTAACGGCCGGAGGAAATGAATGATTACGCAGTTTATGAGTGTGGAGAAGTGCATGTATGTAGGAACAAAAAAAACAAGCCCCTGGACATGCAACGCATTGTTCACTAAATTAATATCGTTCAGAGATGGACGAATAGCGAGCAGATGTAAAGTATACAATCTGGCTGTCAGAAATCCATAAGACAATAGACGAGAACTAGTCTAGTAGGTAGGTTTATTTGATTTGAAGAATGCAGCCGGAAAGAGCTTGATTCGGTAATAGCTTAAGTTGATTAATTTTAATTAAAAAGATTTGAAGATAATCAGCAATTTAGTTGAAAATTTTCTCTGAGGAATATCGTAGGCTAATCAAGCGTTTTGCTTGGTTAGCTTGAAAACAGTTGTGTCTTTAATAAGCTGAAAGTAACTTTGTATATTTCAGTAGTTTTGCATAATTTCCTACCATCATCATCATCATCGGCGCTACAATCGGGGTCCGGCCCTGGCGTCCGTCAATAGTTTTTTTTTTTTTTCCATCGGACCCGATCGTGAACCGATGCCTTCCAATTGGGCACCCCTAAGCTCCAAACATCCGGGTAAACGCCATCACTTCAGCGCAGGTAAGGTCTCCCACGCTCTCTGTCGTCTGCCGTAAAATCTGCCGCAAAGGGTTTTCCGGAGCAGGATCCTCTTCGCTCATTCGAGCTAGATTTCCTGCCCAACGAAGTCTACCGTGTTTTATCTTCGTAATTATATATGCTTCTAGGTAGATAGCGTACAGCTCATGGTTGTAGCGTCACCGGAGTCGCCCTTCTTCATATATGGGGCCAAAGATTCTCCACAAGACTTTCCTCTCGAACATCGCTAAGAGGTCAAAGTACATTTTGCTGGGCACCCAAGTCTCGGATCCATGAGTACTGACCATGGTCTTGCGAAGCAGGAGTTTTGACGCTCGGCTGAGATTTCAGGATTTGAAGAGCCTTGACAGACTGTAGTAGGTTTTGCTCGATTTGAGCGGCCGCCCACGTATTTCTTCATCCATATTGTTATCGGCCGCTACGATTGACCCAAGGTAGTTGAAAGATGGCACTACTTCAAATTCATGCTCAACTTAATGTTAAAATAGAGGCTTATAAAATAAAACGATACTCAGACTGTCTTTCTTGTAAATCATGGCACACTCTTGCTTTTTAAAAGAGCATAGGAAGTTGAAAGAGACTATTATTTAATCGATGTGAGTTAGAACGAATTTCTTACTTATAATTTTTCAAAAGATGATTAGTACATTTCGTCACAATAAAAATGTGTGAATTATCACGGTATCTTCTATCTGTTTAGTTTTTGTTATCAATATGTGCGGAATATTTGTTATGATTATATCTTAATTTTACAGTCTAATGCCAACGCCACAAAGTCAGCTGGTCTTTGAACTGAATATTTAGGGCTATTAGGCTCAGAAATTAAATGATAAATCTAAATTACACAAAGATCTCATAAAAATGTGAATATTTATTCATTACTCACGAAAAGCCTAAACAAACTGTCTGAACTATAGTAAGTCATCTTCATAAAGATTACTTTGCAAATTTTTCCAGGCTTGACTTTTATGATAGGCTTAAGAATACAAAAGAACAAGGTCGAAACTTTCAAAGATTTTCCAGCTCTGTTTTAATGCATTGCTTGTCTTAGTTTCATATAAATATTAGTTGAACTCCCTTCGTAAATTCATTGTTATTATGTAACGATTAATGCAGACAGAATTTGACAGAATCCTTTAGAAATAGCAGACAGGATAAAGACATAACAGATAGTTATAGAAACAAAATGTAGTTATAGAAATAGCTATATTTTATAGGGTCAGCTAGAATATTTGGCTCAATAGTTTCCTCACTACGGTTTTCTACCATGACTTACTCGCCTTCTTCGTATTCCACAGCTACACAGCGTTTGGTGTCATAAGAATTGCTTATTGCTTCAGCCTGAATCTTAAAAAGATTTCGATCATTAATAGAAGGATACTTTGATGTTATATTTATCGATTTCGACCCAATGATTTTACCATACAGAGGAGAATCATTTGAGCTATGATTATTGGATACCAGTGAGGTAGCCCCACATGCGACATCTCATTTGGAGGTTGTCATATTCCTCACTTTATACCAACCAACATTTCATATCGTGATGCTAACGTACTTCTTTCTTTCAAGATTTGGTTGGAAATTATTTCCACCAACTGCGAGCTCGCTAATATTATACCAGACTATCAGACTGTCTTTAGGCTTAAGCATGGGAGCTAGCATGCTATGTCGTACTTGCACTATCAGATTGTGGCACACCTGAATGAGCCACAAACTCCGACGGTTGTTTGTGCCTTCGATATCAAGAAGGCCTTCAATTGTGTATGGCACGAAGGTCTTCTACACATGTTGATCCAGTTGGAATTCCCAGAAATACTAATACGACTCGACCCAAGCTTCCTTAGCAACAGACAATTTTATGTTAGCGTTAATGAAGCAAACTCACTCCGAGGACCTGTGACATCAAGAGTGCCGCAAGGTTCTGTCACTGGACCTGTTTTATACACCATTTTCGCTGCTGACCTCCCTATTCCAGCGGGCAATTCTCAAGTTAATATCCTACAATATGCAAATGACACGCTCTTGTTCGCGTCGTGTTAAGACCCGCTCAAAGCTTTGAAGAGCCTTGAAGATTACTTGGCCAGCCTTAAATTTTATTTTGATGAATGCTAAATAGTTGGAAAACACAGCTGACTGTATTCAGGAACCCTTCCAAGTATCGGGGATTTCAAAACCATCCGCAATAATGCAAAAAAAGTCGCTGTCTTGTGCGGAACTTCCAGAATCACTCCTAGTCCTACATTGCGCTACCTTCGAGTAGACATGGATAAATTTTTTGAAATTTAACCCCTATGTTTGACATGGAATTAAAGTAGCCACGTCCGCATTTCAGTGCATCAGGCATCTTTTCGCCAAAAGATGGACATGACGACAAAGGTTAAATCCATTTGCTATAAAGCAGTCCGGCGGAGATAGCAGGACAACGGCGGCTCATGGACATGCTGTTCAATTATGCTGGTCTTCAGACGAATCGGGGAGCATAATTAAGGGAGCATAATTATTAATATAACTTATGTTCTCTCTTCTCTTCGCGCGATCTGATGTTTATTTTAACTCGCCGCTAGTGCGTATCCCCAAGAAGCACAACGATCTTCAGCTTGGTCCTTTTCCGCTAACGTTCGCACAATTTAAATCACAAATTAAAGACTTAATTCTTAAAGTTCCTTATAATGTTTGATTTTCTTTTAAATTTTTTTACTTTTTCGCACTTTTTTTCATATTAACTTGCATATTGGCATTAATTTTTTGTAATTTCAAATATGTGTTTATTTAATATTTTCAATTATTTGTTAATTTTTCTTTTTTAATATCTTTTTCGCTTTGTCTAATATTTCTATTTTTATAATTGGGCAGCAGCCTGTAAAAATGGATTTGAATAAATAAATAAAAATAAATAAATAAAGACCTAGGTTAAGTTTAGGTCTAAGTAGGCTAAGCAAATTTTTGTTAGAATCAAGCTAGATTGAGTTTAGTAAATTAAGTTAGTATTTAAGTATTGTATAGCTAAGTCAACCCCAGGTATTGTACTACCTGGGTAATATTTTATAAGTGTAAACCGAAAAACTGCCCATTAATGGCCTACCTACTCATTCCGCGAACTTAATGACCAATCCGCGCAAATTTACCATATGCATTTCTGGCCAAAGTGATTTTAATACTAATTTTCTTCGATAGTAAGTAAAATGTTGAATCGAAAACAGACTCAGTCAGCTTTGAAATAATTCTTTAGTTATTGCAAAAGCGTTCATCATCAGAATTCACAATCGTCAGTTCTTAGTCATTCAGAAAACTTATGAAATACTTTATTCACTTTCGATAGTACTATCAAGGAACGAATAAAACCTCCGATGACTTCACCGTATGATTAACGAAAAAATCAAATGAGAATCATCTGTTTATAGAAATAAAACACTTGATTAATCTTCTAAAAACACAAACGCATTCATTTTCGACAACTAAACATTTTTAGCACATGTGCCTCAAGCCATTTAATAGCTCTCGAATAGTATTCGTAAGAAAAATCTGATTCTTTGAATCTATGATCTGTTCAGATTTCATGGGGATTGATAAAGTAAATATAATTTTTCTCTGTTTTTGTTGTTGCTTTTTTCCTTAGTATGGAACTATCTAGATTGACTTTGTATTCCACTATCGGTCCACTCATTGTATTTATTTGAACTGTCGTCAGCAACATAATGATTTACTTTCTCGGTTCTAAAAAGCTAAAACAACTCCCTAAATTGGTATGGTGGTATGGACGCGTTGCGTTGCGACGACGTTAGCCATATGTTTATTCATAGTGGCGGACAAAACAGCAACCGTCGAAGCATCTGCGATGAGCACATACGCTTTCTAGATAAATTACTTGATCCATGATGTTACAGATGGGTGAGAAGATTTAAATCGCTAAAAGCATAATTTAAGGAATGGTGGGAAATGTGCAGTGAAGATTACCGAGTTGAGTCGAGGGAGGTACCGAGTCAGAGATTCTGGTTTTATTTCATTAAAAATGACCCAAAAGAAAACGAAAAAATTATTATACTTACGAAAGAGGGTTGGATTTGCCGAGGAAGATTCAATTGAGTGTGTAAAATGTATCAAAGACTGGTCTGCTTGTCTACGCTAAGAAAACCACTAAACCACCGAGAAGTACTTTGTTTCCTGCTCCGGAGCCAATTAAATATGAAAAACATAACATCTTTGTAGGAGTCAAAGATGTGATGTTTTTTGAATGCAAACATTTAAGAAAATGAAAATTTATTAAATCCTATTTAACATCATTTCAGCAAAAACTAAATATCTTATCAAATATATATGCACATGTAGCATGCAATTCTGTTTTTGTTGCTTATGATCATATAATCTTGATATACTCAGACTTTAGTTTAAAATACACGGGGAATTCCCCCTTGTGAATGAAGTTTCTTTCTGTAGAGCAGTAGATCGGGGGTGTTGTCTTCAAGGTGTGCTTTAAAATTTATCGTTTTGAATTTTTTTCATACTTCCTCGACCCGAAAAAATTCTTCGATTTTGTTAATGTGAAGCGAAAAACTACTGGTTATCCATCGTCGATGTTTCTGAATAATATAACGTCTTCTTCAACTAAAGTAAAGAGATATGTGACCTATTCGCAGATAGTATAACAAAAAGTTTTTAATGTATCAGACCCATTAAACTCACACCTTTCTTCCACATCATCTCCAACAGCTTTTGTCAACCATTTAGAAATTTCACGTGATGAAATACGAAAAGCTATTTTCGAACTCAACTGCAACAAAGGTCCTGGGCCCGATCTTCTTCCTCCGATCTTCTTATGCAAGTGTATAGAACACTTTACTTTAATAGAACACTTTAATAGAACACTTTCGTCAGGAGTTTTTCTATCCTGTTGGAAGCTTTCGTATGTCACACCCATATTCAAGAATGGTAATCGACGCTGTATTGAAAATTATAGGGGCATTGCCATTTTGTCTTCGATTCCGAAACTTTTCGAAAAGGTGGTATACGACAAACTTTCTCCCCTCGTTGATTCCCGTCTGAACGAGCAACATCATGGCTTTAGAAAAGGTCGCTCAACTACCATGAATTTGACAATCCTCATCTCAGATGTTCTGTGCAAAATGGAAAAAGAATACCAAATTGACGCAGTCTACACTGACTTCAGTAAGGCATTTGACAGAGTTGACCATTCTACGTGAATTCTAAAGCTACAGAAATTCGGTCTTGCCGGGTCTTCACTTAGCTGGCTCACTTCTTACCTTCGCAATCGAACACAATGTGTAAAATTTCAAAGAATTTTATCGAAAAACATTACTGCTACCTCTGGTGTACCACAAGGTAGCCATCTTGGCCCACTTCTTTTCAATATACTTATTTCTGACTTATCTGGCGTCCTTGCAAACTTACCTCATTTACCTTACGCAGACGATCTCAAAGTTTATCAGAACATTGAATCCAAATCAGATGCCCTCTTTCTCCAATTCAAGCTTGATTCACTCGATCACTGGTGCAATGCAGATAAGCTGTCTCTCAACATTGATAAATGCCAGGTTATTAGTTTTTGCCGTAATAATTTGCTAACTAGAGTTGATAACATTGTTGACATCGGTGTTATCTTAAGGCTGGTACTGAGCTAATCGTGAAGCTAAATTTTGACATGTCTCCATTATATGGTCATTCTTTCGAGCGAAAATTTTGGCAATGGCGAAAAGCAGAGGCACTGCTCATATCTGACGGATAAAATGTCAAGAATTTAACTTTTCGATCGATTATCTTATTGGAAAGACATTTGCACTGCTCCATTTTCAAATTGAAACACCAAATGTCACTTTTTAGCTCGAAAGAGTGAACTGCACAAACTAAATTGGCGTGAAATGATTGGAGACATGTTTCAGTGTCATCTACGTTTTCAACGCGAAAGCAACTTCAAAGCAAATTTTCATGTTAAGAACAGAGTACAACTCTTGCTTATTTTCAAGCTAAATTTTCGCCGAAACAGATTTCACGTGAAATTTTGTATGAAAATTTCACGTGAAATTGAACTCAGTACTATGCTTTAAGACACTATGATAAAAAATACTTTCCCGTGCAAACAAACAGCTAGGCTTCATTAAAAGACGTGCTAAAGAATTTCGTAGCCTGCGGGTCACAAGATCCTTATACACTTCACTTGTATGTCCTATTCTTGAATAAGCTTGCATTAGCTGGAGTCCTGCTTTTGAAACCCACAGTGACAGACTCGAGTCAATATAAAAGCAATTTTTACTCTTCGCGATGAGAGAACTGTACAACCCTTATGATTTCAATAGCCTACCTCCTTATGAGTTTCGACTGGGTCATTTAAATTTATCAACACTAGTCTCCAGAAGAATGGTGATATCGTACTGCTTCGCATTCGACGACATTAGAGGCGCTATTAGTGTCGAATTCCTGAATAGCAAATTTGTGAAAAATATCCCTGTAAGGAACACCAGGTCCAATCGTTTCCTAAAAGAATATCCACATTCGACCACATATGCAGCTAATGAGCCGATAAATAGATGCTGCAGGATATTCAACAGCATAAGCAATCTATATTCACCTAGAATTTCCAAATTATCCTTCAAATCCTTCAAATCCTCTCTTTTGCATGCCATTCGTACCACCTAACCTCAAGCCATATACTATTTATCAATGTTTTATTTATTGGTTGTTATTTATTAATCTATTTGTTACTTATTTAATATATCTGTTATTTTTTCTTTTTTTTACTTTACTTTACTTTTCAATTTTTATTTGGTATCGTTTATGTAATTTGTAACTTGTGCCTTAATATAAATAAATAATAATAATTACATTTATCTGTGTACCCATACCAAAACAATTTTAGAACAGACTCTAACAAATTAAATCGTTAATGGTAGTTGAAATAATCATCAAATTGTTACAAGGGTGACCTAACGGGAAAAATTTCTCTGTCATAATACCATCGAACAGCTCTCGAAAATCAATTCAATACTACATTGAATACAGATCGTAAGCTAAATATAAGTTTACAACCTAAAATCGAGCATAATATTGAATGATGTGCTGAATTTATTTGATGACCTTGATACACATGACTCAAGTGCTGTAATTTGCACTTTCAATATTTTTATATATGCTCTTAATAAACAAACACTTCTCAAAACCGTAAGTTTCTTAATCCTCACACTCTTGCCTTCCCAATCGCACGTCTTAATCTAGATTTACGCGGCTCCAATTCAACGTTGATTAGACTGGCGCTACTGATTAAGCATATTTCAATTCATGCAACAACAAAAAAGTATCTTCACACTAACCTCAAGATCATTGACTACAGCTTCGAAAAAACAACTGGATGAACTACACTTGATTTACGTACGTTTCGCAATAGTGCAAATCTACTTTAAAATTCAAACATTTTATTACCATTACCATCATCTCCATATACAAGGGAGTAACATACAATATTTGCGAGAGTAAAATGTTTGGCTTTTTTGGCTCTGTTTATTTCACATTTCAGCAACAATATGAACGTGTACACAGTACAATCGTCACGAATTCGCGCGTTCTAAAATGTTTAGATAATTGTCATAGAGTCAGACGAAGAAACCAAACAGTCGAAATAGACTAATAAAAAATATAAATGTATGTATCTATCATGGCACCGACCTATCTAGTCGTTAATTTTAGGCTGTTGCTTTTCGTTTCTCCTCGACGTTCAAGCATTCGTGTTAGCATAGCGAATCTCTTGGATATAAAGATAGATGCTATTATACATTGATTAGATACGAATATTTGCCGTTGATTCGCTCACCCATAATCTGCTGGCGGATTTAAGAGTAATTTTGTATGATGGAGAGGAGTAATTTTGTATGATGGAAAGGAGTATTTTCTCAGATCGGTTTGCTCTCTTTAGATGTGTAGTGTGTGGAAAGTGTAAGGAGGTGCATTGAACCGCTTAATTGTAATCTATGATTTTTTTGTTTATTTCAAAATCATTACATCGTATTGAAGCATTTGTGATCAAATTTTTTAATGTAGGGATTTTGTATTGAGAGTGGATAGCCAATACCACATTGGGCGCCGTTATGTTTGGCTTTGAATTTATGTCTTAACTTCTTATAACGTCTTTGGGTATCTCGATCGTTATGGATTGATTATTTTTGAACAATCCAAGGATGAAAAAATCTTTGTTTTAGGGATGTAAATAATGGTATTCTGTTTTTGACAACATTAGAATACTGTCCATGACCTATTGAGAGCTGGAAAACACATCCAGTAGAACTCAGACAGCGCTGGAGGCAACAAAGGGTCATTTGGGACGGCCAGGAAATCAAGACAAATCGATAAACTCATGTGGTCTGCAGAAAATATCGATGACGCAGTGGTGTTCTGGCAAAGAAACTAGCTTTGAAATTTTCAAGTGTTGAGTTTCTTAGTTAGTTCGATTTGAAATTGGTTAGAAAAAATTGATATTTATAAAATGGTTAAAATTTGTAGTAATTGTACAGATGATGAAAAGTGATAGTGGATAGCAGCAGACAATTACTTTCTTCTGAATAAGCTTTTTCAATTTTATGCTTGTATGATATATTAATCATTGCTTTTAAAAAATTGACTCATTATTTCGAACGGTTGTTAAGTTAGGAGGTTAAGTGACCGTCTGTCGGAAGAAAACTACTGAGAGACACACTTCGACAAAGAAGAATCCCGTTGTAATAACACGATTAACGTTACTCCCTCAATTATCTGAATCCTTTCATAAACTGTGCTATCCCCTTAAAGTCAACGACGGATCGCTTAGTCAGACTTGTAAGGAAAGGTGCACCGAGTGATGACAGTTTTCCCGCGTATAAAGTGGACACTGGGGCATGAGGTGGAAACTCATTTCACTGCCTTCTCTGTGCTACAATTGCAGCAGAAATCAGTAAACTCGACGCCCAGCCGTTTTGCGGGTCGCCCTATGATAGAGTGTCCTGTGAGAACGATCACAACACAGCAAGGAACACTACGTGTTAAGCCCAATAACTGCCTGGTGCGACGCAAGTCCATAGAGACACAGCACTGCCTTGCAATTATGCTGGATGTTTCCTTCACTCAGAATTTCTTAGCGTCCCTGAGGTATTTTCGCCTAATGGCTAGTTTATTAGATGAAATCGGTTTACCTATTAATAAAGACCATAAGATCCTTGTAGTGAAACTCACCGACCTCACAGTTCTGTCGAAAATTTCGAAGACCATGTGCCCACATCAATTGTATTGCCGAATGTCTCGACATCTCTCTAAGAGGTGCAGGTAGTCCCAAACACAATTCTACTCCGGTCCACGGAAAAATGTAATGGGATCACACAGCACCAAGATTTGTCTGCTATAAGATAAGTAAATTGGTTGGAAGTGAAGCATTACAAAAAGTGCCTGGTTCCGTGGGCAGCAGTCACCAGATGTGCTGCCGATCTACGAACTTTTTCAAGGAAGCGTTGGTAGAAACCTTCAGAGCAGCTTGCGACAAGAACGCCACCCCAAACAGTAATATCGGCTCCACTACAGTGATATAGAGCAATGGAACAACCCAGTGTTATATACCCCAGTTCGCTCTTGTGCCTCCTTTGCAGCAGTAAAGAGCATAGCAGCTTCGAATCTAGGATCAGTTCTAAGCACTTGCCCGTCTAATTCAGATCAATAGAAACCCCATTAAATTTTGGCAGGTCAAATCGAGGAACTTTGTATATACTTCCTTGTAAACAGTACAAGCTACGCTTTTGCCAGGGTTCACTTTCAAGCCGCAGACCCTAATCCAACATGAAAGTGTACCGTGAGAGTAATTCAACATCTCCATAGGCGTAGATGGATACTTTCCTGACACTCCTATGGCTATGTCGTCTGCAAAAGCAACCACGTTACAGCCGTCACGGTCCAGCCTCCTCAGAAGAGTATTCACCGCAATATTCCACACCACCCTGATGTGTTCCCATGCTGACACCTCATCGCAAATGAGCATTCCTAAGGATGAATCCTACTAATATTCGCCGGGAAATGTGAGTCCATGAAAACAGTTAAAGTGTCGGTGCTTTCATCTGTCATCAGGGCCCTGGAGACACTCCATAGCCATGAACACCGGGCACAAAACCTTACGGAGATGATTTGTCTGGTTGATACTCTCTAAATTATCACAGAATGATCTCCACGAAGATCTCTTAGCATTGCGTACGGCATACTTAAATTCCTTTTAGCTTCATCAGATATCTTTAACCCTTTGGCGGCGGCGGGCATTTTAGTGAATTTTCAGGTACTCCTATATTTCCAAGCAGTGTAAATGTTTGTTAAAAAAAGTATTAGGAATGAAAACTTATTATGTTTTAAACTTGTCTATGATAAAGAATTGGAAATTTTGACCCGTTTGTGGTTACTGAGGGCCTAAAAGTAGGCAAGGATTTTTTTTCAAATTTTGATTTGTTATAACTTCTGACAGAAACATTGGATCATCGTGAATATTACAGAGAATATTGATGTTGACTAAGATTTAACACACATGGATTTTCAAGACAGGGCGGACAACCCTGTAGCTACGGCAGGCAACTGAAAAAAAATCCTTCAAATCATCGACCTTCCTTGAAAATTTTTGCTTTTTGACAAAAAATTCAAATCATTGATAAATTTTAATCTTTGTCCATTATGTCAAAGTAAAATTTTCAAAATTCCGATTTGCACAAGAACGGCAACCCATCATCAAATTACCTCTGTTTTCAGCACTCGAAACTTCTGTTCACGAGAACTGACGACCAGATAATTCGATCATAATGAAATTTACAGGACATGTTGGTATTAACTAGGACCAGGTCTGATAGAAGCGATTTTGAAATGCAGGCAACCCTGTAACAGTGGTACCATCTTGGAAAATCACTCAGAAAAAAACTGCTTTTTGGCCTATAACTTCCGAGTCAGCTATCACATTTTAATAAAATTCACACAATATTTGGTCTAGACAAAATTTGGTGAAAATTTGGTTGAAAAATAAGAATAGAGTTGCCAGCTATGGTGATTTTTGTCTCCTAAAACTTGCAAATTTGCTCAGAAAAATAAAGCTTTTTTCCCTATAACTTTCGGGCCAGTCATGAAATCAAAACGGAGTTCATGCAGTAAATGGACCTTATTGTAAACCAAATGTCGTAGAAATTTCCTAAAAAAATCATGAAAGGGCTTCCAGCTATGACTATTTTTGTAATTTTATGGGATTTCTTTACTAAGCGATTATGTCATTAGATTTGCACATGGGAATGATCCTGCAATGAAAATTTACAACAAATATAAACGTTTTGAAAATTTGAAAAGTTTTGAGGGTGGTAGCCCTAAAATTCTTTTCACCCGTATAACTTCCAGCGCAGTGTTTCAATCGAAACGAAACTCACAGGGTGGGTTTAGCTTAACGTGAATTAGATTTGGTATATTTTTTGTTATGCTGCTAACACAGGGTAACCAGCATCAGACATTTTCGTAAATATTGCACCAACAGATGCTTCTATTACATAATCATATGCAAAGCATTTGCAATAAAAATACGGAACTAATTTTTAAATTTTCCGAGTTTTGAAAATTATTCGAATGGCAGCCTGAAACATCGTTTAACCGCTGAAACTTTCTATTAAATATTGCGATCAGAACGAAATTCAAAGGATAGATTGATTTAAGTATGAGCTTGTTATGGTAAACTTATTGCTGCTTCGTTGGAAAAGTGTTGCCAGTACTGAACATTTTCATCATTTATGTTATTGGTGGGTTTGGTTGCTTTGGATACGGAATGGTTGATATGCTACTACAAAAAAGTGTATAATGTCTTTCCACATTTTTTGTCACTCAAAGACAATTTCTTCGAAAATCAGTTTTCTAGCGGTTCTGATGCGCTAGACTTTTTTCTCTCTATGATTAATGTAGTAAGTATCTATGCTAGTATTAATTTAACATTAATTTAATATAAACTTCAGCTACTGTGTATTTCTATGGACAATTGTCCGTTTATAAATGAATAAATAAATCAGTTTTTTGCTGATTCGAATTTCCACCGAGTCCTATAAAAATTCCGTGCAAATATCTGTAATGCCTACTGTATACTTTTTACCATTCAATTCAGAACCTCCGCTTAACTATGTATTTCATTCATTTCGGACACAAAATGTTCTCTTAAGCATTCCATCGTCGTATTTCGATCAAGAGAAAACTATGGTACTCACACCGCACTCCTGCGTCAACGAAAGTCCATGTCACCATTGCGATGCTGCGTTGCTGCTTTCAATTGTATCTTTGTGCCGTACATCTTTCGGGCTCTTTGAACAGCATCTTATGAAAAACCAACGACGGAAGCATATCTGCCGAAGACCATACAAAGTCAGTACGCGAACAACGCGCTTCATCGCGTATTTTCCGATTGCCATTGCTAGTTGTTTAGCTCGCGTTCAGTTTTCATCACATTTCCCCCTTTTTCATTGTAGTGTTCTGCTCTCCTCCGCAAGTCATTCTGTCCGTATGAGGGCTCTTACATTAAATCGCATCCAAAAATTTCGACGGATTTGACGTCGTCGTAGTCGTTCAGGCAAAGAAAAATGGCGTCGTGGTGTGTCGGCTCGGTTCTGTTTGTCGGGAGGTTGTGAATAGAGGCGTACGATTCCACGGGTTCAACTCAGTAAAATCGATGTATCAAATAGGATTCGGGCGTTTGGGTGCCAGAAAACTGAATCAAAATGATGGAAATGTGTAGTGTGGATGTAAAGCAAAGAGTTGATTAAGCCGATCCGCTCTGGCATTAAACTAGTGTTTTCATATGTAATGCATCAGAAATTTTACAGTGCATTGTGGCTAGGCTCTCCCTACTGTAATCGGTTTTCCTTCATCGAGGAAAGTTTTTCATTTCGAGCGAGTTGAGTGGCTCAGGCGGAAAATTGAAAAATCTCGGACGAAAAGTGCATCAAGTGAAAAAAGTTCAAGGTCCTTGCGCCTGAAATCGATCTATTGCTGGGCATTACTGTCGGGGCCTGAAAAGCGGTGTCTGGATAGTGCGAAAACTTCGATAGTGTCGTCAAGTGTTATATCAATTTCAGTTCCGGCTGATAAGACAGTGGAAACGAAGCCGTTGCCATTGAACTGTCGAAGTGAGTTGAGTTCGGTTGATAGTGCAAAGCAATAGACCTGAACAGCCATCTGGGAAATGTGTAAAGATATATTCTTGTGCAAGAAATCAGTTTGATATTTTCTTAATATTCTCTCCATCTTGCAAAATCCAGTAATTCTCATGTCAGATATTCCACTCGGAGTTAGTTCTCTTCGTAACATATCCATTTTTGGTACTGTCCACGGCTGCAACCCTAAATGGGGAACGAACTATTCGGTCGATGGAAAAGCCAATGTCGCCTAGACCAACACCCAACGCGGCACTTCACAGTCTCACAGCTCGGGCAGGATAATGAGTTATGGGCCTAGGAAGAATCTTAATGGGCACAAGACATGAACGAGGTTGGGGTTCATCGATGAGAACTTGGCACTCGTCATTGTGCTGCGTTCAAAAGAAAAGGGAGCCGGGTCGACTCGCCACGTTTGGCTCATCACGGTGGAAAATCGGGCAAATGGGGGTAGACAGTGACGCATAGACATGTGTTCCGACTACTAAATTTTGCTTTCTACTTGACTTACACGGGAAAAATGTCGCTGAACAAACTGTAAACGAAAAGACGACAAGCATCCGGCTGGTGTACGACACAAAGTTTAGATGCAAGATATGTATGGAAAGATAACAAAATTTATGTAGGACACAAAAAACATCATAAGTCCAAATCTAACAAAGAGATAAGCGCACGCTATCTTTGAATTGTTTAGTTAGAATGCTGTAGATACGCTTTTGTAGTGCGGTGCGCTACATTTCAGAGCGCCTGTAATGATGAAAGCAAGCCAATTTTAGAATCAATGTTTTCACTCCACTGCAACAAGGCCTCTGGAAAGCAATCGAGTTTCCGTTCTCGAGATTTTGGAATGCAATTCACTCCCTATGGATTTCTCGGTGGCGTCTATTGTTTTATAAATAGAATTCCATATTGGGTGAGTAATCGATGCGGTGATTGATGCCACGGCCATCTTCAAGTATCTTTTTGGATAGTCTCAGAAAATTTTCCAGGAAAATTCGAAAGCAGAGACTATTTGGGATGCTGTCTGAGGCTGTGGCCAGCATGTATACCCCCGCAGTGGTGCTTGGTGGCTACGACTGGTCGCCGTTGGTCCTACTTCCGACCTGAGCTAGTTTTATGGGCACCGGTCAAAGGAATTCGTTACCGCTTATTGAATGTCCTCCTCGGCAGGCACAGCACAGTTAGCGTTTAACTGCTGAAGGGTGGACATCTATCGATGGGGTCATTGAATGTTTGATATCAATGACGGTTTGACTTTAATATGACTTGGTGGCAAGCATAATAAAGCATTAACATAGAAATAGTTGGCGATATCTTGTTGATTTCAAAACAGGCAAGTGACAACAACATACAAATGGTTTAGCCTGGACTAACTTGTATTCGAAACATGAGCTGTTCATGTTCATAGTAAACAAAGAAAACGACAATAACTGCAGTTACAAACCCGGATTGATTTAGGATTGCGATTAAAACAGTGAAATGTAAACGAGTTGTTTAAACGTTTGCATTCTACTATTTCAATCTGAATCCTATTTGAATCCGATATTGTAAACGTAGCTAATGTCTATGGGAGTACTCGAAAAATTGTTAATGCTTCGGGTGATGTGCAATGGATGAAAATGCAATGCGCAACAAAAGGAGCCGCCTTTGAACTGAATGGTTTCTTATTCACATTTCGATGCATTGCTGTGATAAAACACGAACGAAATAAAAGTGGAGTTTGTTGAGTTGCGTTTATTCCTTGACATAAATAAGTCGACAAGGATTAGTATTGTGGTTTTGGATGATATGGTCTTTGTGAGGAAATATTTGTTTGTGGGATGGAAACGGCGAGTGAATGTCCTTTTGTGTACCCCGTTGAAATGTGAGGGAAAATTCATTACTAATTCGAAATGACGTCTGCAGTATCCTTGTCTTGCGTCAGCTGCCCTTGATGTGGTTGAGTGACGACTGAATCGTTGTGATTGGAAATTTTTCACTCTCCACAAAACTTGACAATCTAGATTCTTCTGGAAAACGGGATCAAGAGTGTTCTTACTATGTTAGGTTTGAAACGGGGTTCTCATTTGACGACCTCGAAGGTGTACTTGACATGCATTCACATGAATAGTTTAGGTATATGCATTCTTTTGAGTATAGGACAAAAACGCATCAAAGAGAATTCAAGATGACCTGCTATGGTAACATGTTGGCGGATTGAATGGATTTGTAAAAGTATTGAAGTCGCAAATGTATTTAATATGAGGAGCGTCAAGGCGGCTCTAGTGGTCCATGGGCTAGAAAATTGAAGTATGAAAAAAAAGTTCAGATTTTTACTAGAGATAAGCACTAATTGAGTAACGTGAAAATATCGAACTGAAATTTGGTGAGCTTGACGCTAACCATAATACAATAAAGAGATGAATCCAATTATTATAGTGGTATTTTAGGAAAAAGGAGCTTGATTAGGAGCACTGAGTAGGTACCTGAGTTAATCAGAGGTAAAGTGAGTCGTGGATCTAATCGCTCCAAACTGGTATTTACATTGATTGTAAATTTCATAAAAAAGCTCACTATCAGCTTCAACCCCTAAACCCAGCAAGAGTTGTCGTGGGATTACTTTACTTTTTATTTCAGGAAGAAAGAATAATCATAGCTTTATATTCGAGCACGGTAATATCATCCATAGCCAAAACAGCTAACCAGTCGTAGAAGCTCCTTAAGGGGGGAGATACATGTATCTGCTAAAACAAAAACGATTTTTTTTATTGCATCAAAGTGTTCGAAATACTCTTAAAATATACCGAAAGAAGTTTTGAAGCGATATTCGTATTAGTTCTCGAGTTATAGCCAGTTATAGACAGCGCGGCGTTCCCCAGGTCGGTGGAGCTTTAGAACTTTAAACGCGTTTTTCTCAAAGTAGTACTTTTTCAATTTCCGTACAAGATATCTCAAAAAATATTGAACCTATTCGGCTCAAATTTATATCACATGTACAAAAGAGTATTATCTCATCGTTGAACCTACATTTTCTTGTAATATCGGAAAAATAATTAGTTTACCAATGTTTAAAACGTGATTTTTTTGAAAAAAAATCGATTTTTTTTTTAATCTAATATTAATGTAAAAATTTGATTTTTTTTTTTAAATTTTATTGGTTCACCTATGAATTATAGATCTCATTAGCATATTTTTTTTTCTCTGAACGCTGCAAGTTTCTCGGAAAAGGCGTTAAGTTGTACGAGGCTGTTTTTGATGTGTTTTTTTCATTTGCTCGCATCGCCTCCATTTTGTGTTAAAAAGTTATTAGAAAAATATTTCCATTTACTATAAGATATGTACTTTGAGGATTTAATATTAAAAATTTTCTGAATAAACAATATATATATTTTAAGTCAATCTGAAATTAGCAATTTCTTTTCCATTTTACATGTATTTCCCCCTTAAGTACTACAAATTAATCAACAATTTTGATTGTGTTTTTGATAAGTTATTTGAATGTATCCGAGTTTATTTGATTTGGTTTCCTTCTGTTACTTGTGGAAAGTTAAATGTTGTAAGCATGTACTCTAATTAGGGATGATCACGGCGTGTAAATTCTTCTTGTTCGGACAAATTAGAAATACTTTGCACAGTAAATGATTCGTTGAATGACAGGATTTATATTTGGAATAAAAAATGCATTGTGGTGTTCAATATTGAAGAATTCTGATGCCATCTTTCCAGAAATGAAAAACTATAAAGCACATCTTTCATAGCGTAACGTTTTTTTGCAGTCCCAAATAGTGTTTTCGAATTGGCCTAACAGCCTATTCGGCCCGGGGGATATCCATGAATGCGCATGTTGGCTCGCGTTCATCTTAGACGCACAGTAGTCGCTTTTTTACGATTACATTGAAAAGGATCTATGTCCCAATAGAACCAGGACGAGGGAATTTTGTGGTCTCCATTTAGGAGAAGTTCAGGCCCGAGATAATATAAGAAATGTCCGTACACTATTACTCATCCACATATAGAGTCGAAAGTTCAAAATTAAGAATCGAAATTTGTAAATAATACAGTCTTAAATGGAATTGTTTTTGTGGGGTGATTAAAATTGAAAAATTTAACTATTAACGATCTCCCACTGCAAGTGGTCACATCAGTCAGGTATGCACTATGAGCTGATGTCTGATGAGAATCAGTGCATACTTTCCAGGCTTTTAATGAACCTGGATATGTTCCTTGACGGGGCATTTGTGATGTCCCTGATGGAGTGAACAGCAGAGCCGAGGAGCTCGAATCTTCTTCTCTCTAGTGCTGGACAGAGTGTGAGCAGATGTTTTATACACTTTGTCGTTTCCCCACAGTATCTGTAGCGGCCATCCTGCTCCTCACCTATCCTGTGGAGATACTTTTTGCAGGGAAGATGTCTTGTGTCTTTTGCATAGATCCACTGCTTCTTTTGCTCTTTTGTTATCGAAGCCAAGGTATTTTTTTGAGTGTTTTAAACCCTCAGTATTAAGCCAGTAGTCTTCGATCTTTTTCTTGCTCCATGTTTTAATTTCCTTTTCCGTATCTACCTTTGTAAAGCCCCAGTACCGAGAAGGACCTATGACGGGCATTTTTGCTCCTTCATAGCTTTGGTATCAGCTTCCTCGTTTCCTTGGTGCCCCTCATGGCCGGCGATCCATATCAGCTCGAGGCTATTCTGTACCCTTATTTCATTTAGGGCCTCTCTCACCTCTAAGAGTATAGCTGAATTTATTTGATCGCGATTGATAGCCATGAGAGCCGCTTGACTATCCGATAGGATCTTAATTCTATCCGTTTTAATGGTCCTTATCTTTATTACTTGAGGGTCTCTTAGTATGGCAGATGGTTCTGCTTGATAGATCGTGGCCTTCTTTGGGAGGGGGAAATGAATTTCGCACTTGGGACCTACGATCTCTGCTGCTATTCCTCAATCCATCTTTGAACTATCCGTATACCACATTTGCGCTCCTTTGTACCTTCCATTTGTCCCTTGATAGAATTGTGACCTTGAAACTCTTCCCGTATGCTGGCTTCGGTTTTTATTTGGTCGCTGAGGTTCACCATTTCGTTTATGGGCCCGATGTCCTGCAGGATTTTGAGGTGGCCTTTAAGGTCTCCTAATTTGTACTTGTAGGCCTGTTGCAGGCTAATGGCTTGTTTCGCTGCTTCCTCCTGAATTTTGAGGTGTAGCGGATCTAGGTTTAGTAGAGCCTCCATTCCTGCTGTTGGGGTGGAGCAGATTGCTCCTGAAATCAGCAGGCAGGCCATCCTTTGAAGCTTGTTGAGCCTATTAACAGCAGTTTTTTGTATGGTTTTCTTCCACCACACTGCAGCTCCATATAGGAGGATAGGTCTCACCATTTGTTTGTATGCCCATAGTGTCTGTCTTGGAGATAGTCCTCAATTGCGTCCAAGTATTTGTTTTGTCGCCCAGAGTGCCTTGTTGGCCTTCATTGTCGTTTTGTTTAGATGATTGTCCCAGGTGAGTTTCCTATATAGGTGTATTTCTAGATATTTTACCTCTTCCTGCAGACATACAACTGTGCCTCTAATATTTACCGCTCCTGTTTCGACAATTCTTTTTCTGATGAATGGTATTATGCTAGTTTTCTGAGGATTAATGGATATACCCTCTTCTTCATAAAATTGGCTTGTTTCAATTAAGGCTTTTTGCATTCTGGATCAAAAGTTATCCATGTGTAAGCCTCTTATTATTACCGTGATGTCGTCCGCGTAGCCGAGAGCAGTTTGGAATTTACTATTGAGGGTCACGAGAAGATCATCAGCTAGTAGGGACCATAGCAGGGGAGATAATACTTCTCCCTGTGGACATCCACTCCTAGTGTCCGCCCTTAGCTTCGCCTCCCCCAGCTCGGCAAACACGCCTCGATTCCTTAGTATTGCATTTCACTACTTCTTGAGGAGCATTCCCCCTCTGAAGAGCGAGGTACAGCGAGTCATGTCTTGCATTGTCAAAGGCTCCTTCTATGTCCATGAAGCCAAATTGTGCGATTTCCTTGCCTTCCAATACCTTTTCTATTGTTTGTCTCAGCTTATGTGTAGCTGATATAGCTGTGAAGTGGCATCTTTACCAAGAGATCACTCCTTATGTATAGGTCAATCAGTTTCTGCATGGTCTTTAACATGAAAGATGTGAGGATAACTAGTCTGTCTGATTTTGGCAGGTCGGCCGGCTTGCTGCCACCTTTAGGGATAAACACAACCCGCACCAGGTTCCAAAATTTTGGTATATAGCTGAGTTGCGACGATACCGCCATATTTGCTAGTGGCCACAGTCCAGATGTGATCATTAACACTATCCAACAACAGCTTTCACTTATAAATAATTTCTGCAACAAATTAAAATTAAAAATTAATTCATATAAGGCAATACACTAAAATAAAAAGCGAGCATTAAGACACTTGCCGAATCCCCAGTTAAATATCTTGGGATCCATAATTTTCTGGGAAAAAGACAAAATATCTGGGCACCCAACTCGAACAGAAACTTACTTTTCATTCCTATGTCAAAGCAATAAGTCGAAAATTTTGAATAGCATTAACTACTCCTAACGGCTTATTAATAGGACACCCAGGCTCTCAGCGAATAAACTGCTTGTTTTTAAGTGTACAATGCAGTCAATCTTTCTCTATGGATGCCCTGTATGTCAAAAGTCTGCAAATATTACAAAAAATGTCCGAAAATTATCCTTGGCAAACCCTTTCATTACTCAACTAATCGGCTGCACGCTTCAGCGAAGCCGGATATCTCTAAACATTTGATCCAAAAATTCCTCAACAAATGCGCAACTTCCATTAATCCTCTCGTTGCATTCTTGATAGTTAATTTGTAACGACAATTACAATTAGTTAACTTAAGTTGGGAATCTTAGTTTTTAAGTTTTAACATTAGGTTTCAAGCTAGTTTTTCCTATATTACTATACTATGCACCTCGCAAGAAAACTTTATGAAAAAGCTAATTTTAATTCAAGACAGATCTAAAGACTTTGTCTAAACTCTTAACTTAAGATATTGTACCACACAACACATAAACGAATTTCAAAAAGTTATTATTATTATTCGAAATAATGCAAGTCCTTCTAGGGATTCTCATTGAAATTTATAAGAAGCCACAGCAGAATTGAGCGTCGGTACGCAGGTAGCAACGACTACTTGGTCCCCACTCTGTGCTTCGAGCGGGGATATCAGGCAATTGTGGGGGATGGGCAGGAGTGGAATCGGCAAATGGGCGCAGCAACTCTTAGTATCTACACTGACGGCTCTAAAACGTCTGCCGGAGTGGGTGCTGCAACATTTTCCGCAGAAGCAACTATGGAAGCAGCTTTCAGGCTTCCTCATCACTACACAGTATTTTTCGGGCGGAGGTTTTTGCAATGCGTAAAGCCGCAGACCAAGCATACGCCAGAGATACCACAAGTGAGCAAATCAACATCTTTGCAGACAGTCAAGCGGCAGTTAAAGCTCTGATGTCTTACACATACAAATCGAAGTGTGTACTTGACTGCATTCAGGCTCTGAATATACTGGGCAACAACAGAAGAATCAGATTTTTCTGGGTTCCTGGTCACAAGGGCATTGAAGGAAACGAGAGGGCGGACGCGTTAGCCAAGCACGGGGCTAGCCTTCCCCTGTCAGGATCGGTTGATATTCCTACTCCAATCCAAACAATCAAATACTCAATTGACTCCAATATGATGCAAGTTGCGACGTGCAGATGGCGTGCAACTCAGACCTGCAAGTGGGGGTCGTACAATATCGAAGCTACTAAGTACCTACTCGAATTGACGCGAACTGACTGCAGAAGGCTGGTCGGCATCATTACCGGCCACTGTCTTGTAGCAGCTCATGCCATGAAAATGGGACTCCTAACCAGCGACACCTGTAGGAAGTGTCAAGAACCGGGAGTGTCAGAAACAATCCAACACCTTTTGTGCCACTGCCCGGCACTGGGGAGAACCAGGCAGCGCTGCTTCGGTGAGCGCTGGCTGATGGATCTCTTACAGGTAGCAGAGCAGAGGCTGAAGGACATACTTCAATTCGCAAAAAAGTCCGGGGCCTTCAATGGCCGTTTGGACTGAACTTTCCTTCTCCGGGTCCATTTATCTGGTATCACTACATACCAATGGGTCTATGTGTGGCCCTGTGCCAGCCAGTTAAACCTAACCTAACCTACAGTTAATTTTTACTTGAGGATCGGTCGCAGTCAGACTACCTCTTTTACGCTGATGAGTTTCACCTGTGTTTTCGTAGGCCCGCTGGGACTTACTATCAAGAAGTACCTCATGAAACCAATCTATTTTTGTTACTCATATTTTCTTCCCCTGAAGTCAAAGTTGCCAATTACATACCTTTTAATTTTAATTGCGATCTGCAGATTGCATATTCATACCGTACTGATATTCAGACATAGTGTGGTTTGCATCTGCAGACACGTAACCGCTACAACTGATATCACACTTCACGACCTCCATCGCCTCAGCAAGGTCATACCAATCGAAGGGTTTCCCAATCAAATGCTACCCATAAAAAACTTTATGCATATTGTGTGCGTCATAATGCGTCACTTTCACCACGTATCTATCAAATCCCTATAAATCTCTAATTAGTTGGAGCCGCATAGTTAATTTTTCGTTGAAACAGTACTACTCTCTTAATCTCCATAACCGTTCATTAGTTTGATTAGAAATTTTCCTCGCTTTTCCCTTTAATCAATTTTATTGCCAACAGTCTGTGACGTAATACATGCATATATCTCCCAACGTGTACATATGTCCGACACTATCCACTCGCTCGTTTGTGCTATCAACTTCAACTAATTTGTTTAACGAAATCAGTTGATCTATCATAAGTCATAACAGTAAATTTATTGGTAAGTATCCTCATCGTTTGGACATTTCATCCTCGCTCGGTCCTCATGCAAATTGATTCGCGTCGTATCGACGGCACCAACAAGAACAACAACAAAAATCGCTACACTAACTACTCGTCACCTCATTTGGCGAATCATTACATTATCATCCAAATCTTATCTCGGGCACCATCATTATCGCTTCGCGATAAATTTTTATGATGATACTTGAGCAAGTCCCAAGTCATTGAATTGGATTTTAATAAACCCGAAAAATTATGATTCGATTCGAGCATTCCGTCGAAGTGTGAAGTGAACGTCGTGTATTGTTGTTTGTTGTAACATACCATCTTGTTGTTTTCTTGAGCGTGCGACTACGTTACGGTTTGTGTTGTTTTGGATAAAAGATTACTGCTTGGATAAAAGATTACTGCTATATCCAGTGTGACTGAAGTGGAAGTATCTGAACGATTTCGTTGAAGTTCGCGATTGCTGGTTTGCTTCTAAGTATGCCCTGCTCACAGCTTATTTGATACAGTGCTTCTTTAAAAAATTAAGTTGCAATAACTCAAAAAATAATAACAATATCAAAAAAATTTGAACACCATTTTGAAGGCAATTGTTTGTTGTTTATTAAACAAGTTTATATTTGTTACAAAGTTGCTGTTTTACATCTTAAAAAACAAAAAAACTAAAAATAATAAAAAATTTCATGTCACAGCTTATTTGATACAGTTTGATTAAACATTAAAATTGTTGTGAATTATGAGGTTTCCAGTTGATTTCAATACTTTGTATGATAGTCCTTAGACTTAAGCAGAGCCTGGAGCCTATTCGGCATTGAATCAACGAGTTTTTTTGTGATGTCAGGAGTAATTTTTTGCCATACCTCTAGCAGTGCTTTCTTCAGGTCTTGTTTATTAGAAATCTTGTGTTTTCTAATGTTGTTATCCAACAAAGTCCACAGATTCTCAATGACGTTCATATCTGGTGTCTGTGCCGGCGGAGACATCAAATGAGGGCAATCCCAAATTGGCCAGGATTGCACAATTCCCGACTTGTGCTTTGGATCATTGTCTTGGTACAACCGAAGTTGGTTGCTAACACCCAGTTTTTCAGTGCTTTGCAGCAAATTGTTTTTGAGCACATCAAGGTACTTTGTTTGGTCCATTGTTTCCTCAATAAACTTTAAATTTCTGACTCCGGCTGCAGACATGCAGGCCCAAACTATCACATTACCACCACCATGCTTCACAGTAGCTTTGAGGTTCTCCTTGTTTTGCTCAGTGGTTGCCTTGTGCCAGACATATGACATTCCGTTGGAGCCACAAATGTTAAACTTGGACTCGTCCGCAAAAATAACCGTATTCCAGAGCGCGGATGGCTTTCCCACATGCTCTTTGGAAAAGGCAAATCGGCTTATTGTATTTTGTTTGGAAATGAAAGGCTTCCTACGAGCTACTCGGACCCTGAAGTCATGGTCGCGAAGCACTCGTCGGACGGATTCAGCACTACATGACTTCCTTAATTCACGATGAACCTCAGTAACCAATTTTGGAGTGGAAATCTTTGTGTTTGCTTTCATTTTCCTTACAATGTATCGTTCGTCGGATACGGTGAAAATATTGTTTGGCGCATTTCTCCTCTTATTTTCTACCCGATTTTCGTGTAGGAAGCGCTCAATTATGTGCTGCACTGTAGAAACACTCTAACTCACACTTTCAGCAATTTTTCGAACACTGTCCTTTTTTAAAGTGGTTTAATACCAACTCGCGCTGTTCAATTGTGGTGCCATGACCCATTTTACAATTTTGGCTCATTTTGGCACTTCAGCTTACAAGATCTTGCTAAAAATTACTTAAGCCAATGTCTAAACACAATCAAAAATTCAAGAAACAAAAACAACACAGATTAACTCCGCGAGAAATAGAAGTTTATTCGCATTGAAGTGTCTGTATCAAATAAGCTGTGAGCTGCAATTTTTCTGCGCCAGTGGTATTTCTCTTTTAAGGGACGCCGAGGAATATTGCTGGAACCTTTTTGGTTTGCATTGTATTCGTCGAACATGCATCTAGTCAAATACGTTTAAATTTTTTGAATAGGGTTCTTTATTTCAAAGTTACAGTGATTTGCATTTTTAAAAAGTCACTGTATCAAATAAGCTGTGAGCCACTGTACATGTTTATGCTTAACTGTTGTTTGTTCTGTGTACGGGGCCTAAACAATCCAGGGCAAATCGACACTGAACCAGTTTAGTTAACGGTATAGTGAGGAAGTCGTCACCGTTGAATTTTCCTTGAACCGAAATCACGATTCTCAACCGCAATTGCGATTTCATGTGGTTCGAATTGAATCTGATGTCAATTTTCCTTGATTGCATGCACACATAGTCGTGCATATAGAGTGATACTCAGGCTCAATCGACAAAGGGAACGGAAGCCAAAAACACATAAAACAACTAAAGTACCTAAGAACATTGTTGTAAAGTGGTTTGGCCGGACTGGCCTACTCAAGTCGGTTGTGTGGTCGAATAAAATCAAAATGTGAATGGGTTAATTGTTGCACAATTTTGGTTTATATGCATATGCATCCGCGTCTCAAACAAGACCAAACAACGTTTTCCTGAAACGATTAATTGGTCTTGGGGTTTGTGGAGAGCGGTCTAATGACCGATTAGCGGCCAGTGGCACGATGAATGTGGTTACCAATTTTAACAAGAGGACTATGTGGTTTACTTCAATGTGGTTTTCAAATTGATATAATTTTTTTATCAAGATTATCGAAGTAAGTTGAGTGCGCCTAAACGCGTGTAATCCAGCTAAAACCGCTTTTCATTTATCAGACATAGATTAAAATACTTCAATTTGACTACATGAGCTACGCCCAGACAAACTAAATTCTTGAAACAGCAAATTAAAACGGCATTCAAACTGCATGCATTTGAAGTTTTGTTGCAATAGTATTTCCTCCCACTGCCGGACAACACAACAATACTAATATCAGATTAAATTCATCAAATGTCGGTGGGGTCACGGTCAGCGAATTCGCTCTTGACCTGCATGGCAGAGTTGTTCCTCAAACTGTCAAGTTCTTCGATTGGTTCATGAAACAATATCTTTTTATGCTTTCAACACTGTGAAGCAAGCTATTTGAAATCATTAACGGAAATGATGGCAGTATAAACTATTAATTTTTGATGAAAAAGATATTTTATATTCTTGTTAAGTATAATGTACGAGGGGCGTTCAATATATTCTCGGTATGTGTATGTTAGAAAAAATATAAAATCTTGAAAACAATTTATTTTTCAATATAGTCTCCCATGATATCAATACATTTGTTTGATCGGGAAACATGTTTTTCTATTCCCTTAAAAAATAATTTTCTTCTTGGCCTGAAAAATGCTCATTTACAGCGGACTTGAGCTCTTTATCGTCAGCAAATCGCTTTCCCCGGAGGTCTTTTTTTAAATTTGGGAATAAAAAGTAGTCACTAGGGGCCAGGTCTGGGCTGTAGGGTGGGTGGTTAATTTCCTCGAACCCGCACTCTCGTACAGCAGCCTGGGAGAGCCACGCAGTGTGAACCGGTGCGTTGTCGTGAAGAAGCAGCACTTTTTTTTGCCAGCTTTCCTCTTCTTTTTTCTTTTATTGCTTCTCTCAAACGCCGTAAAGTGGTTGAGTATTTTTCTGCGTTGATAGTTTCATCTTTTTTTATGTACTCGATCAATAGTATTCCTTTAGAATCCCAGAAAACTGTAGCCATGATTTTGCCAGCCGATGGAGTGATTTTGAACTTCTTCGGAGGGTCTGATCCCTTTTTATGCCACTACATAGACTCTTGTTTACTCTCGGGGTCATAGTGATGAACCCACGTGTGGCTGTGTGACGACGATCCACGTCTCTAAAAACTCCTTACAAGTGTCAACCCGCGCCTGCTTTTGAGGCGCGGTGAGCATGCGCGGTACTGACTTTTGTAAGGTTGATATAATCATGTAGTATAGTGTGTATAGTACCAACGGATAGCTTAGTTATTTCTGCCAACATCTTGATTTTTACACGGGCATCTTGTAATACAAGTTTTTCGATAATTTTTACATTTTCTTCGGTAGCCGCCATGATTCGCCTACCTGGGCGGGGGTCATCTTCGATACTTTCCCTGCCTCATTTGACTTCACTTGATCACTTCTGTACAGTTGATAATGAAGGAGCAGAGTCTTGATAAACGGCTACCATTTCTTCATGGATAGTTTTTTGAGGTTTTCCTTGTTTAGTGAGGAATTTAATCACCGCACGATGCTCGATTTTCTTCAACATTCTCGCGTCAGTCATTTTCGTCGTCTCTGACTGGAGGTCGTAAACAAACTAATGAAGCTATCAACATTAAATTTTGTATAAATACCCTCAGAAAATGTTGTTAGCTAATGATATATTTTAATTACCCACAATAATATCAAATCATCCCGATACCGAGAATATATTGAACGCCCCTCGTAAATAACATTCTTAAACATGATTTTTCAATAAAAACAAACGGTTTGGGCCATCAAGCGTGTCTAAATCAATTGAAACCTTAATTTTCAAATTGTATTTAAATAAGATTTAAACTACCCAAATAACAACCCCCATGCCCCCATCCCCTTCCGTGTTTCGGCAAACTTCTCGAGCGCGTTGTGTATAACAAGTTACAGTACACAAAATCCATATTCGTACACCCCATGAACTTTCAGAAAAAAACCAAATAACGGGAAAACCGTTAGCTATGGAATAGTTAAATTTATATCCAATTCGTAGGGAGCTAAAAGCATTTTTTTTTCGTAAAAAAAAAACTTTACAAATTACCCAAAATTCCAGGTGAGATTCATTGGAATTTTTCCTATTCATCCTTTAATGGCTACTTGAGACCATTGACTTTCAGTAGGGAAATAAATGCAGTCACACGGATTTTTTCAAATTAAAAAATATTGGCTTGAAATTTTTATTGGTTATTAGCACATGTGTGTAGAATAAAAAAAAATTCATTTGAAATTACCACCCTTCGCCTTCACACAGGCTTTGAGTCTTTTTGGCCAATCGTCTATCGCAGCACGCAGCTCATATAGAGGAATATTGCTCACATTTTCGACAAAGGCAGATTTGAGGGATTCAATGTTTTTGAAAGATTGAAAAATAATTTTTTATTTTAATTTTACATTTTTAATCTAGCTTAAAGTTTAATTAGCTATGATAACCTAAAATCTAGCGGCTATACTATTTTGGCCTGCAAGGTCTTATCGTTTTATATATATACGTTTTCTTTTTGTCTTACACACTATTACCTAGGCAATACTTGGCTTAAAATCTACATTATACTACACTTAAGCTATAACCTACATCCAGTTATAATTAACTTAACTTAGGTCTTACATCTAGCCCCTTCTGTTCGACGGAAGGTCTACGTAACTAAAAAGCGCATCCATAAGCATTGAACCGCTGACTTCCCAGAGCGCATAAATGGCTCATTGAAGCTACCTGTACGCCCTATTGACCGAATCAGTCCGTTCTCATGTCCATCTGTCTGTCCGTAGAAACTTGTCGCCAATTCTACAACCCGGTCCCTAAGTGGCTTAAGTCTCGATTCCTGATACAAAAGAAGGTTCTTTGGCCACTTCTTAGCTACCGGGCTGTAGAACCTACCAGTGCAGAAGTGGAGGATTCTTCTTTCGAATATCTCCGCTTCGACCATGACAGTCTTTGAACAGGTAATCCAGGATGGGGATGCATAAGTCAGTATAGGCCGAATCAGGGTTTGATAGCGAATCGATTTAGCTTTCGAGGTCATGCCCATCTTTTGGACGAAAAAATATCTGATGCGTTGAAATGCGGATTTGGCAGCTTTGATTTTACGCCGCACATAACGATTAAACTTCAGAAATTCGTGAAAATCAGCACCGAGGTACTTTAGTGATAGTTTAGCTAGGAAAAATCTTAGATGTTCCAAAACGAGAGAACGTTTGTTTTGGTCTAGTTGCGAATAGTTTGCGATCCCCGATACTTAGATAGATTGCGAAATACACAAAGCTGTGTCTTACTGCTATTTAGTTTGATGCCCCATTCGTCAAAGTAAAGACTTAATTCTGCCAAGTAGTATTCCAGGCTCTTCGCTGCTTTAAGCGGATCTTGGCTCGACCCAAATAAGAGCGTGTTATCGGCATATTGAAGAAGTTGGACTTGAGGTTGAGGAGGACTAAAATGGGAAGGTCAGCGGTAAACATGGTATAAAGAATCGGTCCAGTTACAGAACATTGTAGAATTCCTCATGTCACATGTCCTTTTGGGAGAATCTGCTCCATTAACGCTGACATAGTAACGCCTGTTGGCAAGAAAGCTTGCTGCGAGTCTTCCGGGAACCCAAAACTGATGAACTTCAACAGAAGACCTTCGTTCTATACGGAATCGAAAGCCTTCTCGATATCTAAAGCACAGACTACTGTCGGAATGTTTCGCTCATTCAATTGAGACACGATTTGATCATGCAAGTATGAGATGGCGTGCTGCGCCCCGTGCCTGTGCCTAAAGCCAAACTGGTATTCAGGAATTGTCTACGTTAGCTCACAATGGTGTTTTGTTTGTTCCATCCGTATTCTCTCGAAAATCTTCCCCAGATTAGGAAGCAGAGAAATTGGACGGAAATTGCTGCTCGCTTTACTTTTGCCCTTATTGTGGATCTTCAATGTTTTTGTATCTTCTATTGCAGGCCATGTCCTCGAAAACCGTTTATAACTTCTAGTCCAGGGGACTCAAGTCGTGACTGCCAGAGGACCAACCATCTGGACTCAAAAATGCAAGTGCGTGCTGTTCGAGCCAGTCCTGAGTCGTTTTGGCTTTGTGAGCCAGCGCCGAATCTTGTTGGAACGCCTAATGCTGGTTTTGAAACATGGTTTGGCTGAGAGGCTTTACAATACGGTCCAAAACCGTCTGTTGATACACTTTTGCAGAGGTTTTCACGCCTTTTTCGCAAAAAAACCCCCAGCTCTGTGGACCCATCATAGGCTACGTCCCACAAAACCATGACTGACGCCGGGTGATGGCCTCTCTCGACTCTCAGAATGACTTGCGACGTTTCCAATGACGACCGAGCGTACACCCGATCATTCTGTTGATTGAATTTCTCCTGCACGGTGAAGATTTTCTCTCTTTTTTGTAGCCCCTATCTGCGTATTCCGTCAACACCCGCTTGCATTTTTTCACTCTACTTTCCTTCAGAGGGGCGGTGCGGTGTTTGTAGGCCCCCAAACCCGAGTCTTTTTTGAGCATGCGGCTCATTGATTTCGCATTCACATCCACCTTTCTAATTTTCTGTTTTTGGAGCGAATTTGAAAGAACATTCAATGAAGATAAAAACAGCGAAGGACGTCCATTCACGTCCCTCACTGAAGACAACGTGAAAAAATTCGAAGGTGTCGTGTTGGCAGATCGAAGAGTGACCATCAGGCATGTAGCTGAGGTCAAAGCGATCTCGTATGGCAGTGTTCAAAGAATTGTTGCCAACGAACTACACATGAAGTAGGTCTCTGCCAAGAATGTTAACCGACGAGCAAAAGAAGAAACGAGTTGACATTTCGATTGTGAATCTCAAAAATTTCCTGGCAAATCAGAAGAATTTTTTGTCTCATTTCGTGACCATGAACGGGACTTGGATCCACCATTTTGATCCAGAAACCAAACAGCAACCCATGGCGTGGAAGCGACTATCTTCACCAGCGCCAAAGAATTTCAAAGTGTCGAGCTCGGAAGGGAAGACTATGCATCAGTTTTTTTGGACACTGAAGGAAATACTATGCTGGAATATTTGGAAAAGAAAGCCACTATATCACGCAGACCAATTAAAAATATTTTTGGAGGATATTAAGGGAAAAGAGACGCGGCAAACTGCGAGCCGGAGCTCTGTTTTATCAAGACCACGCACCGGTTCACAAGGCTGCAATTTAAGAAACAGGATTCGAGCTGCTTGAACATCCGGCTTATTCGCCCGATCTAACTTCCAGTGACTTTTACTTCTTTCCTCGGCTCAAGGAACACCTTCGGGCATGAAATTTGAAGATAATAACAAAGTGATGGCCGCTCTTGAGGCGTTTTGGCAGAGTTGATACAAATCATTTTTTTCTAAAGGTAACTTGGGTTTGGGAAAAAGATGGGATAAATGTATTAACTTGTTAGGAGACTATGTTGAAAAATAAATATTTTTTAAGTTTAAACATTATTATTATATTTTAGCTGTATCTCAACATTTAAATGATATAGTCTTGTTCAATTTATGGTATACCTACTAAAATTTGTCAATGAACGAATGACAAATTGAAATTTTAGTTCAACTGAAAAAATAGTCTGTAAGTAAAAAAAGCTTCCTCTTTCCCCCTCTCCCTTCTACAAAAAAAAAAATCCAACTTCTAAAACAAATCTGAAAGTCATCGTACATCATTAAATCGAACCACTTGGCGTCTTCTACGTTTTGAAATAATTTTTGGCTCGTATCCGATCAGCAATAATGTTGCTCATAACATTGACCCATGTCACGTGAATCGCATATTAATTGTAGTTCTTCCGCTTATCGAAATAGTTTACCGAATAAGTCTCCATGTTGGTGAAATCAATTGAACTATGAATCAGACTGTTGGAGTAGAGGTAGTTTGTTCACGTGAGTGACAGTTTACGGTTTGTTATAAACGTTCGGTATAATTTTGACGATTTCTGACAATAGATTGTAAAAAAAAATAGTTGATAAGATCTAGATTAGCAAGTGGAATTGAGTGCATGATAATTTGTCATGAATAATAAGGTACGAGCCTTAATTTACCATTTTAAACTTGCCTTCTATTCGCTGAAATCCCTTTTTATATCTACGAGTACTACTTATCCGGTGAATCTTTTTATATTTAGTATACATTTTTCAAATATCTTGCGGTGGTGTTTGATAAAAATTTGGATTTGCTTTATCAAAAATAAAAAACGAAATGAAACAGTGGAGTTTATAAAAATCATGAGTTTGATGATTTGGGGAAATTCTCAGACCTGGAAGTGAATCAAATAGTGTCAACATGAATGGTGTGGATTTTTGTAAATCAGTGTGTTAATAACACCTCAATATTTTTTCGCAGTGTTTTAGACCAATTTAACAAGTGCTTCAATATGTACGATAAGTATTGTTTTTTGCTAAAATTGCGAAGAAGCACCTTCGAAAATGTCGAAGTTTCATCAGGTGTACCACAAGGTAGTCACTTGGGACCTCTTTTATTCAATATTTTCATATAGTATCTTTCTGAAGTTTTATCAGAGATTTCTCACCTTTTTATGTAGATGATCTGAAAATGTACCTCACAATCAAATCGAAATCAGACTCAGTTTTCCTTCAATCCAAATTGCTATCTCTTGAGCATTGGTGCAAACAAAATAATCTTGAAATAAATGTCAAGTCATTAGCTTTTCCCGCCAAACTAGTAATATAAATTTTGATTACCGACCCAATCATATTTCAATAAATAATGTTGTCAATGTAATCGACCTCGGGGTTACTTTGGATGAAAATCTGCGTTTTAATTTACACTATGACAAAGTCTTAAGCAAGGCTAATAAACAACTTGGAATCAAAAACCTATGGGTCACGAAATCTTTATGCATAGCGCTAGTTCAATTTCACGTAAAACTTTCATACAAAACCATTTCACGCCAATTTAGTAGTGCAATTTATTTTTTCGACCTAAAACCTGACATTTAGTGTGTGAATTTGAAAATTGAATTGTGGAAATGTCTTTTCAATAACAAAATCGATCGAAAATTGAAATTCTTCTTTCCATTGTCAAAAATTTCACTGCAAATAATGGCCAGATAATGAAGGTTTGTCTAAATTTAGCTTCACGAATAAGTCAGTATTTACGTGTGAAAAATATAGTTATAAATAATTGTGGCACCGTCTGTATCTCGCATGCACACACTTCTCAAACCTAGTTCGAAAATCAAATTGCTTTCAACATTGCACTCACTTATGCGATAAACTTAATATGAATTCATATGTAGAGCACGAAATCGTAAACACATTATGAAAAGAGCAGATCTAATTAATTTGATGAAAGTAGCGTCGGGGATTCATGCGTAACATGCACACTGGGTATGACTCATAGATGCACGCAACAAAAAGGGATTGCCTCAGTCTATGGGGATACGGACGGAGTATTCATGGATGACGTCTGCTAAACCGGCGGGACGGCGACAAGTGAGTGGGTGCCACATGCCTTCCTTTATCCAGGGAACGACAAACGTTCTACCCCAATGACTAACCGAAACGCAACAGCAGCAACTCGAATCGAGAAAACCGAGGAAACCACATCGGATTCGAAAGCCTCTTCCCCCCCTTCAGACGAATCAAAAGAGATAAGCAAAGCAGCGTATAGGAGTGACTGCTAAATGGAACGAAGAGATGGGGAATACGAAGGTTGCTTTTCGTGTTATGAATTTCCTCATAGGGCAATTACAATGAAATTAGGAATTTGCGTGGTGTGTGTTCACACTATTTCTGCAAAAATAGCTATATCTTAGCTGTGCTAAAGATGTAATAATACCATTTGGTGACAATAGCTGTCATTGATGCGTGATAATACTATGTTTTGGTTGTGAATGAATAACCTTGGGATTAATAAACACAGCCATATCTAATTTCCATGAAACATGCGACATTTTATTATTCGCGAAATCTGATATTTTTGCGATTGCAAAGTGATTTCTTGCAATTGGATCTACATGCTTACTAGACCGGAACACAACCCTTGAGCAAACCACATCTTTTCCAGACTGACGTTGACATATCTTTCTCATCGATCAAAATGTAATTGACAATGCGATGCGAACTCATGTATGTCAATCTATTCTACGATAAGTGTAGTATACAAACACTTTAAAATCACTATCGAACCCTCGAAAATGTCACGTTAAGTAACGCTCAAAAAAATTCGCTGTAATATTTTCGCAGTGCTGTGATAAAAGCGAGGTAGATATAAGATAAACTTTTGGACGTGGTAAGGTGGTTGGAGAAAAGTTATTTAGAAAAAAAAAACCGGGAAAGTGTTGGACTGAAATAATAAATAATAACGTAAAGATAAAACAACGAAAATGTTCCAATGCATAATTCAACAACGAAATGGATGGATACATGCTCCAAGTCCTGAAATGCGTGATGTTTTTCCAGGTAAGTTCTAATCGATTATGGTAATTTTATTTACACTAATGGTAAGGATTGGAAGTATTGGATCATTGTCAGTATATAATACGTTTGCCAGTAGTATCTTTGAATTTTTATTACTTACAGAAAATAAATTCTAAATTTCTGTACTTACAGTGGCTCAATAAAGAAGTCGGACACATACCTACTTATATTTCAAAAGGGAATAAACTGCCCAAGAATGCACTTCAGACAAAAACTAAATATATTTTTTGTAACTGCGTATCATTTATTTATGAAAAATAATAGCATTGAAAAACTAACTCAATTTCATGATTATATAAAAATTTAAAAATAAAAATGTGTATAAAATTCATGAGAAAAAAGAACTCGGATGCTTAATTCTTTATAAAGTTTAAAATATTATTAAAGGTTTCTAATATTTGGTTGGCAATCCATTATTTTTCCTTATGGCTGTTAGTCTTGCTGGCATGGACTCTACAAGTTTTTTGCAAAGGGTAGGATCAATTTTGGCCCATTCGGTTTGAAGTGCTGACTCCAATTGTTGCTTGTTCCTAATAGTATGATTTTTTAACTGGTTTTCCAAATAAGCCCATTAATGTTCGATAACATTTATATCGGGGGATTGCGGAGGTGTTTCCAACACATGCGGACAGTTATACAGCAGCCATAATCGAACATTGAGTGCTTTGTGCTTTGGATCGTTATCCTGGTAATATTGGAAATTTTCTTTTATTCCCAAATTGTTAGCACTCTGCACCAAATTTTCTTTTGGAATGTTCAAATACTTTGTTTGGTCCATAATTCCGTTGATTACACAAAGATTACCTGGGCCAGCTGTGGACATGCATCCCCAGACCATCACTGAGCCACCTCCATGTTTCACAGTAGACTGTAGATTGCGCTCTTGGAGCTCTTGGTTAGGTTTTCGCCACACATAACATTGTCCATCGGACCGAAATATATTAAATTTAATTTCATCTGCGAATAACACAGTAGACCAAAACGAAAAGTCTTTGTTTTTGTAGCTGTTCGCGAATTTGAGTCTTTTTTTTCGATTGCACTTGCTCACAAACGGTTTTTTTACGGGCTAGTCTCCCGTGTAAATTTCCTCGTCTCAAAACTAGCCTTATAGTTTCGGGGTTTACATTTTTCTTAAGATATTCCGATACTTGTTTGGCTAGTTTAGGACCACTTAATTTCGGGTTGTTATAAACATTTTGTACAATCCATCGTTCATCTGACTTTGAAAGTACTCTAGGTCTACCACTTTTTTGTATATTTTCCACTGATTTTGAAGATTTAAAACGTTTTATAATGTCATGAACTGTAGAATGAGCCCTATTTAAGATTTTCGCAATATCACGGACCGATTTCCCTTCTTTATAATATTTTATAACAAGTTGTTTTGCTTCACGTTGCCTTCCCATTTTCAATTTTAAGTTCACAATTTCGCACAAATAACAAATTCAGGCCTTTAACTTGATTCAGTTGAATGTGCAAAGCTGTCAAGTACATAAAATCCGGGAATTCCCTTTTTAAACCCACAAGCAAAAAGAGTACTGCCACCTGTCCGAGTTCTTTTTTGGCATGAATTTTACGCACATTTTTGCTTTTTAATTTTTATAAAATCATGAAAGTGAGTTAAGTTTTCAATATTATTATTTTTCATAAATAAATGATACGCAGCTACAAAAAATATATTTAGTTTTTGTCTGAAGTGCATTCTTGGGCAATTTATTCCCTTTTGAAATATAAGTAGGTATGTGTCCGACTTCTTTATTGAGCCACTGTACATACAGCTAAACATTATTCCTTCGGAAAAATTTATTTGGCTCCAACTTTCATTTGGTAATCAAATGCTCCTAATATTATAAAGCAAGTATGAATATATCTTCAGAAGTCAATGAACAATATAAAATCTATCTGAATCGCAATAACAATTATAGCAACTTATGTATGTATGTACAGTGCGAAAAGATAATATCTATTGATTGCGGTTTATGTCACATTTCTCACATATAGCACAACAATTGATGAAAATTTGTGTGAGAACTACTAGGCTGGTAGAATAATTAGCAGTAAACAGTCAAAATTCGCATTCAAACAAGCATTATAATCTATTTTTTTCATATTTCTACCATTCAGGCTGCGTTCATACAGTGGATAAAAAAAGTTAAGGCACAAACACTTAGTAAGAGCAAAAAACCTATTTTTAATGCGACTTTAATAATAAATGAATGTGTTTTTGCGTTTAATTAAAATTTTTGAATGTTTACTTTAAGAACAATATAAAAAAAAAACCGGTAACGAAGGAAATTTCACAACATTAACGTAACATTTTTCACTGAAGTACCAAAATAGCGCAAAAAAAGATAAAGCACAGTGCAGCTTTATCTGAAATTATTTCAATTGTTACGAAACGATTATTTTCAAAAAAATATAACTTACATAACGCTAATACTTTGTACCTCTTCCACGCATTTTGATCACTTCTCGCAGTCATTTCGGCATCTTTTTCGCAAATTTTTTACAAAATTGGGTGAAATTTTGGTCCATTCATCAATAATGAAATTTTGGAGACCTTTGTTATACTTTTTCTTTCCAAATGCTACTCTAGTTTTGAGATGATGCCATAAATGCTCGAATCCGGTTTAAGTTCGGTGACTGCGGGGGAAGGGGGTATTAATAGCACTTGGACAGTTACGTATAGCTCAAAGCCGACATTGCTCCAAATTGTGTTTAGGATCGTTGTCCTGATACAGGTCAAAATTGTATGAAATGACTAATATTTCAGCACTTTGTTTAATATTTATTTTTAGAATACACAAACATCACGTTTGATCCAACGTACAGTTCACAAAATCTATATTTCCAGGACCAGATGCCCCCCATACAGTTCCATAGCATAATGTTGTGGGAGTAGTATGATTCCTTCTAAACTCTGTACTAGGCTTTCGCCGAACATGCCGCCGTCCACCAGATCCAAAAACATTAAATTTAACTTCATCAACAAAAATAATGGACTTCCAAAATGATTGTGGTTTTTTTGCGTACTCTTAAGCAAAACGTAATTTAACAATTTCATTTTTTTTTACAAATATAAGGTTTGCTTAGGCACATTTTGCCATTCAAATCCGCTTTCTTTTTTACATTTCGAATAATTTGGGTAGATACTTTCTTTTTGGCGTTCTTTCACCTTAATTCGTACAACTGGTGCACTTAATTTAGGGTTTTTCTTAATTTTTCTGATAATCCACTTTTTTTCACGCTCAGATAAGATTTTGGGCCTTTCTGGTCGATGCTTTGTTTCAAACGATTTGGTTGTTTTATATTTTGTTATTACATTTCTCACTGTATATCTTAATTTTCCCATTAGTATTCCAATCTCAGAATACGCCATTCATGTTTTCCAACGTCGTAAAATACATTCACGGATTTCTGCACCAACCGATTTCCTTTTCACACTCAATAAAATTACTTTTACAAAACATTTTTCAAGCTAGACTGAATAGATATATCATATTTTTATGATTTTAAGGACACATAACAGTATTTTTTTCCAGGAATTACAAATAATTTTAGATAAAACTGCGCTGTGCCTTAACTTTTTTTGCGCTATTTTGGTACTCCAGGGAGAAATTTTACGCCAATGTTGTGAAATTTGTTTTGCTTCCATTTTTTTTTATATTGTTCTTAAAGTTAACATCCAAAACTTATAATTAAATGCAAAACCACCAACATATCTGTTTAAGTAGCATTAAAGATAAATTTTTATTCTTACTGAGAATTTGTGCCTTAATTTTTTTTACCCACTGTATTTGCCAACCACGTTTTGCGCCAAATGCGGCTGAGGTGAACTTTGTTCATCTTAAGTAACTCTTGGTAACACATGGATTTTCAAGACTGTGTGGATAACACTGTAGCTACGGCAGGCACCTAAAAAAAATCCTTCAAAACATCGAGCCTCCTGGAAAATGTTTGCTTTTTAACAAAAAAATTCAAATCATTGATCAATTTAAACCTTTATCCACCATGTCAATTTGACATTTTTAAAATTCCGAATTGCACAAGAACGGCAACCCATCATCACCAAGTTGCCTCTATTTTCAGCACTCGAAACTTCTGTTCACGAGAAGTGACGACCGGATAATCCGCTCATTATGAAATTTACAGGACATGTTGATAGTAATTAGGACCAGGTCTGCTAGAAGTGATTTTGAATCCCATTTTGAAAAATCACTGAGAAAACACTGCTTTTTGGCCTATAACTTCCGATTCAGCCATCACATTTTAACAAAATTCACACAGTATTTGGAGCTTGTTTTAGAACACATTTGGTAGAAAAATTTGAATAGAGCTGTCAGCTATGGTGATTTTTGTCTCCTAAATCTTGCAAATTTGATCAGCAAAATAAAGCTTTTTCCCCTATAACTTCCGGGCCAGTCATGAAATCTAAACGGAGTTCATGCAGTAAATGGACTTTATTGTAAACCAAATGTTGTAGGAATTTCTTAAAAAAATGATGAAAGGGCTGCCAGCTTTGACCATTTTTGTAATTTCTTGGCATTTCTTTACCAAGCGATTATGTCATTAGACTGGCAAATGGGAATTATCCTGCAATGACAATTAACAACAAATATTAACGTTTTGAAGATTTGAAAAGTTTTGAGGGTGGTAGCCCTAAAATCCTTTCACCCGTATAACTTCCAGCGCAGTTATTCAATCGAAACGAAATTCACAGGGTGGGTTTAACTTAACGTGAATCAGATTTCGTATATTTTTTGCTATGTTGCTAACACAGGGTAATCAGCATCAGACATTTTGGTAAATATTGCACCAACTGATGCTTCCATTACATGCTCATATGCAAAGCATTTGCAATAAAAATAAGGAACAATTTTTTAAATTTTCAGAGTTTTGAAAATTTTTCGGCTGGCAGCCTCAAACATCGTTTAATCGCTGAAACTTTCGATAAAATCCTGGGATGAGAACGAAATTCAAAGAATCGGTTGATTTAAGCATGACTTGTTGTGGTAAACTTATTGCTGCTTCGTTGAAAAAGTGTTGCCAGCACTAAACATTTTCATCATTTATGTTGTATTATAGCGGGGTTTTGTTGCTTAAGAAATGGTTTATATGAAGAAAAAAAAGTGTATAACGTGTTTGCAAATTTTTTTGACACTCAAAGACAATTTCTTCGAAAATCGGTTTTCTAGCGGTTCTGATGCGCTAGGCTTTTTTATTAAACTTTTTTTCCATATAGTGTAGATAGCAATACCAGATACTCGGGTAACCTACGAGACCGGTGGCTATATGAGGGTTAATTTACTACAAAAATACTATCTACAAGCTTACGAAGTTTCGGGCCTAACTACCTAACTACCGCTTCACTCTATCATACTGTTCACCTATTAGTGCCTACGGACTTTAGATTAGAAAAGATTCTAATTTTAGTTTTTTTTTTGTACATTCTTAGCATAATTGAAGTACTATTTACAATAAAAAATTACTCACTGGAGGCTATATTATTTTGGCCTGCTGGCTCTAGATATTTTTATTTTATTTTTGTTTATCTTTTGAATTTTCTTTTAATCTTACACGTAAATTATTACACCCAGCCATGTACAGAAACTATCATAGCCCCTGTATCGGTAGCGCAATCTTCCTCCCACTTTATGCACAGTTACTTTCTTAAAGTATGTTGCAACGGCGCGCCAGTTCTCCGCGTTTCGCAGCATTACAGGATTGACTACGCCGAGCGCCGATTCAATGATGCGCCTCTAATTTGCGAAGTAACTGCACAAAAAGAATATATGCTGAGCATAATCGAGATCGGTCACACAGTACCGGCAGTTCGGTGTGTCCACCCAATCCATTCTGTTCAGGCGCTTCCTGAAGAGAATTGGCAAAGGTATGAATTTGCCTCTTCGTGGCTACGACTAACCCATGGCTCGATAAGACCAACTAGCTTCGCCGCACAGTTTCCTTTACTATTCTCACGCCAACTTTGTTGCCAAAGCTGGAGGGTTTGCATACGCGAGTGCGTCAGAGCCTTAGTTTTGACCGGCTCTGAGCGATAGAGATACCCTTCTTTGCGTTCTCGCGCTATGAGATCTATCGGGATTGCTCCCGATAGCACCATCACGGCCTCTTCTGAGGCTGTTCGGTGGTTACAGGCGGTATGCAGGGCACCCCTGCGATGGACACTGGTAATGCACTTTCGGAACGAGTTTCCACACCTTCCCAAATTTCGACCTCATATAACAATACGAAATCAGTCGTTCCCATCAGCAGCCTCCGCCTTCTCTCTCTTGGTCCGCCGACGTTGGCCATTAACCTACTCAGCGAAGTCACGACTACTAGAGTCCTATCACATGCACTGCGGATATGATCCCAATATGTCGACTTGGTGTCCAGGGTTACTTCCAGATACCTGATGGACTTGCTGACCTGGACCAAAACGAAGTCAACTGTCATGGGTATGACAGTAAGTACCCTTCGTCTCGTCAGTATGGCAGTCTTTGAGACCGCCAGCTGGAGACCGTGCTAAGCTATCTACCGCTCCAATTATTTTTAATATTTGATGACTTATTATTCTTCGTTGACTCTTATTATTCTCTAAGTTTTGTATGGAGTTATTTTGAGTCGATCATTTTTTATATTTCTGCCTTTGATAGGGTAAAATACAATTTATGTTAATGTAATATTTTGTCTTTTAATATTTTGCTTGAGTTGCATTGTATCACTTTTACAACATTCTCACATAATCTTCTATTTAGTGAAATTAAGTTTGCTTCGAAATTTTCTAGTTTCTCATTACCGATTTCAGATGGCATATTTTCCTATTAAAATATTGCATTTAGTACGTTTTTCATTATATAATATATTTTTTTTTTCATTTTGATAAAACTTTTGTTTACTACATACATGTCCTGTAATTTTTTTCACTTTGAATATTTTTTGATACTACACATATTGTAAAAGATGAACTATAAATTTTTGCTGTTCGTTGTTTCTGATTTGGATTGATAAGAAAATTTGATTTTCATTTTCATCACTTATCTTTAAGTTTTTTCATTTTTCACGTTTTTTTGTCAACAAATTCGCCGGAACAAACTTCTTGAGAACCTGAAGATCCGCTACGAATCGGCAACATATACTTTCGTACAATCACAAAGGGTAGTGAGTACCACAACAAAATTTAACAGATATAATAAAAAAAAAATGAAAAAAATATTTAGATCGGGACGATTCGTACTAATAAACGTTTATGCATAGAGGTTTTCGAAAAGCACTGCCAAAAGTTATATGTATTTAAATCATTATCGTTAAACTCGTCTCATAAAATTGTTCAATCAATATAACTAATAAGCTAGCAAATTTATATCTGCCAGCTTAGTTACGAAAACTAAGTCTACACTTGTTTCCAGTAGACAGTTATTTTGCAAGTATCTTAAATTTGATTTCCAGTGTTTTATCATAGAGCAATTGATTTAGTACTCATCATCGTATGTACCAAGCTTGTAGACTGCATACGATAAAAAGCAATAGAAAAAAAACTGAGTGAAAGAGATCACTTCTTTGCCTATCGCAATCTATATGAAGTTTTAACCATATTCCGGAAATGGTACCCATGACCATAGGCGGGCCGTGGCCTAAAATCTGGCAGGGGCCAGGGACTGAAAGGTTCAAGACATGGGATGATTTTTTTTTATTTGTAGAAATACTGTTCATACAACTTATATAATTTACTAATACATTATATATTTGTTGATTTATTCTTTGTTATTTGCTAATGCAAAATGTATTATCAAATAAACTTCTTGTCTGTGAATACGTATGAGCTACTACCACATGCATATAATGTGAATGGTAGGTATGAACTACACATGAATTATCAATGACCGCTAAGAAAGAAAGCTTGTATGAATTGTACGCGAATAGAATGGAAATAATTAGAAATGTAAGAATATTTTTTCGTTTACAAGATAAATATATTGCAACTTATACTTGAAGAAGAGGATAGCTTAGTTTCAAAATATTTTTGAAAAAATTGGAATATATTAAGCTTAGAAGGAAGAAATTGATATCTTGCTTCAAACACTTGTTACCTACTTCTACTACTTCTACTACTACTTGTACTACTACTACTTACTAAAAAAAACCGAAAACAATTTGGCAAGATGAAAAGTGCTGTAACTTACTTTTTTCGAGCCATTTGGTTTGTAGGAATATCTTTGTAGCCCTAACTGCGTGTCCGAGGCTAAATGAAACAGCAAAACCTTTGAAACTAGTGCTTTTTGCTGTTTTCCGGTTTCGCGATCCTCTGGCAAATGTGAGATTCAGACAGTTCTTTTCTGCAAATGATTTAATTTTTCCCCAAACTAAATACAAGTCCTCTCGCTCAATTAGTAGTGTTCCATTCACAATATTTATCCCATCCCGAAGAGTTGCATTTTATTTTTAGAGTTGCATTTATAAAAAGAACAAAGTGAAAGATGAAACGATTTTCTACAAATTTAGGATTACTGATTGAATGAAAGATCCCCAATGAATAAACTGAGTCGTTGTATTTTCCCTCACTCATTTCTTTTTCTAAAGCCGCTTTAGTCCCATAGCTATCGATCACATGTTTGCAATTGCGAAATCTCATTGACTAACGAGTTGAGCTTAAACTTGTCATTCCACGCCTTGTGTTTAGACCAACTGCCTCTTCAAGCTGCTTCAACAATTCGTGTTGTGATGGCTTCGAAAAGTGTAGGTAAAGTGATTCGGTGGCATTGAAAAGGATGTACACGTGCCGATTGTGAAAAAGATGTCCATCACAATCAGGATAATTTTATGAGCTAGACAGTGTACAAATGTGGCTGCAAGGTGGTTCATCTTAATTTAGATTTGTACACCAATTTGTTGTCCTGACATGACACTAGCACCATCATAAGACTGTCCAACAACAGGCGATTCGGGAAGGGTTCAAAATTATATCTGCTAAATACGAGATATTTCTAGCTCCCGAACAGTCTACAAAGCTTGAGAACCTTTTTTTCGACGGCTAGCTCCTTAGCAAATCTGACAACTACGGATAGTTGTTCCTTCTGTGGTTCCTTGTTGCGTCTGCCATAATGGATATCAATCCGCAATCTTTTATTTTAGCTGTATTATCCTCGCGAACGATTTCAGCAATTATTTTCATCAATTCATTTTGTATTTTGCCACTACAGTAGTTCGCAATCTTGTTTTTAAAATTATTTATTGATAATGCAAAAAATTCCAAAAAAAATCACGGTTATCACTGGCACCACTTTCATCATGTCCTCTGAAAGCACGTCTTTGGCGACTGAGACACGTCGTAAGGTCGATAACCTTCTCCACAATATTCCAAGACTGTTCAAGCACCATATCATTTACTGTCTTCCAAGTAGTATTAGAGTTTTCTCATTTTGCATGAACTTTACTATCCGGATCGCGAAGTTTGGTCGAGCTGAAATTTTGGTGTATTTTTGGCGACAATGGAAACTCTATGGAAAATTTCACATTGTGATAACCTCACACCGAGTCATCAGATCATCACAAAATTGACAAGACTCATCAATGGGCATAAAAAATAAGTTTCTGTCGTTTTTAAATAATGTCTGGGTAACCTTGCAGCTACCATAAGTACGTAAACACAAATCTTTCATACGGCTGTTACAATAAATAGAACAAATGATTGATGAATTTGATACTATATTTATACAGTCAAATCTAAACTTGTAAAATTCCCAATCGCACAAAAATGCACTGAATTATTTATATTTTTAGCACCTGGAACTTGCGTTTACGGTATCGCACGACCAAATAAAATTCATAGGATAAAGTTGTCTTGAGTAGATACAGGTCTGACAAAAGTTTAATGAAAATGATAAGAACCATGTGGTTGCTGTGTCACTATGAAAAAACGTTCGATGAAATTGAAGCGCTATGCCTTTTAACTTCCGATGCAGTTATCAAATTATAATAAAATTCACACACATTTAACCTGAGTGTAAACCAAATAGGTCACAGATAGCATAAAAGTGGCAGGGATGCCATTTTTATTCTCCAAATGACTTCGAAAATTGTATTCTACGTTAATTACCTTATCGCCCACCATTTTAATACTTAGACTATGTTATGTGAAAAAACATAATTGCATAAAACGCTAGTTTATAAAAGTGTTCTTACCTAAATACCTGTATATTGCCTAGTAGGAATGAACAGAAAATCTGAATACAAAAAGGATGATTGGCGAGGTGTTTTTCGTCTTTTTCTTAACGTTTAACTTGTCGAAATTAAATATTGCCGTCCATTTCTCGAAATAAGTCCCATAACATCGTAACTAATACCGCAAGTAACACAGTCTCTATGTTATAAGTAGTGTAAGTTGGTATAGGCTTACACTGCTGCACTACACAGCTCTTGCTGTCACCACAAAAACCTAAGAGGGGCAAACTTAAGTGTCTGCTGTTGGAAATATTTATTTTTCTGGGAGGGGCCAGCCTACGGTCTGGGGGGGTCCCGGCCCCCCCTGGCCCCCCCTACGGCGCGCCTATGCCCATGACTCAAATTTACTTACAAGAAGAAGTTTAACAACTCGCATGTGGTTTCTTACACTAACTGTCTGCAATATTTAAAATCTCTCTAAGAAGCTAAAACATAAGTTAATGTGTTTTTTAAACAATCGAATTCAACCCATTTTGACGTACCTACATCCAAATAAAATTGCCGATTATCATGGCTGATAATTTAACAACGGTACTAATTGCCAGATCAAGAAGACTCAGCATAACTCCGACAATTACAATTTTTCTTCGCTTTTGATTTGAACTGTTAAATTAATTATTGCCTGCTGCGTAATCGTCAATAATGCTCCATTTTTAGTGCACACCATGCGTAGAAAGAAAGTCTATTGAACTGTAAATTATATTGTTGCACGCATTTTCCCACTTGGCCTTAAGTATTATCTTGTGTACTTTATTCTCATGGATTGTTCAAAAATCCGTCGTAGCGATTTATGCTCCGTAGCGTTGCACATATTTTACAGGTTCTTTGGAAACATTGTTCAGACATTTAAGCCTAGTACAGAGATTCGAGAAAAATAAATGGTATGAAAGTCTTCCAATGATAGCAGTAAATTATGGTCATCAAAAAGTTGAAAAAACTCTCCACATTGGTGCATTTATATGCTACAATGAATGTGACGACCGTCAATAAATATCTTGCCAAGTTTTAGTTCTCAAAATTAAAATTTATGTTACCTATTTTCACGATCCAGCAACAGATAGTGTTTAAAATTCAGAAGTTCCCATACATAGCTGATGATGACACCTTCACTGTAGCTAAATTTTAACCCTTTGCACCTATTTTAATGTATCGGTCATTTAAAAACATGGTAAAATAAAATAGAGAATCTACATTGCGCCATCTATTACAGTCTTTTATTTCAGAGTTTCAAGGCAAACTCTGTATCGATTTGATGAAATTATTAGCTAAATTTTTTCTTACGATTTTTGGTATTTCAAAGTTGGTATTTGACCCGAACAGTATACATACTTTTAAAGTCAAAGCACGTGCAACTAACTATTAAACTCATTGATTTTAATTAAGTTTTCTCTTTCCTATTTTACAGATATCCGTCTACAGTTAAACGAACAATTACGATGTTTGGACGTACGCGTCGAATCGCAAGTCTCGTTAATACAGGAACTACAGGATTTCTTTCGTAAGCGCGCTGAACTCGAAATTGACTACAGCAAAAGCTTAGATAAACTGGCGAAAACTCTACAGCTACGACATAAAGAGCAAAAACAGAAGTAAGTCTACATTAGTGTTGATGTTAGGATGTTAATTGGAACGAATATATAAACATACAACAATGTTTACAATTGAAATAATAATCTATCCAATCAACTAAAAACCCGACCGTTTATTAACAAAGCGTCAGATAAATTACGAGATAATAAGTTTCAAGATATACTCGTGCGATGCGAAATCCAATTTCAAACGTAATATCTATCAATCAACTTCAAATTAGATCATTCATAATTTTGTAATCTTCTTTCGGGTCCATTACATCAGGTTGTTTAGTAAAACTAATTATCTTTATGATTTACTGTCTGATTTAAAAATTATATATGATACAAGATTTACAGCATTAGAAAAAATTGTATTTCTTGCTTGAAGTCGGGTAATTACTTGTCCAGCGAAAAATGAATAATCCCTTGCCCGGTGAAAAATGAATAATGCCTTGCCCGGCGAAAAATGAATAATCCTTTGCCCGGCGAAAAATGAATAATCCCTTGCCCGGCGAAAAATGAATAATCCTTTGCCCGGCGAAAAATGAATAATCCCTTGCCCGGCGAAAAATGAATAATCCCTTGCCCGGCGAAAAATGAATAATCCCTTGCCCGGCGAAAAATGAATAATCCTTTGCCCGGCGAAAAATGAATAATCCCTTGCCCGGCGAAAAATGAATAATCCCTTGCCCGGCGAAAAATGAATAATCCTTTGCCCGGCGAAAAATGAATAATCCCTTGCCCGGCGAAAAATGAATAATCCCTTGCCCGGCGAAAAATGAATAATCCTTTGCCCGGCGAAAAATGAATAATCCTTTGCCCGGCGAAAAATGAATAATCCCTTGCCCGGCGAAAAATGAATAATCCCTTGCCCGGCGAAAAATGAATAATGCCTTGCCCGGCGAAAAATGAATAATCCTTTGCCCGGCGAAAAATGAATAATCCCTTGCCCGGCGAAAAATGAATAATCTCTTGCCCGGCGAAAATGAATAATCTCTTGCCCGGCGAAAAATGAATAATCTCTTGCCCGGCGAAAAATGAATAATCCCTTGCCCGGCGAAAAATGAATAATCCCTTGCCCGGCGAAAAATGAGTAATCCCTTGCCCGGCGAAAAATGAATAATCCTTTGCCCGGCGAAAAATGAATAATCCCTTGCCCGGCGAAAAATGAATAATCCTTTGCCCGGCGAAAAATGAATAATCCTTTGCCCGGCGAAAAATGAATAATCCCTTGCCCGGCGAAAAATGAATAATCCCTTGCCCGGCGAAAAATGAATAATCCCTTGCCCGGCGAAAAATGAATAATCCCTTGCCCGGCGAAAAATGACTAATCCCTTGCCCGGCGAAAAATGAATAATCCTTTGCCCGGCGAAAAATGAATAATCCCTTGCCCGGCGAAAAATGAATAATGCCTTGCCTGGCGAAAAATGAATAATCCCTTGCCCGGCGAAAAATGAATAATGCCTTGCCCGGCGAAAAATGAATAATCCTTTGCCCGGCGAAAAATGAATAATCCCTTGCCCGGCGAAAAATGAATAATCCCTTGCCCGGCGAAAAATGAATAATGCCTTGCCCGGCGAAAAATGAATAATGCCTTGCCCGGCGAAAAATGAATAATGCCTTGCCCGGCGAAAAATGAATAATCTCTTGCCCGGCGAAAAATGAATAATGCCTTGCCCGGCGAAAAATGAATAATCCTTTGCCCGGCGAAAAATGAATAATCCCTTGCCCGGCGAAAAATGAATAATCCCTTACCCGGCGAAAAATGAATAATCATTTGCCCGGCGAAAAATGAATAATGCCTTGCCCGGCGAAAAATGAATAATCCCTTGCCCGGCGAAAAATGAATAATCCCTTGCCCGGCGAAAAATGAATAATGCCTTGCCCGGCGAAAAATGAATAATCTCTTGCCCGGCGAAAAATGAATAATCCCTTGCCCGGCGAAAAATGAATAATCCTTTGCCCGGCGAAAAATGAATAATCCCTTGCCCGGCGAAAAATGAATAATCCCTTGCCCGGCGAAAAATGAATAATCCTTTGCCCGGCGAAAAATGAATAATGCCTTGCCCGGCGAAAAATGAATAATGCCTTGCCCGGCGAAAAATGAATAATCTCTTGCCCGGCGAAAAATGAATAATGCCTTGCCCGGCGAAAAATGAATAATCTCTTGCCCGGCGAAAAATGAATAATGCCTTGCCCGGCGAAAAATTAATAATGCCATCATCTCAACATCTCAAATGGCCCATGTACCTAACAAAGAACAGACAACAAAACAAACAACAATACTAGGTGCATTTTTGTGCGTCTTGATCAATAGAAGGTTAGGGTAGGCAGCATTCAAAACAACAACAACTGAGGCAGGATTGTTGTTGTTTCCAATGCTGCCTACCCTAATCTGCTATTGATTGAGACGCAAAAAAACGCACCTACTATAACTGCGACGAAACAAATAACAAGAAAGACCCACTTACCGAATACGATAATCCTAATACAACTACAGATATTCCTGAACAGGTTCCTGAAACCGAACAGGACCACGTTCATTATGTTTTTTGATTGTTGAGCTCTTTGCTTCCATAAATGGAATGCGCTGCTGCGTGGGGTGGAGAAAATTACAAATTCCTTGTCGACACGGGCTCGAATAAGAATTACATTCAGCCTCGATTCATACGGTATCCCTTAAAAAATGAGAAACCCTTTCATGCAAATTCTGTTGGCGGATCAATCAATATAACACACCACGCCTTTATCCCTTATTTGGACGCAATATGGAAAAAATCAAATTCTTCATTCTCCTACACTTAAAAACATTTGCGGGAACAATTGGTAATTACAGCTTAAAATCCCTTCAAGCGGTTATTCACACCGACAATAAATTTATGACGATCAAAGGGAATATCCGGATTCCTCTTAGGCAACATACTTCCCAAACTGTGAATTAATTGAACCTAAGAACCGATCTTATGACCGAATCGCACATTAAAATTCTTTAACATATCCCTGAAAAGTATCCCAAACTATCATCAAAACCAAACAGAAACCTGACCTACATAGCTACCGTCCAAAGAAAAATTCGTACGACAACGGACGACCCTGTCTATGCAAAGTCCTACCCGTATCCAATGGCTCTGAAGGACGAAGTTGAAAAAGAAATTCAACAATTTTTAAAAGATAACATCATACGTCCTTCCAAGTTCCCGTATAATGCACCAGTCAGGATAGTAAAGAAAAAACAGGTTTCATCAGGAAAAAAAGTTTCGAATGGTAATCGACTACCAGAAATTGAACTCCATCATTAACGATATCCTCTTCAATCTTGAAGAAAATTAGTATTTTTCGATCATCTAAAAACACATTACGATAGAGTGTTTTTCCGATGAAGTAAACAACTTGGTTTCATTAGGCGATGAACCGAGGAGTTCCAGAATTGTTCGACTATTAAATCTTTGATAATTACAGTTGTGCGTCCTCTTCTTGAATATACATGGACTATCTGGAACCGGGCTTTCGAAATTCAATTTAGAGTCTGTTCAGAAGCAGTTCTTACTTTTCTTTCTGAGCGATCTTTTCAACCCTTATGATCTCAGTAATCTACCACCATACGAATCTCGCCTTAAACTTCTTAACTTATCACTGGTGTCGTGAAAATTAATGTTTTCCGTCTGCTTCAGCCTCAATGGTATTACAGAACGACATCTATCGACTACTTGAAGGACATGTTTGTGCTCAATAAACCCCGGAGAGTCACTAGATTCTGACGATAGCTTATAGATTACCAACACAGCTCAACATATGCATCAAATGTCCCAATAACGTCAGAACTTCTCCTCTATGACTTTTAAATCAACATTAAAAAATAACCTTATCAAGTCTCTCTCATCCTAGTCATCCCATCATATTATCATTCTAATACACCTGCATTGTATATTTTTGTTGTTCTTTTAAACTTTTCACACTGACTAAACTTAACTTACATAACTAAACTTATATTAACATTAATTTTAAGTCTTTCTTATATCTTTATCAATTTTACTATTATTTGATTATTATGTAACGATAAAACTTAAGTGACGAATATAAATAAATATATATTTTTCAGACTTAAAATTTAGCTTAGAATTTAGCTCCAACTAACCGGTCAGTACAAAAGGTTATAATCTGAACTTTTGAATTTTGCTATACACTCTCGAAGTTTATCTTAAATTTATATTACGAAGAACTAATGCTGTTTCTTATGTCCATATGCAATTTCATTTGTCTTTTGAGAACTATCACAAATATATCTTTAACATATGACAAACGCATTTTTACTAGAAAATATTCCAATAATTGTTTCTTTTTTCTACAAACAGAAGAGAACAATGGCCATTATTTTCATCATATGCTTGTTGGCAACAGCTTGTCAATCAGACAAAATCCCTAGCAAAGGATCATGCTGTTCTTTCCGAAATCTATTCGGTACATTTAGTGGCACGTCTTCAAACAGTTATCGAAGACGTTCAACGAATATACAAACGAGTAAGTTAAATGACGTACATTGAATATGCTTTACTTCATGTATTTTATTATTTTGCAGTGTCGAGAAATATGCTATGAAACGCACGAAGAAATACTGAGAGTATTACAAGAACTTCACACCACTACAAAAACGTATCACAGTTACCAGGTGAGTTTAAAAGATAATGGTAGGGAATCTATTGGAGTTAAGTCGCTTCATTCCTTGTTAAATATCGATATTTTTGAGTATAAAGTAACTTCAAACTATCGATTTGTGTCTAGAAATTGAGAAATCTGAGTAAGGAATTACTTTTGACAAGAAACATTACTGCTGAAAGTAAGCTTTCAAATTCAAATAAATTCATTTGGATATATTTACGTCCTATAAAATGTTGACGGAAATATTAGAAAATAAAATGAGGAGACTTTAGGTCTGGACGAACGTGGTCGAGAAATGCTGGGGGTTTAACATCGACGTCTGCCAGATTTTCATGAACTTTAAACAAGCATATGACAGTATTGATCGAAACGTACTATATAAAAAAAAAACTGCACCTCGGCATCCCAGCAAAACTGACCAACAACATCGCAAGTAAGAATTAACAACTATCGGACTGACTAAATATTTGACGATCCAGAGGTTGTCACAACCAACAAAAAACACAGCATGCGGAAGCTGCAATGGACTGGTTGCGTGCAGCAAATGGACGAGTATCGAATATTTAAAAACGTATTCGATGGAAAAACCGAGGTTCGAACGCCAGCGGGAAAATCCAAGAAGCATTGGTCGTCGTCAAAACGAATTGGTTAGCGCAGTTTTTGGACGAAGGCAATTTGAGGCGGTTTCTGCAAGACGCCAGTATAAATTTATTACAAAGCACAATAGGTAGGTAGGTAGGTTGAAGTGGCTGCCGATCTACAGAGGCCTGACGACCAACACACATAGGCACATTGTGATGCCACGATAAATTATGACTCTCTCTCTCCTACTCACTGAATTCAGGAAACCATGGAAACCGAGAAGCCTTCCTTTGACAAACCACACTATCCCCTTTAAATTGTGCAGGGACAGTTCGGTCCCTGGTCAATTTAAAGCCACCCTTCTCCTTGCCAAAGCCGGGCACTGGCACATGAGATGAAGGACGAATTCTTCCTCGTCCTCAGAGCCACAACTCCGACGAAAATCGTTAAACCCTGCGGCCAATCGTTGCGCATACCGCCCTATGAGGCAGTGGCCCGTAAGAGCGCCCACAGTGCAACGCAGAACGCTTCGAGTTAAGCCTAAAAGCTGCCTGGTTCGATGCGCATCCATGGATACCCAGGACTGCCTTGCTATCGCACAGGATGATTCATCTGCCCAGGACTTCCTAACGTCCTCAAGATATTTTTGTCTGATGGTCAATTTGACCGATATCATCGGTATACCTATTGAGAAGGATCAAGAGTCCTCGGGTGGCAATGTACCAAGCCTTGGTAGTTCATCGGCCCCACAGTTGCCCTGAAAATCCCTATGTCCAAGTACTCAAAATCCCTATGTTCAGGTACCCTAAGAGATGCATGGCATTCAGTAACAATCATGGACACTGTACAAGGACCAGCAAGGGACTTAATCGCCGCTTGGCTATCTGTGAAAATAGCAATATTGACCCCGAGTATTCGATTAAACAGAAGCCAGTTGATTGCCTGCAAAACAGCCGCAGCCTCCGCCTGAAAGACACTACAGTGGTCTGGCAGACGGAGGGATAGCTTGAGATTCAGCTCATCTGAGTATTCACATAGATAAAGCCACTTTCGGAGGTGACACCATCACGCCATTCATCCCTACCAGGAATGCGAGTTGTGAACTCCAAATCCAATAGGCATTGCGGTGCGATGTAGTCAACACCCGCTTGGTGCTGGCGCAATTCAGTCTCACAGTAGCAAGATTAGCTTACTGTGAGGTCAGTAGATTAGTTGGCAGCTAAAGAAGCAACACGAAAAGTGCCTTAGTAGCGGTGACGCGGAGCGCTCCAGTTACCAGTAGTACAGCCATCCTCCGCACTTTTTCAATCTGCTGTTTGCATGTAGCCTTAAGATCAGCCTGCCACCAGAACGTCACCCCAAACAATAGAACTGGCTCAACCACAGCGGTATAAAGTCAAGCAACAGTACGATGCTGTAGTCCCCAATTCGCCCAAATGGTTCTTTTACAGCAGTAAAGTGCGTGTAAAGCTTTCCGCGCTCTTTCTGCTACATTGTAGGTCCATAATAACTTCGAGTCGAGGATAAGCCTTCAGTACTTGACCCTCTGGCTAAGGTCGATTGAGACCCCGTTTAATTTGGGTAACTCAAAACAAGGAACTTTGTGTTTCTCTGTAAACAGAACTAGCTCCGTTTTGCTACGATTCACATTCAAGCTGCGCTCACGACTCCAACATGAAAGTATGTGTCAAGAGAGTGATTTAGCCTTTCCGATAGCGTAGCAAAATACTTTCCCGATACTGCTACAGCTATGGCGACCGCATAAGCAATTACTTTGCAGCCGGCACGGTTCAGCCTTATTAGGAGAGCATTCGCCGTGATGTTTCACAGCAAGAAAGAGAGGACTCCACCCTGAGGTGTATCCGTACTGACCCCTAGCCTTACGCTGGCATTCCCAAAGGAAGAGATGACCACTCTATTTTTGAGCAATCAGCCGCTCATCCACATGCAGGACCGAGAGTGCCTCAACAATTGTGTTAGACTTTGCGTTGTTGAAGGCCCTCTCGATGTCCAAGAAAGCGGCGAGCGTATATTCCTTAAGAGCAAGAGATTTCTCGACTTGCTCAATGAGGACGTGAAGAGCAGTTTCAACAGACTTTCCTCTGGTATAAGCGTGCTGTGACTGCTCGAGCAACATAGATCTTTTAATATGGTAATCAATGATTCTTTCCAAAATCTTGAACAGGAAAAAGTTAAGACTTATTGTACGATAGTCCTTCGGCTTAACATGCGAGACCTTTCCTGTTTTAGAGATAAACACAACTCTAGTTTCCCGCCAGCATTTGGACACATACGAGAAGCGTAGGCAAACGTTGTAAATCTCTTTGAGCCATGGTAGCGATACTTCCATGGACTGCTGGATGTCAGCCGCAAGGACGCTAATAAGGCTCGGAGATGTAAAAGTTAATACTCCACCTTAGTTGAGAATTTCATATTCTGAACGGCGGCGTTGAGCTGTAAGCTTGCTCCGTTTGGTGCACTGCTACAAAGCACAATACTTTACAAACATATATTTGTAGTAAATGTAGTACAAATCATTGCAAAACTACTCATTTTAAATTGAACTGACTTCACTTCACAATATGAACCATTAATCTTTTATATTAATCAGTTTCTCCTAAATATTCATACTAATTTGCTTTCTAACTAATAGAGAATATTTGTTTTCGATTTTAGACTGAATGTAAAGCGGCTGAGGCAAAATTACGAACTGCCGAAAGTCAACGATCAAAATTACAACAAACTATTCCGAAAGATAAACTAGAACGTAGTAAAAAATACAGACTGACTGAAAAAGAAGTGCTCAAAGTAAGTACTTAACTCAATTAAATATTTTGTACGATTTGACTAGATTTAATAATTAGATTTAATAAAAACCGCTCATATGTTTTTTGCAGCGAAAGAATAAATATACGGATGCAAGACTGAAGGCTCTTAAAGCCAAAAATGAATACCAGTTGTGCTTAGAGGCATCAAACACAACAATTCATAAGTATTTTGTAGAAGACTTAAGCGATTTAATTGATGTAAGTTATTGTGTTTTCTGAAAGTTTTTTTTTAAGTAACTTCCAAAAAACTAATTTATAATGCATTAAATAAAAAAAATCATCTGATATTTCAATTTCCTCTTCACAGTGTATGGATTTAGGTTTCTGTTCCATGGTCTCGCGAGCGATTCTAATGCATGTGACTGCCGATCAGGGACGATGTCGTGCTGTTCAGCAAAATTCCGATAATCTTTCGCATACGATCCAATCGATGGACAGTCGAGCTGACAAACAAAAGTTCTTAGAACAGCACAGCACAGCATTTATGATTCCGAAACGCATTGAATTCCAAGGATCACAAACGGAAGAGAATGCAATCGAACCCGAACTTCAAAAGGCTCTACATCAAGAAATGGAACAACGGTTACAACTGTTACGCGTTCGATTGGACAATTTGAGAGCAGAGTCCGAAGAAATATGGAAAACTCTTGAAACGGCAGAGAAAAATCTACTGGAACAGTTAAGTGCCAAAGATTATGATACGAGTAGCCAGTTTGGCGATGGAGCATTGGTGCAAATCAAACCGATAGAAATTGGAACTACGAAGTTGAAAGCGGATAAACAGGAAATGGAAGAATTTTATTTATCGGTACGTTATTTGAATTTTTACTCACTCAAACCTATAATTTTGAGTTCACTCTCCTACAATGTTGCAAACCGATTCAATCAATTCATCAGCTAATAAATTTCGTTTAACAGAAAATTCGAGAATATATTCTCGGTACGTCGAGAATAGCACGACTTGATGCCAAAGCCGAATTAATCCGTAGTGCATTGGAAAAAGATGCTGCGATCTCGTGTGGGCCAGTTGTAAAGTCCAGTATTCCAAAAAGGAAACGAATCGGACGTATGAATCCATCGGGTCAACCAAAACTGTTCGGTGGGTCATTAGAGGAGTATCTGGAAGCAACTGCTGAAGAAATTCCGCTGATAATGCGATCTTGCATACGAGTAATAAATCTGTACGGTAGGTACTAGTTTGAATATTTTATAAAATCGAAAACATGTGTGATTTGTTATTTTTGAATCACTGACTTGACAGTTTTCGCCATTTAATATTATGCTCAGATAAATAATGAAGTGTGTTTTATAGGACTACACCATCAAGGTATATTCCGCGTGTCGGGATCTCAAGTGGAAATTTCCAATTTCCGCGAAGGGTTCGAACGAGGCGAAGATCCATTGGCCGATACAACTGACGCGTCGGATATAAATTCAGTTGCAGGTGTACTAAAGCTTTATCTGAGAGAGCTGCGAGAACCACTATTTCCAATAATTTATTTTGAACAATTCATATCCCTCGCCAGTAAGTTAATAGTTATTCAAAATTTTTGCTAGCATATTGCCTATTCCAAGAAGCTTTTTCCAGCCAACTTTGTCCACATTTTCTATTTTAGAACTTGAGTCGAAACGTGAAATCGTGTTGGGTATTAAGAACTTTTTGCAGCGTCTTCCACGTTCGGTGCTAATAGTGCTACGATATTTATTTGCATTTTTAAATCAGTGAGTATTCTATTTATCTGCGTAATTACAGAATAATAAAACTGATTTATTACAGTCTCTCAGAATACGCTGATGAAAATATGATGGATGCGTATAACTTAGCAATCTGTTTCGGTCCTACTTTGATGCCCGCACCGGAAGACAAGGATCAAGTTCAATACCAAAATCAAATCAATGAAATAATCAAAAATATGATACAATATCACGAAGAGTTATTCCCCAAAGAGCTAGGCGGCATTCAATATGAAAAGTACATTTCCGATATTGATATGTAAGTTGAATTTTTGACAACAACAGTCACTCATATTTACATTTTTATGTTATTTCCATTGCAGTGATGTCGGCGACTCCCCAATCGACCAAGTCACTGAAGATCCCGATTCTGAAGTATATCCATCTGAAGACGGTAAGTTCGAATGAATAAATCAACAGATTTCTTGTAATTTTTTTCTATTTTGATTTTGTATATTTTTTGAGCAGAGTGCAACTGTGAGTATTGTTATCATTCTTGGGATGAGTTCTACAGCGTTCCTAATTCAACTGAGTCGATATTCTGTTCCTAACGATATCCATACATTTAGATTTTGTTTTGTGATGATTTGAATGACTTTGTTATTGTTTTCTTTTTGTTAATATTTCATTTTTTTGTTGTTGTTTCATTTTGCAATGATAAAATGCAATAATAAATTTGACATGTAAGCAATGTAATTGGTGAAGGACTAAATAATGACATGAAAGTATTACTAAAAATAAATTGTATTTTATCAGTATTTCTTTATTATTTTCCTTACTAACCTTCCTAATTCTTCCCAATCCTAACAATGCGTTTAATAGACTAGAAATGATAAAGTGCTAATTCAGACTAATGTGCATTTTTGAAAGCATAATATGTCCAGTACTACCGGTTTTGATTATTTTCCAAAGAACAAAATTTGCACTGATTTTTAATTTGGTTTAATTTGATTTCCTATTTCTTGGTTTCAGTCAAATATTCTATTAATGATGCTGGTTTTGATTAGTAGTGTTTTGAAGTTTTTCGATACATTGCACACATTGCAGACACAAAACAATTTGAACACTTTTATTAGGTAATGTGCAGTGTCAGCATAAAGTGAGATAGTGAGGCATCATAGTTGAGGCGGGAATTTTATTTTAAAAAGCAGTATTTGATAGATGTAAATTCATTGAACCAATAGCATATTATCCACAATCTTCACTTAATCAGTACTACAAACAATAGGTGCGTTTCTTTGCACACCCGAGCAGATCAAATTTTGTTAAGTATATTCAATACAGCAACAAAATTTTTGTTGTATTGAATATGCTTAACAAAGTTTGATTTGCTCGGGTGTGCAAAAAAACGCACCTAATATATTTTCATTCGATTTCAAGTAGAACGTTTCTTAAATATTACCAGCCCTGATTCTTACTTAACAATAAGTAGCTGAAAAGACTGCCTGTATTCCTTCAGCTAAAGAAGTGCTTTACCGCAACTACTTATAATTTACAAATGTAACTATCAATTAAAATGTATTTTAGGCGAAATATAGCAGAGTATTATTTTCGCGCTAAGTGCCTCTACGATATTGCACGTTTAAAACGCATAATACATGCTTTATTTAATGTAACCGAAATCGCGCAGAAATTATAATATAATACAAATGTTTTTTGCTAAAACTGCGCAAATATTTTGGAATATACATAATTAACAAGTTCTAATTAAAAAAAATGCTACTTTTCTACTTTGTTTCCTGACGAAATTTCAGATGATGTGTTATCAGACTTATTTGTTTAAAAATAAAACGGCGTCTAAAAGGACTCTCTAATAGAATAAGTACATCAAAAAGTAATGAGACGTATGTATATTATGGTTTATAAATTAAGAGCAAAAAGGTTTTGTTGTGACTTCCGAGCAAGCTATATACATAAATGTTGTGCGATAACGGGCTTCCGATGAAATGTGATTCAAATTACCGAGAATGTAACAACCAAAATCGATTTTTGCTTTGCTAATGCGTCCCTTCTATTGGTGTTTGTCTTCCAGCATAATGTGTGATGTGAAGTTTTACCAGTTTTCCCTCCGTCAAGAATAATTCGTGTTTGTCCTTGTCTAATCCACAGATCGAGTAATGCCGTCCAAATACCTCTATTAATGTATTAGAAATTACCACTGACTGTAGATTTAAAGTTGCACAGGCAATACTTGAAAGGAAAATACACAAAAACACAGCACCTGTAACACTATTATGATTGAATGTAAAAATTTCTTACATGTTTTTCTATTTCTGATTGAACTATCGCAACTTGAAACTTATTTACAAAAATCCGTTTTGATAAATTGATTATCTAAGTTGATCTAAAATCGAGCAATCCAAATTTATTTGGATATTTGTCGATTTAAAGGGTAGATGAAAAATAAATTAAAATGTTCTTTTTCTGTTTAAAATTCCATCTTTGCAATTTGACATGAAGTTGATTTGGAGTTGCAGTACTAGGTTTCAGATTGCGATAAATAAAAATGTACATGTATAAAATCTTTGCTGGCTTAGTTTTCTTCAATGGCTATGTAATCTAAGTGGAAGCGTAAATAAAGCATAATATCGAATGCTGCTCAAAACCAGCTTGCGAATTGATGTTTTTAATTTTAATTTCAGAATCCGATATAGTAGAAGCAACAGCACAATTTGATTTTATGGCTCGATCTGGCCGTGAACTATCTTTAAAGAAAGGTGATAACGTGGTATTAAGGAAACAGGTATTATATGATTTTGGAGGAAACTGTATGATTATAATAGCAAATTGTAAAATGTAAACAGGTGTCGACGGATTGGTGGCAAGGAACTGTTAATGGTAAAGATGGACTGGTCCCCGATAAATATATTTCATTAAAAATCAAGTGAGTAAATTTGTGTATTTTCTTCAGAATTGACTGTTTTAATTTACATTGTCAATGATTAAATAATTGCATGACTCCAGGCTTGCATTTCGGTAAAAATAATAAACGGATATTTTCACAAGGATTTTCAATTGCAGCGGCAAATAGAGCAGCTTCGCTTGTTTCTGTAATGAAGTTTTCAGTTAAACGAAAAGTCGAATTTGTATCCTCTTTTTTAACGTTTTTCTTAAACGTTCATTAAAAATAGTCACTACTTTGTTTCTTTTCTTTATTATTTCCTTCCTTTTATATGTTCATTGATTGATTTAATGAATATTAATGGAACAATAATTATCATCGGCACTGCAGCCAAGGTCCAGTTCTGGCTTCCTTCGCTTACTTTTCAAACGTTTCCGATTGCACGCTCCTTTCATCCCCTTAGGTACCCCTAATATCCGAGTGTCTTGGTCAATACCGTCCATCCAGTGCAAAGAAGGCCTCCCGCTATCGTCTGCTGTAAAATCTGTCGCAAAGGGTTTTTCGGGCATCTTTCTTTGACCACCGTAGTCTACAGAGCTTTATCTTTGTAATTTTATCTGCTTCTAGGTACATAGTGTACAACTCATTGTTGTACCATCTCCGGAATCACCTTTCTTCACATATGGGTCAACGATTCTCCGCAAAACTTTCCTTCATAATGCGGTGAAGAGATCAGAGTGAATTTTGCTGAGTATCCTAGTCTATGTTCCATAGTACAGTGAAAGCTTTGTGATTCGGGTGGGACTTCGAGATTTGAAGAGACTTTGTTGGATTTGAGACACCGCCTGCGTATTTCTTCCTCCATATTGTTGCTACAATTGACCCAATATATTTGATGGATTGAACTAATTCAAAACTCATGCTCCACTACCCTGATGGTTTGGCCAACTTTAGATGTTCTTCTTGCAAATGCTGCCTCCATGAACTTCGTCTTTCCTTCATTTATGTGTAGCCTTAGTTTTTTGTGCTGCCCGCTCAGTTTTCGTACCTCTTGTTGACGTGCCAAAGGCGTGGATTACTTTTTCCACTGCCAGGTTGCATTGGTGTAGCCTCCAATTCTTCTTTGTGCTGACTGTTTAGCGACACTTCGCATCGCTCCAGGATTTTCAGGGTTGGTGATCAGGCCACCCTCTTTGTCTGATTGTACGCCCTTTGTGGATCTATGTGAAGCTGCGAAAGCCCATGGCGTCGATGACGTCTTAGTTAGTTGGATACACACCATTCTGACGCAGAGATTGTTGCTGGCGGAAGCTGGATCCGACTGCTATTTAACGGAGGCGACAAATGGATGCCCCCAAGAGGGTGTCCTATTACCGCTCCTGTGCAGCATACTCCTGTGGAGTATGTTAGTCGACTCCTTGCTAAACGAACTGCAACAAGAACGGCTGCACGCGCAGGTTTATGCTGATGTTGTGGCCACACCAGCAGTCAGTAAAGATCTGAATATGGTATGTAGAAATAGACAATTCGCATTGGATCTAATTGACAGTTGGCGCTCGAGGCACGGCCTAATAGTGAATCCTGGTAAGATGAAACTTTTTTTGTTCACCAGAGAAACAAAACTGGAAGAGCTAGTGCTTTCAAATATGAAGGATGTAACTCTTCACCTTTCAGGTGATGTCAAATATCTTGAAGTAATCTTGGACAAAAAAACTTCTCTGGAAGAACCATGTGGAAGTGAAGCTTATTCATACTTAAAATGCTTTCGGGCAGTGCATGAGAGCTTTTGCTACCACATGGGGTGTAAAACATCGTGTAGTTATGTGGATTTACGTAAAAATCATAAGGCCGATGATCACGTACGCATCCGTGATGTGGTGGACTATTGTGAAGCTGTTGAATGCTCGCAAGAAGTTAGCCACGCTGCAAAGGACTGTGTGCCTGGGTATTTGTGGTGCCATAAGTACTACTTCGGATGAGGTTCTTGATGTGCTTCTCAATCTGCCTCCTTTCGACATTCAAATTCAGATTGTGGCGATGAGCTCTGCCCCTAGACTAACTCAGTTTGGCCTATGAGTAGGAAATAACGATATGAGGCACTGCTCTATTAAGGGTTCGATGCGGTTCCAAAAATTGCCTTCGAACGCTCGAGTATCCTTCCTCAATTTCGTGAGAAGGTACGAAGCAATCTTCTTGAGCAGAAGTGACTGGGAGGATCCAGATGAGTACAATGGGTCTTTTGGCCTGAGTGCTTAGAGGTGCCAAGCGCCTCTTCCCCAACCCACTACACGCAGCGTAGTTTGTACTGCGTTATCTTTCGGACTATTTGGTAGAGCTCCCGCGCTATGTGGGAACCTCGCCCTCTAGTTCTTTGTATTTTTCACTCAGGCTGCTTTCTTCCGTCTGTGAAGTCCTTTCTCTATTCTTCTGAGCTCTTTTTATTCCTCCTCGCGTACGCAATTTTTGTGAAATCGTTGCATTGCTCGGTATGCACCGCACTCATCATCAAACCAATCGCTGCGTTTATCCAGGTCAAGGATTTTATGGATATCTTTACGCGGGATTTGAAATTTTGTGACTCAAAGACTATTGTCATCAGTGTTCTCATTCAGACTATGGGCGCTTGCGTAATGGCTGAATACCGGCTCCCGTTCTATTTTGGCGTGAAGATCTCTATATTATACTTCGTGCTCTAGTACTCGTTTAGTCTAGTGGTTCTAGCGGTGCAAGTCCCGGATCGGGCGAGGGATTGCGCACCGTGCTTTGAGTTGACCTAGCTCTGAATAGGTACTTAAGTTAAATCAGGGATAAAGTTAGTCGTGGAACTAATCACTCCACTCTTGTAAAAACTGATTGTAAGTTTGTGAAAGAAGTTCCTTATCATCTTCAACCCCCAGACCTTACAAAGGTCGTCGTTGGATTAATTTACTTTTACCTTTGGGTGGCATTGAGGATCCGCTCAACTTGTTTATAATTCGGGTTATCAGCCTCTCATCGAACTTACTTAGAAGTCATCCAATCGTTCGTGAAAGAAAGATTGTTTGTTGCTCGCAGGCAGAATGAGGAGGTTAAGATCAAACTTCCACCAGTTGAAATATATTGAGCACATGCATACATTCATGTGCTACATGTTATTCCCTTACTCGACCTATGGTTATGATTGAGGATATTAATAATAGTGAGCGAAAACTATAAATACGATAGTTACTATAATAATTACTGTGATAATTACTTCAAAGTAAAAAAAACAGTTAAAGTAACTCTTTTCCTTTTCGCAGAGATGAAGATCGCGATAAAACCAGTGAACACTTGAAATCATCTAGCTCTGAAGAATCTGTTCGCAAACGGAGACCAAGCGCAAATTTATCAATCAACAGTCAATTGTCTGTATTCGGGCAGCCACAGCATCAATCTACCGCTGACGATCCCACATTAAAAAATCATCATCAATCACAACAACACATCTCACATAATCTACATCAAACGCAACAGCAGCAGCAACAACATCCACAGCCCAAACATCAACAAAGCTCTTCATATTTACAATCAACGGATGCAAAACTACTTCATCAACAACAAATCCATCAGTTGCTCAACGAAAAAATCGATGAGAGTGCCGTTAGTAATGATGGTAGTGGCGGTGGTATTGGAAATAACAATGATGATTGCGACTATCAATACGATACCGTAGATAATGTTAAAAGTAAATTCAACTATCACGATCAGCCGCACTCATTCGAAAATTCCATGGACTATCTCGAGGATATAAATCATCTTCAGTACGAGGTACTTGAAACTACTGTTTAGATAAATGTCTATGTATGATATATCGTTTTTAGTGGATTTATTTTGACGAAAAGTTTTAGTGAAAATATTTCTTAATGTAAGAATCATAAGGTATCTAAAAACTTTCCACCTTAATAGTATTTCAAATCGTATCTGTACAACGAAGTAGAAATGATTTTAACAAAAAGCGCAGAAATCGATAGTTACATAATTCGTTTGAAATTTGGCAATTCAGAATACAGGATACTAATGGTCTCGAAATAATTTTAAGCATGCGAAGATTAGATGGTTACAAACATGATTATTATGTCTGATTAGACTAGAAAGATCTGATAGACAATTGCTAGCACAAAATTTAGAAGCTTTCAAGATTATAAAATCATATTAAATACAACATTAAATATAATTTGAATCGACCAATCTTCGAATAATATTAATCAATCAAAAATCTTACGATCGTCTTGAATAAGTACAAACCAAACAACGTTTTCAGCTATTATGTATAATATAGTTTTACTTGATTTATTTACTTTTCTCATTTCTTTAATTTTACTATCTACTTCAAAAAATATAATCTCAAGATGTGCCTCTCACCATCGCTTGCAATCGAATTTATGACGAAATTTAAATTGTTCGTAACAGTTTACCCCTTTCCGAATTCTTTTGATTTCGGAAATGAAAAAGAGGTGATTTCTTTTTAGCGAACTGTGTATGAGAAAAGAATCAAAAACAAATACTTATTTTAGGCTCTATTTTAATATGTTTAGTACACTAAGTATTTCGTAATTTCAATCTCAATATTCGTGAAAACTAGTAAACTAAAGTTTAAAATTAAATCTTAGATTTTTTCATTTCACATCACAACCGTGATCGTATGCGACCCGTTAATGATTAAGAATCATAATACCTAAGTACATCAAGATATCTGCTCCTTCCTTGATTTTATTCGGAAACATATGATTTAAAAAGCTTTAATGAGGGACTAGATCTAGTTGTGGAACCCAATATATAACTTCCACACAGACCATCTTTTGCATGGCAGGACGTTTCGTTTTGGATTCAAAACACATATGCAGGAAGTCTTTTAAATTTACAAACATCATTTTGACTTTTATCTTATAACAAAATGGTTAAATTTCTATTCAGTTTCATTAAGGGGTTTGAAACAAATGGATATAAAATATTCAGCAAAGTAAGCAAAACAGTATTTTTTTTATCGTGAGATAATTACAGTTCAGAAAATCGAGACGGCTTTGCAAGGCTGATTTTTTTTTAAAATATCTATGACGTGAAATATATATAAATATTCCTAGAATGATGTGGATAGTTTGCGTCATCCTTTGATGTATACTCAAGTGTTGAGTGAGCACATTGTTACTGTGAGGCAGGTTTGGTTTCCGCAACAACCACTTAAATAAGAAACACCTGATATGATAAGATACTTTGAAGTCTAGTTTTTGCTAAGTCCAAACCAGATCTACATATGTCAGCTCTTGTGATAACTGTTCCAATTTAAAATTTGAAATACTCTTCGAATTTTCGTTCGCAGATTTTTTTTTTGTTGAATTTTAAATTATTTAATACGTCTTATTGTCTGTAAAAGTTATTAAATTGAACGAGGTTAACTAACATCTACTATTGTTGACCATTTTATCCACGGCCTTTCACTTTAACCGAAATATTTCGAAGTTGGTACTTCAACCTTCCGACTGCCGTAGAGGTTAAATGAAAAATATATTTCCTAGTGATTTTTCTAACAATTGTATCTCGATCGATAAGAGTCTTTTATTGTATTTTTTCATCAATTATATATGCTACGTATTTGCCAAACGACTAATATTTCTGTAAGTAACAGCTCTGAAAAAAACAAATATCCATAATCTCAGCAATCCAATCGAATGACTAGATCTAAAATATAATAGCACTGAAAATGGTTTGAGTGTCCTGCTGAAGTTTGATAAAGATTTTTATTTGTCCTAAATCAAGATGTTTCCGTTGAAATTCGATAACAGTCTGAATACCCCTCCATAGAGTCAAGAAATGCGTTTTAAAGTTGTAAAATTGAAAATTTGCACTCTACAAAGGTGAGCAACTGTTTATTTTTATATATGTTTCATTTCATCTATGAATAACTTTAAATGCTTCGATTTAAAACGCTTGAATTTTCTACTCTGCCCCATAACTAACTATCTATATTTTGCGCTAACATTTTTTGGCTCTATTAACATCTATATTTTCGAAGATGGCTGGGCGTGATTAAATATAACTTATGTTTATTGATTAACACGAGCATATTTGTATATATGACGACTGAATCTATAAAATATAATATTTGCTTGTGTAAACAATTTGATTACTTCAGCTCAACTCTTTCTGATGTACTAACTTGTACATGGTATGTTTTAAAGTGATGGGTGTTATACAAAAGTAAAGGCATGTGATTAATATGTAATGTGGTCCGTCTTCTATTTGACAAGTATAAGGTTTTAACGTTAAGTATTACACTATCTTTCTACTATGCATTGTAGTGTACGTCTTTTTGTAAGAGTTGTCTTTTAGAATCGTGAATTACTGAGAAAGTTCAGTGAGTGGAATTGGGAATGGTATCTACAAAAGGTTTGGAATGACCTATATATTCATACTTCCATATGTATTTTAACTGCGAACATGTAGCCCCCGATAGGAGAGTACAATCAAATCAAAATAGATCCTATATAAATACGAATCCCAAAGCTATAAATATAAATGCCTAGGCTAAGATGGACAAAACATTAATTGTTGGAAAAATATGAGTCGATGTCTTTACTTTTGTATTAATATAAATTTAGATTTCAACTTCAATCAATAACTCCTAATCAAAATCTAATCCAATCATCATTTACTTACTTTCAAACTTCTTCCGCTAGCCCAAAAAGCCATCTGAACCAATCTACGCTGAGCCAACAAAGCATACAACCGTTGCACCATCATCATCAACTCAACAGAAATCTGCTATGCACTTTAACGAATACGAAGGTGTAATTCTCCGTGGAAACGAGACTAGCGGATCATCTACGAAAGTAGATGTAACAAGCAACAGGAGATCGGAAACAATCAGAACAGGAATGTCACAGGACATTGCAGGATTTATTCCATCGGATAGTACAGAGACGAACCGTCATTCAGACGGTGATCTATTTAACGAAAGTGGTAGTGGAAAAGAAGAATCAACTACTGAAAATTCTGCGATAGCGAGAGGCAGATATCATTTGAAAAGTTACAGTTTATCCGAAAACAGGGTCGGCGTAAGCTCAAATTTGTTTCAACAAAATCGTGAGCTATGGGAAAAACGTGCCGAGGGAAATCAGCATCTACAGGCGCAATTGCAGGCGCAGCCGCTCCAACAACACTTCACACAATCAAAAATATTGGAGAGAAAACGCGTTGCACCGGATTTGGTTATGGATTTACCGTTATCTGTGAATAAGGATGATCCACTTCGAAGCTCAAGGGATTCATTAGACACTGATGTGAGTACTATGATAGTTTATTTGATTCATGCTGAATGATGTTTTCTAGTTTTTTCATAAAATTGTTAATACCTGTAGCAAATTTTTATAAAAAAAAAATTCCCACCGCTGTTTTTGTGAAACATTTGTTTGGCTTAATCTACGTAGATTCAAAAATTTAAATATTAAATTAATCTTTAAATATTAAATTCACCAAGTTGAAAAATAAAAGCCAGTACACTTAGTCGATCTTTTTTCCAAACACTAAATATCTTTCGAAAAAAATCTTGGTCTGGCTTCTCCAAAAATTTTTACCAAGCGGCCAAGGAAAGCCGAGGAAAGAGTTGAAACTAACTAGGGGCGCGATCTGGAGAATAGAGCGAGTTTTCAAGCAGTTCGAAACCATGTTTTCTGGGAGCCGCCGCAACTTCTACTTTGTGTGCGAGTGCGCTGCCTTCTTTTGCTTCGCGGCTAACAATATCGGTACCCAACGTGCGGATATTTATTGTCATATGCAGTTCTTGAGCGAGAATACTTTGAATGCTACCATATGAAATCTTTGTGACATCAACTAAATATCTGATAGGCTGCCAAAACAATATATTGTACTGTTTTAACGTTATCATCGGTGAGGGGCTTGGAAGGGTATATTTCGCGATGTTCATCTTCCGTTGATCTTCTGCCCAACTTAAACTCCTTGCACGAGCCTGCAATTGCAGAATATGGAGGAGAAAAATTCCCCAATATGTCAGCGTGTATATTTCAAATGAATGTACCTTCTGAGAACTTTGTTTTCCTGAAGCGGGTGTCGAGCACCATTGCTCCCTTACTTTGGGCGAGTGTATTTTTCCACACGGTCAGCATCTCAACTAATTCTGGAGGTTCAAAGTTAACATAAAGGCGCAATTACACTCTCCCCGAACGTTTCGTCGAGCAAATTGGGCAATTACTTCCCTCCATGTTTTGGCATGTGAAAAAAAAACAGGAGAGAATAGGCGAGGTGACCATTTACACTCTCAGCTCGCCAACATTTGCCGAGCGTGTAATTTCGGCATAATATATATAATACTTACATAATATCCCTTAAAATGGGGTAGGTTTTGTTTCAATAATTTCTGAGCTGAAGATGATTCATTGCAGGGTTCGAGTGAGGATCTATTGAGTTAAAAAATTTGAGTGCTTTGCACCGTATGTATTTATCAATTGTTTCAATACTTCAGGTTTTGTGGATGTCTCTATTCCTTACGTACCACGGAAATTGGAAAATTCTTCGAACGGATTTGCTTTGGTAGATTTGAAGCTGTCGTCTGCGGATTATTTGTTTACTGAAATATTGTGCTACCGAACATATATGTGGGTCTAACTATCTGTTTGTAGATGAGGAGTCTTTTTTTATCATTAAACCTTTTGTTTGCAAGCATGGGTAGGAGAGAATTATTATTTTTTATTATTATTTTTATTATTATTATTTAATGCGTAGTATATTATTATAATTTTTTCTGCACATTCTCATCTTTTTTGGATGTATTTCCAGTTGAGTTTTCCGTCGAATTTGAGTTCCAAGTATTTTGCTGTTTATTTCTTATTACTCAGCTACTCAGAAATCGGGTATTATACTCGTCTTTGGGAAGCTCAACTATCAAGCGAGTGGTAGGTACGAGCATCACTGAGGGCGGTGTTTTGTTACCCTTGCTTTGAAATTTAACAGTTAATGAGCTTCTAATGAAACTCAAATAAGCTGGATGTAAAGAGGTAGCGAATGTAGATGACATCCCTATTGCCATATAGGGGAATTTTACCTCGATCCTACTGAAGAGATTACATCCCTTCCTATATATTATCTCACAAGGCTCACAATCCTTGTGGCCTTAGTGCTGCTGACCCTAAAAAACTGAACTATTGCTCTTGACGAAAAAGTATTGGATTCGAGCCTCCGATCTACTGAAGTTCAATAGAACTTCTATAAGCGTCACAAATAAAGTAAAATATTGAGCTCCAAGCTGCTGTGGCTGGAACATATAGCGAAGAGGGCTCGGAAGGCGCTGTGTGGTCTTTACTGCTGTAAAAGGGCTATAGGAGCGACTTGAGAGCTATAGGTGCGACTTGGGGGCTACAACCTCGTATCGTCTCTTGAATTTACATCAGTATAGTGGAACCAAATCTACAGTACGGGGCAGTAGTTTGGTGCCCATCCATTCTTAAGAATGTAAATCGGAAAATTATGGAGTACACCGTAGTACTCCAATGAAAGCACTCCTGGTGCCGCTTCATTGGCTTCTTACTGGTCTGCTTGTCTCGCAACGCGTGAAATGTGCTGCGGTAAGATTAAGACTAGTGCAGTGTCTTTCAACCAGTGGTGTTGGCGATTCTTGAAGCGGCTAATTGGTTCTTATGTAATCAAAAAATATGAGTGGCCTGGTGTTTGCCTGAAAAAACTTGCATATCAAGATCCCAGCTTTGTTATTTCTTGCAGTGCTTCAGTCACTGTATAGTGTATTGAGATTGTGGATGGTCCAATATTCTTTCATGGTCAGATATAGAATTTTTAGAACTTGGGGTTTTGTATGCTGAAATAATTTCAAATTCGAGAGCTACACTCAGTACTTTTATTGCAGTTGCTTCGGCGTTATGTAGTATGGGAATTTGGGTGGTGTGATGATTAATCGTATTTTGAATGAGCACTACTGTACCGCCTCTCCTACCAGTTAATCTATCATCTCAATAGAGAGATGTCTTGCATTATATGCTGGAACTGCTGTTGCTAACTGCAAACAATTGATCCATTTGCCCTGAGCTAACAATTGCACTTATTTTCCTTACCTGTGCTTGGGAATCGTTGGGATTGTGGCTTTTGCTTGTTCTTGTTTGGTTGGTTTTTCGCAATTTAAGCTAACTTTTTTAAGGTTTGAGGGGTTGTGTGGGCCATAGCTTGCTGAATGATCTCCTCCACAATTCACACATCTGGTCTTTTCTTCTGTTTTTTAAGGCAGTTTTTAAAGTGATTGAGACCATGACATTTTACGCATAGTGGTTGTACGTGGAAGTTAAGTCCCGGCCTTGAACCTATCCAAGATTTGTGTTCTACCCATTTAAATTGATCATAAACTTCTATTACATCCCTGTAAGAACTAGGTACATAGGGATAGTGGGCTGAATTTAACTTTGATTAATTTGAAATTCAAAAAATTTTTTTACAAAAAACCATTAAAGGATGCTAAGTTCAGAGAGAGATTTGAAGAGTTCGATTTTTATCGGTGGCAGTTGATTTTCACAAACAAAATTTTTCTGAGACTGCATTGTGTCTAAGAAAAGAATCAACTGAAAACAGTTCTATGAAAAATATTTTAAATATCTTTTTATATAAAAAAAAAAACAAAAAGCAATCTAAGATTAAATTCGTATTTCCTATTTCAGATTTTAACATCCGAAGATCTAACTTCTGCTGAACGTTTCGCATCACAAAATCAATGCACTCTGAAGAAGAACGAACGTTTCGCAACATCCGTTGAAAATTTCCCCGACAAAAAAGAAGTTAAACTCGATACGAAAGTCATTGATAAGCCAAAAGCTGAAGTGAAACCGCAAGAAATCCCACTCAACACATCTCCGCGTGAATCATTGGCTGACAAACGCACAGTCTTGGAAGATGTTCTTCATATCGAAGAAGACGTTGCAAAAGAAATGCTTGCAGTTCCTGTAACTGGTGCATTACCAAAAGAATCTCAAAAGAGTCCGATTCCAGCACGGAACACTCAGAAGTATATCAATCAGTTTGCGGATCTCAAACTGACGGGAGGATGTCTAAATCAACCGGAAATCACTGTAACGACAAACACACAGCCCAACGTGCCGAGTGGATCGAAAAGTTTGGATCAAGCGCCACAATTGACCTCGTTTAAGCCACAAGTTCGTGTTAAACCGCAAATCCTAAAGAAACCCTTTCTTCGTTCACCCGAAATGCAACGACGTGGCGGTGGTAGTGGAGGGAGTAGTAGCAGCTCACAAGATTAAGAAGTCATTTCACGAAAAATCAAATTTTTTCTACCTTCTAGTTACAAGTGTTTTCTTCTCGTGATATGTTTAGAAGTGGAGTTGATTTCAGTGAGGCTTGAATTCGAAAAGCCGATTTAGAGAAATGTCAAGTTCACCGAAGTGACTCGAGCCAGTCCGAAATGTTCTTAATCGACTTAGTCTCTAGAAAATATTCTATTTGGAACCAAACAAGGTTTCAAGTCACAAGTAATTATACAACAAAACGAATACCAGCTGGTTATCTTGTAAACCAAGAAACTCATAACTTGAATTTAGTCAACTGTGTTCTTTATTTGTTACTTCAAATTAGATGATACGAAGCGGTGGCGCTATATTAGAATTATACTTGAGTTACTAACAGTGAGAGCAATATGTTTATGCTGGAATAAAAATTAATTTAATCAATTTTAAATTAGAGCCGTGAGCCGTAAGCTAAACATAATAAATTGAGTTATTTTCAAATGAATGTTACTTGATCCATATATTTCCGTTCCTAGCTAGTTTTTTCAAAAATAGATAAAATATAGGTAGTTTAGGCATCAGGATGGCCTTGCATGTTATATTAAACCATTTTAATTCATCCAATTACTGCTGAGCTAAATCATGATGAGCTCGAATTTCCCATCTCGAGCTTCGAAACACTAAAAACACATCCACTTTCCAGCATTATTTTTGTGCAAGGAACAATAATCCTAGAAGAATTCAAACGCTAATCTTATTGTTCCTATGATATTCTATGATTTTGAGATTATAGTGAAACCTGAATATGACACCCAGCTACGGTGCTAATGTATATGCTTATGTAACACTTTTAATTAGATTTACACTATCAGTGCTACTGTTCTTTCTTGTGCATTTCTACTATCAGTCTTGTGAAAGATTTATTTGTATATGTAGTTATAATTTATGCCAGCATAAGTGATTTTTTTTAAATAGTTTATATTAAGTCTTGTGTTTTTGGCATAAAACAAAAACCAAGGAAGAAAAAAAATGGAAAAATACAAAAAAATAAAATGCATTAAAGTGGAAACCAATATTTTTATACAAGTGTATTAAAATATTATTGTATTGACTTTTAGACAACTAAATTTATATCATATTCAATTCAGAGTCCCATCTAAATGTAAGAAAATACATATACATAGCATATTTCAACGAGAGAATTAAATACATGTACCATATGCCAGGATTAGGTGTGTCTCTAGAAATACATTAATCGATAATATTTACTGGTAATAAAATCGTCACAAGACTTCTAACAATATAATCGTCTGAAATTAATTGATGTTTTATCGTTTGTTGGGCAGTTTTAATGAAATTTAGTGCGAAAAGAAAAATATCAGATAGAATAACTAGAGTACCGGTGAATAATCAGAATTTCATAAGAATATGTAACAGTCTTGTTGCTTATGTATTTGTTTGGGGCTTTGCATATTAATTAAAGGATTTCTTAATTTCATTGAAACCAAGACAAGTTTAAATGGATGCAGTAGAGAAATTAACTGGTAATTATTGACTTCTTCATCGAAAATTGGATGATCATTGATTACTCGATGCACACTCGAAGAATTCAATATCCATGAAATTAGTTGACTCTTAACATTTTTTTCGGTGAAAATTGTGAAAGTGCTATTCCTGCGTTTATATTTCCCGTAAAGAGGTTAACGGGCTAGCTGCTGTTGTCATGTATGCTCTAACAGCTGCGATTTGCCGTCTTTGGACAGTCATATATTCCTCCGTTTCAGAGGTTGAATCTCTTCTAAGTAAATCTTTTCAAACTCAAAGGCTTATCCACTACTTTCGCAAAACATAGTTCTGAGTATAAAGCATCAGTTTATAATGCAACCAATGCCCTGATTAGATTATTATACAACCATATTCCTTAATTCAAAGCTCGGTTTAATATGAGCTTCAGTTAATAACAGTTTGAATATTCATTTTATTCAATGAATTATCCAGCTAATTTGGCACATTTTTTCTTCTGATTTGTTATCCAGGCTGCAACTTTTGGAATAGTCAAAAGCTTCATTTAGAAAGCAGTTTGCCTTGAAAACAACCAACCCCAAAAAAATTCAGCCGTTCATGCAATAGTTTAAAAGACAACTTCATTTTGTTAGTTTATGATTCCAAAGAGTTGTTGAAATTTTACGTAATTTATTGTGAACTTTCTCGAGAAGGATTTATCGTCATTTTCGCCATAAAACAATTCAGGAACTAAAAAAAAATTCACCAAGAAATTCATTAAACTTTAAGCTGAATGGAAATTAATTTTCCAAAGAAATCTCGCTGTCCGATATGATATTTTAAGTGGAAATCCAATTTTTCCTTTTCGTGATTTCGATGATAATTTGCACTCTTTCGCAGTGTATATCGGTCTTGTCTCTAATTTTTAGACGAAAGTTTATGTCTTGCATGCAAGCATAGTCATAATGAAGCAATGAAGCTACATTTTAATATGTGGTATATCTCAGGTCACTACAATAGCGAATGCCTCTCAGAGAATGTACGATAGAAACGAGCAATTGTGTCATCGTCTTTTATGGTGACAAATAGAGCCAGATTGGTTCAATTATCTTCGAAAAATTTAAATGTTGATACTTTCGTGCCAATGGAAAAAAACGCCTTTACTGAGAACGTTTAAGTAAATATTTTCCAGCAGTAACGCACGCAGAGAAGATTTCCAATTTCGCATGCATCTGACAAGAAGCTTGTTTGATATCGTTACTTAGTAAACTATGCATTCGATTCTGTTTTCACACAATATTCCTGTGGGTGATGTATATTTACGCTATATATCTTAATTTAAGGACCAATTTTTGCTTTAGAAGCTAGATATATTTCAATTTCTTCTTCACTCTCCATCGGACAGATTATATTTGTAATATCGATATCTGTCAAGAACTTGAAATAATATCTAGCATCTAAAGAATAAAATTGTCTTTAAATTAAAATATTTGATTTCGAAATCTAGAAATAATGGGATCAGATTGAATCAGTTGACTAAGTATCTGAAATGAAAAATTACCACACTTGACTTCGCTCAATTTTGATATGGCTTAAATTTAGTAGGCAGATTAAGTTCTATCAAAAATTTCTTTCCGAAAACGTATCAACCTCATTGGCGATTTTAGAAATCCTATCAGATTCCTCTTATAATGGGAAAATATGCAAAATATATTCGAATAGTTAGTAGGAGTAAATGAAACCAGTAGTATCAGTTTGAAGAGTAGCATTTCTCTTTTCGTGGCTAACGCTCAAATCCGTAAGGGATGTCTACTGCCTTGGTGCGAAAGACCAACCCTGCTTTCTTTGGAGAAAGGATAGACTAGAGTACAAGGAATAAGTCAAAGCAAACATATTCAACTGACTTATTTTGAAAGATTTAGCCGCAAAAGATTTTCACCTGTTTTTGCAATTAATTTATAGTCCTGCCATCGAATGGGACACCAATAAATACCTATTAATTCCTAAACGAATAAAAAAAACTTGCCCTGTCTTGATTTTAATTTATTAAAAAATCCTATATCATATTCTTTGTGCTCAATATAAGAATGTGCAACTTTGCCAATTTAAACATCGTACTAGAGCAACACGTCGAGAACGAAAACAAAACGATTTATTCAAAGCAGGCGAAATGCAATAAATACATTGCACTATTGTAAAATCTATTCGTAATTGTCAGAAAAATTAAGATGTCTATGTATTACAATAGCATAAATTAACCAAAAAAAATCAATTCCTTATCTCGATTTTTCCTTAATAATGTCTCCTGAAAATACTCAAAAACTCATCTTATTCTACCTATATTACCACATGAATTATAGCTCGATAGTTCTGAGATTCAAATCAAATCATTTATAATTGTAATATTATAAAATAAGATACATCAAAGCAGAGATTAATCAAAAACAACAAAAAAAACATGAATTCGTTTTCAGGGTTTATAGTAAGTGACACTTTGTTGTAAATTTGTTTTATTGAAATTCAATAGGTAATAAATATTTATAACGACATATATGAGATTATAAAGTATGTATTCAAATTTCGAACATATTATCGACTGGATAAAGTAGAAATTGAGTCTGTGCGAGTATACGGTAAGAACAAAATTAAAACAAAATGCATACATGTATTCATTACTGGAATAAGACTGTATGAAAGTGAAAAAATTTGTCCTTATGTGATATACCTAAATACATATTTAAACACTATACAAATAATTCGAATTAATTGGGTGTATGAAAATCTATACTTTATGGAATGTGATAGCTGACGTATATAAGTTGTACCGGATTGAAAGAAGTACTGGATGCTTCGAGGGCAGCATCTTATAGTATGAAGGTGTTAAAAATGATCAGTGCTGGCAGCACTTTGCTGGAACGGCATCTGAAAGTCGACCACAAGTGCTTCACGTTAAGATCAGCACACCTGTGAATTTCGTTTTTAACCGAAGAGTGTTATAGGAAGCTACAGGGATAGGATATTTAGAGTTAGCGCTTTCGAAACTGAAACGCTTGGTGCTAGCTTTCACTACAAGAGCAATATTACTATGCAGAATATAATAGTTCACTTGAAAGTTCAATTGTAGCATCTCTTAGAGGATAAAATTAAATAAATTACCATAGCCGGCACAGAAGAACAGAAGTCTCGAGTGCTCAGAAAATAGGTGAATTGAAGGCGTGTTACCGTTCTGAATTGTGAAATTTGTTGTTAATCAGGATGTGGGTAATATTTATCAAACCTACCGTGCTAAGCATAAATGTGCCATCTACATTTTTCGTAACTTTCGAGACATTCAATGATTTTTGTTTTTCGAACGTTTATGCATAGTAATGCGACGATTTTTGTAGATGGAATATTGATTTTAGCATACTTCCACCAAAGATCGGTTTTTCATATTTTGTAAAATGATGTAATTGAGTATTTTGTTTTCGAATCCGGTGTTAACTCAAAAATGAAAAAAAAGTGCAGATAGCGCGTAGGAGGGCAGAATGGCCAAAGGGTAAAATTTATCAATTGTTTGCATTTAAGTATTTTCAAAAAGCTGTAGCCACAGGGTTAGCCGCATACTCAAAAAAAAAAAACAATTGTGAATAGTTTTGGTCAATAGTTTTGTTCTGCATACTCCGTGATAATGCAATGTTTTTGTCAGAAGTTATTACATACTGTTATTTGAAAAAAAAAATATATTTTCTGCTTTTAGGCATTCAGTGCGCACAAAAATAGAGGTACCTGAACATTCACTACAATACCCGACGCTATCGCCAAAGTGTTAGAAATATCTTAATTTCAAATGGACAGGGAATTACTCCTTATACACATACATTCATGTCGATAGGAGTACACAGCTCAGAGATTATCTCCCTGATCGCATCGCGGACATATCCAAAACCTCTAAACCAACAAATTTTAATTTAATTTAAGTTTCAGGTTTTCAATTATCAAACATCGCTCACGATTCACTGTATAATTGTTTATAGTTAAAGAACACATTATGTCATAGTGGAAACTCTTTCCAAGAAATTATTGGTTGGCGTGCTAGGAGGTGTAGGAAAATCTCAGAATAAAGCCTAATAAGAATTCGAAAGCTTGACTCAGAAAGCGCTTGATATACAAATAAAATGCAGCTCTTTAGTCAGCATACTGAATCTTACATTGTTCTTGAAGTTAAAAGCTATCAGGACCCTGACCTGATTCAAACAATAGAAATGGAAACACCAATTGAACAAACAATTTCTATGAGTCAATATATGATTTTCAGTTATATTCGTCTCTCGCCTAACATCATCCAACCAGTCTTAAGAAGATGTTCATTCACGCAAGTAATCAACGAAAGAAGTGTTCGTTGCATACCTACTTTATTATAAGTTTTTGTTTTGTACTTTTCATAGAATATGGAAATGGTTATCCACAAAAACAGGTAAAAAACTACCCCACAGCATTTATGTGGGTCTATAATTAAAAATAGCATGTTGTCTCAATCTAATCATAACTTTATATTCTATTTTCAATTTGAATAACCGAATGCTGTAGATATCTACAAAGGCTGCAGGCAACGGCATAATATACTTTAGTCGAGAAAAGTACTTTCGTTTCCCAATTAGGCGACGACAAATAAGGAATAAAGAAGGTAATATTCAAAATCGACGCGGACATGACAGAAGAAAACGACCGAAGACACGGAACAGACGTCCAAATAGAATCACAGCAGGAAGAAGGCCAAGCATACAACAGACACTACACCGTCCAAGAGTTCGCAACCAAGTTTATAGGTCTACTCGAAGCAGAAAAGTGAATCGAATCAACTTTGCCAGGATATGAAAATTTTAGAAAACATTTTTGAAGAAATGCAACAAAATCGTTTAACCCTAGAATGGTACGGTAAATTTTTGGATGATTTTAGGTACATGTTTTTACTAAAAAGAAGGCAACAAGAGTATTATGTACATTTTTTATTTGATCACCAAACATAAAAAGATTATAAAGCTTCTAACGTCATGGTAGTCAGAGTGGCGAACTGGCTGATACGCAACGAAATGTATACCGCATGTGAGTAAAAATTACTCATCTGTACCATTCCAGGGTTAAGAGAAGAACTTGAAAAATGAATTTTATAAAATATAAATTAGATGAGATAAAAATAACAACAGTGATTGTGATGAAATAGTTATAATAGGTAAAGATGTTGGAAATGAAATCAAATATAACAGAATTCTACATATAAGCATACTCAATGAATAGTAAACTAAGTGTGCATCATCACGCTTAAATAGATGTTAGAGTATAATATGAAAAATCGAATAAGTAGTTCAGTGTAGAAAATATGTTTCAAGTTGACCCTACTATTTGATTTGCAGCAGCTTGTTTTAGTGATTTCCTTACTAGCAATCTAAAGAAAGCTAAAGCTTCGCATTATATTTGAAAGTAAAATAATGTTGATGCTGCTGCAGATGTTTGATAGCCTTGTTTAAATTGCTAAGATCTGAAAAAGTAAGCATGGCCAACAAAATAGTATATTTGAATTAAAAATATAGAAGTCGATGGGAAATGTTTATTTTCGTGCGACACCAGTTCATAGTAGAGTGCGACATTTTCTAAAACCAACATGTACGACAAAAACGATATAAAATTTGGAATTGATCTTGGAGCAGGCAATCGGCGCCCTAGTTTGAATTTAATTTTAATGATGGTAGAAACAAGCAACACAGTAAATTTAACTTTTTTCGTTGAGGATTTATTTTGTTCATTTTAACATGAAAGAAAACCTTTGGAAGCGTTTTAACAGTTCAAAATAAATCGAAAACCGGTGGAATTTGAGCCTAATGGTAGAAACTCGGCATTTTATGGATTGAAGCCTTGGCGAGCAGCGCTATGAACACTACTTTCAGAATGAATTCAAAACCAATCCTTCACATGAAAACAGCTTTGAAGTTTATATTTTTCTATTTCTTGTTTTGAACTGTGATCGAGCTGATGCGGATGTTGCACCCTTAGGCCAATGACAGACATGGCGGTTCCAGCGAAGCGTTTCCCGATAGGAAACCGCCGAGTGTGTCATTGGCCTTACTTCACTCCTAGTTGTGGTAGTTATGGGCTCAAACACGAAAACTGGTAATACTGTGTTTTTACAATATTACGTTAAAGAATGAGGCTTTTGTCCGTATTCTATGAGTTGTCTCAGGCTTGGGCGAAGTGAAGTTTTGATTAAAATTTTGGGTTATCAGGATTCACAGAGTGCTATCAATTGTCAATTATTTCAAGTAGTTTGAATGCTCTGTCACGTACCTCTCTACTGTCTAAATTCTAAGTTCTTTGTGAATGTCGGTGTTTCTTATGTACCAAGGGATCCTGAAAACTCTTCGAAGAACAATTTCTTGACGTGCTTGTAGTCTTTTTCTGTTACTTTTGGAGGTTTGTACGAAAGCTACGCAGCCGTAGAGCAGTTTAGGTCTTAGAACCTGTTTGTAGAGAAGCATTCTGTTTGTGGCACTTAAACGGAATGATTTTAGAAGAGGGTAGAGGGCACTAATGGTATTGTTCAATTCAATCAGTTCAATCAACTAGAGCATCTCTATTCGAAACATGTATGGCTTATGGTTGGAGAGAAGTTCGTCTGGAACGTTTATAGATATGATTTGGCTTATATTTTGCGATATTCCCATGTCTATTATATGACTCATAATGGGATCAAAGTGTGTAGGTTCTTCTGAATTGAGCAGACTGGTCGAAGTTTCTGTGGAGTACCTGTACAGGTGTCTACCTGCATGATTATTTCTCACAGATCCCCACAAGCGTTTGTGAGCGTTAAGACATCCTGCAAGAAAGATTGGGCCATTATGCTTGAAGATTTGGTGAAGGTCTACCGCGAAGTTTTGTGCATTCGGAGGTCTAAAAGCGGATATTACTCTGAAGTGGAGAAAGCTCGTTTGGACTTGAATGGATACTACCTCCATTCCCATTAGGTCTGAGATTATAATGGGATTATGGCTAACGCGCCTTCTTACGAGAATAGCTGTGCCGCACCCCATCCGTTCAACCAATCATTCCTGTAAATATGATAGTTAGGGATACGGAGCTGATTACCCGGTTCCAAAAAGGTTTCCTAAATGAGCATAATACCAATTCTGTTATCGCTCAAAAATGGCATAAGCTCTCCTTTTTTGGGTAAAACAGAATTGGCATTCCATGTGAGGATAGAAATACAATTTTCACGGTTAATTTACTGACTTGCAAGGAAATGAACCGGGGCCTTTTTTGGGGGATATTGGATAGGAAATACGCTTTGCACCATTTTCGCCATCATATCCTTCATAATTGAATGAAGTTCGTCCTGCATGATTGCAAGAAACTGTCTCATATGATCAGAGGGAGCAGAGGCCTCCATGTTAGAAGCGTTAGTTGACTTAGGTGCTTTATTTGCGTTTGGAGATGGAAGAACTGAGCTGGGTCGGACTTTCTGGGCAAAGGACTTTTTGGTGTTTTTAGGGGTTTTGGAGATCGCAGAATCCTCACCTTAATAGCGAACGAACTTCGGCTCCTGTTCTGGAAGTTAAGTGCACGATCTATGGTTATGAAGACCGTCACATTTGAAACACCTAGACTGTTCATGACCGTTATTTGACAAGTGGGCAATTTGTTGGCAATTGAGGCACAGCCCTTGGCTGGCTCTGAGTTTTCGTGCCTCTTTTTTTTCTATTTCTGTTTCAAATATTTACGTTATATTCTTCCACAGACATTTACCCTAGAATGCCCGACTGCACTACTACACAGAAACTGCAAAGCTCGATCTGTAGAGTTCTGAGGTCAATTTGCGTGACGTCATCGAATAGAGATTTGTCTCTACTCAAATTATAGAAACAGACCACTTAACACTGACCGAATGAAAAGTGGCATGATTTGGAAGTGAATTCATCTGGATCAAAGGCAAATGATTTGGTGTGGCTCTGCATACCCCGTCCACCGAAAGGCATAGGTCCTAAGCTGCAACCAAAATGGGAAAAATCACATCACGTAATAAAACGGCTCTACGATGCTGTCTACTGGATACAGCAATATCGCAAACACCGATGGAAGATGAAGATTGTACACCTAAATTGTCTTGCTCCGTACCACGGAGACAGCACTATTCTGCCGTGCTTAGCATAAACCTTCTATCTGCATTTAGTACTAGCTTTCAAGATATTCAATGATTTGTGTTTTTCAAAATGCTGCAGACATCTTCAAACGGCCGGAGTACCCTAAGGACCTCCCTTGTCATCCATTTTGTACAACTTTCCCACAGCTGATATCCCCACCTCTAACAGAGTAAACATCTCCCTATTTGCTGACGATACGTATATATTTCTCACGTCCGGACTGGTAACATATATCACCTCCAATTTACAGCTATCCATCGAATCTTTTAAGGAGTGCGTAGGAAAGCGTTCAAGTGTCCAAGCTACTTTTATTTACACAATAGTAGTTTTAAGAAGGTGGGAGTGAAGTAAAAGTAGCATCAATACTATAGGAAATAATTAGGATGGAACAAAACAATATTGGATTGAATAATATAGGATAGAATACTGTAGGATAGAATCAAACATAGAATAGAATAATAAATATTATAGAATAATAAAAAAACGCAAATAATCAGGAGTTTTTGCGCTTTAAATATTATTCTTTTATGGAGCTCCACTCTACAGAGTGGTTTCCAGTACGATTTCTAATTATTATAATCGATTAAGGTATTCCTTTTTTTGTACTTGAAAATATTCCAGTTCCGAAGTCTTCATATTCAATATTTTAGAAACAAGAATCATTTTTCTGACTTAGTTCAATTTCAAACACAATTAAATATTATCATTCAGTTCCCCAGCCCGAAATAGGAGCAATCTTTTTAAATACATTGGTGAGCCGAATTTCAATTTTCCATTGTAACTAGATAAATTATGCGAACAGAACTCACCTTTTTCTAATTATAATACTTTTTATTTAATTATACACTTTTAATTTAACAATTTGTCATTATATGCAGAAATTGCGTCTACTCCAAAAAGTGGTAGCCGCAAAACCAAGGAAAACCTGAAGAATAATGTTCGTATTGAATTTCCTAGAAGTTATGGTATCTTCGAATTTATTTCAGATTGTTTCCGGCGAAGTACTACCCACATTTTATGTATAAATATAAGAAATGATTTATCGCATATATACATATAAGAAATGATCTCCATTTACTCAATTTACTGAATGAATGCTGAATATGATTGCAATAATTGTTTAAAACATTCTCTTTATTTTTTGGTTGCTTGAAATTAATGTGAATATTAATTGCAACTAAAAATTACAGAGGATAGTTTAAATAATTTTTCCAATCATATCCAGCATACATTCAGTAAATTGAATACATAGACAGAGACCCTTTCTTATATGTATACATACTATAAGAATACAAAATTTAATTACTAAGCTAAATAATATCAAAAATTAAATTATGGTACTAAATAATAAATTCGAATGAAGTAAAGTGCGAATGCATCAAATTCAAATTTACTGACTTAATTGCTTAAACGTTTATAAAATCCTTTCATATATTGTTTTGAATAACATATGTGAGTACTAAATATACGAAAAACTATATGTGAATACCTACGTATGAATGCATAGAATGCAAATGCATTTTCAGGCAAATACTTGACTAAAAAAGCCTAATTCAAACACCAAGTTTTCCTTTGGTACTTTGTATGAAAAACTTTGGCTTTGGAAAAACTTTAAAATCTAGAAAAATTAAATAAATTAGCTTACTTAGCTAAAGTTACAAATATCTTTTATGCCACGTAGCCTAAAGAGTGTGTGACAATCATTATTAAAGGAGATGTTTTTGCAAATATGAATATAGCAACTCGCATATCTCTATCGTAAATTGACAAAAACTTTACATTAGACGTGTTCTTTTGCGCCTCTAGCGACAATTGTTAAGGATAGTAGCATTGAGAACAACAACAATTCTGCCTCAGTTGTTGTTGTTGTTTTCAATGGTGCTTACCCTAACCAGCTTGCAATTGAGACGCAAAAAAACGCAGCTAATGTTTCATGTGAACCACTTGCAAAAATGTCAGTGAATGCAATGCTCTGTTAAATGTCTCAATTTTCTATTAAATGTCTCAAACTACTTACCAAAGCAACCAAGAAATGCAGGATGGAGTAGCATTTACCAGCGATGTGCGAAATATTTAAGTAGCCTCTTAGGAAATTAATCACGAGCACACTGAACACTTTCGAATAGGAAACGCACCAATTTATCGCGCTCTACTAAAATGTTCACTTTAGCAAAAGAAACGCAGCACAAGAAACACAACATGAGAAACACAGCATAAAGATCATCAAGAACGCGAAAATCCTCTACGTACACAAAAATCCCCAAATCCTTCACCTTTCCGCGACGCGAAAAGAAAAACGCGCAAAGTCAACGAGACGTAACCAACCTGCTAGACCGACCTGTCTGTGCCTGTCATCTATTCTAGCAGGTTCATTCCAGTTTATTCAACCGGCCGATTGACAAACGGGCAAGTGAAATGCAAGGATTTAAATTTGCCGTTACTAATTGAAATTTTTATAGATAAAAGAAACTTTTTGCCAAATTCCCTTTGAATTGGAACCTTTCAGTGCGTTTTTATATGTTTTCTGATAGTCTGATAGCCTAAACATATGCGCAACAAACACAAAATTACACGGAAAAGCTATTTGAATCGAAAGACTACTAATGGTGACAAGCATACCAACTGAAATTTTTTTGGGTCTTCTATCTCTATGGGGTCAACTCAAGGCGAACAATCCGTCTCAATTCTCTTTTCAACCTGATCTTAGCCATTACATGGATCAACTCAATATTCGAATTGGTGTGTTCTATAACTCATATTCGTTTTCGTTATGAGTTTTTTGAGCGCATATTAAATTGCATGAAAATTTTGAAATTTCGCAGCATCCAGATTAAAGTGAATAAATAAAATTATAACAAAATTGTCGCATAATGAATAAAAGTCACAAATCCAGGTGTTTTGACAGCAGGAAAATGTGAAAAAGTTCGATTAACTAACCGACGCCTTCCACTTCACCCCCGCCTTTGAACAAATTCGATTTTGGGCCATGTAAAAGTTCTACAAGTGTGAATGATATGCAGACTTTGGTACACGTGTACATACCAGTAGTGCTATGGGTTCATGGTAGGAGTCCATGATCGCGTAGCTTGATCATATACCTAACAAAAACAAAAGTATGCTGAAAAACTATTTATGTATGTATATAAATTATAGGTCAGATTTATTGTGAAATAGCACTTTAGAGTTGGAGTTTCGAGAAAATGTGGCAAAAAGCTTATTATATGGACAAAGTAGTGCATTCTAAATTCGAGCAGTGGTTCAAACCTTTTCATTCCGCTAACGTATTTGACACAACTTGTGCATCGGCCGGTGGAATGCGCCTGCTCGAAAAGATGACAGGCCAGTCTAGCAGGTTGGTTACGTCTCGTTGACTTTGCGCGCTTTTCTTTTCTCGTCACGTAAAGGTCAAGGATATCGCGATTTTTGTGTTCGTCGACGATTTCCGCGTTCTTGATGATCCTTATGCTGTGTTTCTTATGACTTTTGTGTTCGCAAAGGATTTTCGCGTTCGTGAAGTTTCTCGTAGTGTTTCTGTTGCTGTGATTCTTGTACTAAAGTGAACATTTTAGTAGACGGGCGCGCCGCGATAACTGGTGCATTTTCTCTCCGGCAGTGTTGTGTGTTCATGGGCAAATTTCTAATGAGTAATATTTCGGAAATATTTCGGATATCATATACCAGGTAAATGCTATTCCATTTTGCATTTCTCAATTGCTCTGGTAATTAGGTTGAAATAATTCAAGACGCATTTCATATTTCTGCAAATGGTTCTCCAGAATCATTATTATTTAAACAGAGAAACTTGGGGATATAATGATGATAATGTGCGTATTAACTTAAAAAAAAGCCGCATTTTGTGCGCGTCTATAGAGAACTAGTGAGAATAGTAGCATTGAAAACAACAACAACTGGGACAGGATTGTTGTTGTTAACAATGCTATTGTCCTTAACAGCTGTCGATAGAGGCGCAAAAGAACACGTCTAATGTACAGCTTTCGAAAATGTACGAGTTACTATATCAATATTTGTATGTATGTAAATCTCCTATCATAATGATCGTGACACGCTTTGCAGGCTACGGGGCATAAACGACGTATGAAACTTTAGTTATAGAGTGAGAACCAGGGCCTTCTAGGCATACTTGCGTCATAGTATAAAAGCTAAAAAAAATTGTTTGATCACTACAGTCGGGAAGAACTTTTGCTCTACGAAAACCTTGACTGGTTCTTCACGCTTTAGCATAAAGTCTGTAATTTATAGAAGTTATTTAAGTGGCTATTTTGAGATAATATTTGAAAAGCTAGACATATCCAAAGGGGTTAATATCCCCTAGACGCGGTATAAGGTACCATACAGAGAGTGCATTGCTGCATATGAAAGTTATCTTTGTACAAAAATGCATGTAAAAGAGTATTGATGGAGCTCATAAACAATAAAGATCGGCTTAATATTGTTCAAATACCAACTAGATCTATCCGAAGGGTATAGCGCTCCCTCAGATATAGTATAAGGCTAGCTAGATCTACAAATGAAAGGGGGCATCCAGATGCTATGGTTGTATGGCAGAAAAACTAAAAAGTCGGCAGCTATACTGAAAAAACACATGACGCCATAATTTATGGACTTCTGGCGCCATGTACATAGTCGATTTGGGGATTGTGATAAAATATAGCGCCACACGCCATACTACATGGCGAAAAGTACATAGGAGCAGACGCTATGCTTATAGCCGTCCACGCCAGCTACTATACTACTATATATTCCATGCACTTTATGCACACTAAAGCACCACAATAAAGGTCTAATACAAAATTAACTCTTAAAATATTTGCACGCATGCTTAACACCAGATCAGTGCTGCCAGATAGGCGCGGTGGCTTAACCCCAGACAATTCCTATTTATCCCTGAAAATACCCTAAGTGGCCATAGTGACGTCATTTCCGGGAAATGTTTCGGGATTCTCAAAAACCAGGTTAATTAAACATAAATTTTTATATGTGTAAGACTTCCGTCACTTAAGGGGGGAAATACATGTAAAATCGAAAAAAAATTGCTAATTTCAGATTGAATTAAAATATATATATTGTTCATTCAGAAAATGTTTAATATTAAATCCTTAAAATACATGTCTCACAGTAAATGAAAATCTTTTTTTAATAATTTTTCAACACAAAATGGCGGCGGTGCGAGCGAATGAAAAAAACACATCAAAAACTGCCTCGTACAACTTAACGCCTTTTCCGGGGAACTTGCAACATTCAGAGAGAAAAAAATATGCTAATGAAATATGTAATTCATAGGTGAACCAATAAAATTTATAAAAATATTTTAAATTTTTACATTAATTTTAGATCAAACATAAAAATCGATTATTTTTCAAAAAAATCACACTTTAAACATTAATAAACAAATTATTTTTCTGAAATTACAATAACATTTAGGTTCAACGAGGAGATAATACTCTTTTGTAGATGTGGTATAAATTTGAGCCGGATCGATTCAATATTTTTTGAGATATCTTGTACGGCAGTTGAAAAAGTACTACTTTGAGAAAAACGCGTTTAAAGTTTTAAAGCTCCACCGACCTGGGGAACGCCGCGCTGCCTTTAACTGACTATAACTCGAGAACTAATACGAATATCGCTTCAAAACTTTTTTTGGTTTATTTTAAGAGCATTTCAAACATTTTTATGTAATAAAAAAAATCGATTTTATTTTTAGCAGTTACATGTATCTCCCCCCTTAAACCAAACTTTTCTAAGGTGAGGTGAAACTTTCCCCCACTCATCCTAATCTTTCGGGACTAATTTTTTCCTGGATGCGCGAAGTTTTCACTCAGAAAAAATTAGTCCCGAAAGGTTTATTATCGACAGAGTTGCGAAAGAACAGTTAGACAGTACCATGGGCATATTTCATGGGTTAATTAATTAATAAGCGAGCTCGGAGAAACGAATATGACTTATTCCGATATTTTTGGATATCCTCGTGTTAAGTGCAATACACATCAAACAACGATAGAGCGAGAGCTATCTAAATCCCGTTTTAGTTAGTTTTTGTTTTTTTAAATGCGATGCATCTGACTCTTACTGATTTTAAAGCTATCGCCAGTTTTTCTTTGGATGACCAATTGTTTGTCGGATGTATTACTTCTAACTTATTGCACTCATAGTAGATTTTTTCTGTTGTTTTGACGTTGCCTGAACAAACGTTTCAATATTTACATCATAACTATCAAATAATGCTTAAAGGGAAAACATGCAACAATGCTCAAATAAATCAATATTTTATTATTATCATACCAATAAAATTGAAGCTATCTATAACGTACCGAATTCTACATATTGAATAATTTTTCATCAGAAAGTGATGCAGAAATTATGCGAAAAATTTGCTTGACCTTGAACAGATATTTTTTTGGAAAACTCCTTTTCGCACAATTTTTCATGCTGATCTGAAAACCATTTTTGGTTGGATTAACAAGTGTGTACTACTAGCAAGCAAATTTTTGTGCAGCTAATTTAGTTCACGGTCCAATTTTAGAGGTTGCCCGATTACAGAGTGAATTTTCTTCAAGAAATATTATGTGCGGTGATGTTATAGCTCAATTGTTCAGGTGGTTCGATCATACAGTGTCCCGATTAGTGGGTTTTGCTGTATAGCCCAAATATAGTTTTTCATAAAAATAGATAGCCCAAAAACCGCCAACCCGCGAAAAGAAAAAACGTCCCACGAATTAAAATTTTAGATAGCCCAATTGGCGGGAAATAGCCCAATCTGGCCACAGTAATAGTACCTACGAAAAAGTGAAGCTGAATAGATAGAGTTCGACAATCGCGGCCTCTGTGTTCAATCGGTAAGGTAGAATTATCAATTGTGAAACAGCATCACCAATATCCGCTTATTGGAATGATTGAAAATTGATATGTTTTATTTTTTTATATCAGAACAAAATGGGCATGACGTATTTCGAAATTATTATTTATCGAAACATTCGTTCCGGAAAAATGCATTATCAAATTTCAGAATACCCTAAACAAACCCCTGAATATTTTTCCCTCCCTGTATGTGCCCTGAAGTTTTTAAAATATCCTTAAATCTAGGGTTAAAATCCCTAATATGGCAGCACTGCACCAGATATGTATAAATCCAAAAAAAAATAAATTTGAATTTTCTTGTTTTTAATTTTTTTTAATAATTTTTCTTTTCTTTTATTTTCTTTTTCATAGAGTGCTTCCCAGACAACTTGTTTGTTTGGATAAGGGACAGCACAAAGTTTTACGTGCTAACGTCACGTGGTATTCTCAAGCGGTCCCCCATCTAAGTACTGCTTAACTTCGGTGATCTGACGAGAATCAGTTATCCCAGTGTGGTATGGCCGTATATTCAAATATAATTCACATAACGAACAATATCGAAATTCCCTCACCTATAAGTGAAGGCATATTACATGGATCATGGTACTATGTAATATGGCGTGTGGGGCCATAATTTCTGCGCCATGTAACTATGGCGCTGGGAGCCATACTGCATGGCTCAAGGTACTATGTGCATAGCGTGTGGGACCATAAATGCTGCACCAAGTTACAGAGGTCCACATTATGGCGCGGGGAGCCATAATGTATAGCTCAGAGTACTATGTACATAGCGTATGGGGCCATAAATAATGCGCTATGTTACATAGCTCTGGGTGCCATGTGGATTTTTTTCAGTGTAAGATTAGTAAAAGTTTTATTAGAATAGAAAACCGATTTCAGCTCAATCAAAATTACATACATATAAGCCCTATAATAAGCAGAGGAAACTACTATGGGATATTAAAAACTTCAACGACAACTATCACCATTTGATAAGCGGGCGCAAACGCACAAATCTAGCAATGAGTTGCGAGGCGCGCGGTTTTATTGCGATACGTACTAAAATGCTTGAAATATTTTATGTGGAGTAAAAACATATAGTTGTATGAAAAGCATTGAACATTTTCTTTATTTACTCAAGATAGTAATTGGTTAGATTAGTTAATGCATTTATTTGATTTTATATAGGTTTGGTAAAGGTTTGGTTTCTTGTTTAATGTATTATGATCACCAGCCGAAAATAGAATGTTATAGGTCTTGGGATTGGTTTGGTGCGTAGACAATGCATACTAATTCTCAAACTAATTTTCCATCCAAGAAACTGCATAGAAGCGTCTCTGGCCCGTTGGATTATCAATGAAGATTTTAAAGGATTAACACGGATTGGCAAACGCTGCACAACTTGCTGTTTGACAAAGTCGACAATTATTGTTCCGAGACCTCTTTTATTGGCTGGATAGATACTTTGTTCATCACCTCCGTGTTCGGTTGAATTGATTTCGTCCAAAGATAAAGTGCTTGTCGCTGCCATGCTTTGAGAGGTCGATGAGAATATAAAACAGCCAAAAAAGTCCTAGCAAATACTTGGAAATATGGCACTAGTTAGATGAGTGTCGCAATGACGGTAGCAAGTAACTGTTTCATTACTTCCTTGCTTAAATATATATACTAAAACACTGTTGCCCACATGATATATTGCCCATATATCATGTGCAACATCCCATATGATATCCCATATGGGATGTTGCACAATACACAATGTGAAAATTATGGGTTGGGATCGGTGGGATTTCACATTAAATGTTACAATCACACAGCGGCTTCAACGATACGGCCACTTGTCACATATCGGACAACCATGCCACATCGTCTGGATAAAATTCCGGACGCATGTCACTATGGACTGTGGACTATGATGCTGCCTCCTCACTGCGGGCCATCATGTGGCCCATTGTGTAGACGGGCGATGGCTTGCAGTGGCCGACAGTGGAAATGCCGATGGCCGAGGATGGCTTTCGGAGCGGTTTTTCCTTAGAACATAGAGATATAAGGAAATGAAACAAGCGTATACATATACGAAATTTAGTGAAGCATTTTTACTACAAACGTAAAATCTATAAATAGAACAAATCGAGAGAATTGCTACCTCAGATATTCCCCTTGGTTTCCCCGATACCAGAGCTTTTGTTGTTGCTGAGTAAGTAATTGTCAAATTCGCGTGCACATGGCCAACTATTTTTCTCCATCTATCTCACTCTATCTTTCTGTTCGGCACAGTAAGTGAATGTCAAATTCGCTTACTACTACTAACAATTTGCCTAGGCAAATTGCTTCACTTCTCACTGCCATTTTCATTTCCTTATATCTCTCTCTTCAGAGGGTTTTTTGCACACATCAAAGCGGGCCATCATGCGCAACCGAAAAATCATGACTGGGCCATTTAGCGGCCCAGTGTGTGGAGGCAAATTTGTGATGGTGACCATAATTGTGGCGATCATTGCGACCATTGCAGTGGCCGATGATGGCCCACAGTGAGGAGGCTTTTCAATTTCCCCTTTCCCCCTGTAGTTTGCTGGGTGGCCAGTTGTCTTGCAATTTATACATTAAACTGCATCCGACCCCTTTGGTACATCGCACTCTTTACTTCCGTGTACTTTATCGCACTTGACACAGCGCGTGCTCAGTCCGCAGTTGGATGCGGTGTGTCCGAAACGTTGGCAGTTGTAACACTGCATAACGTTGTTTTTTTCCAAGCGATCCCACTGGATCGTCTGGTGTAATAAAAATTTGATGCTAAAGACCACCTTCCAATCAACTTCAGGAGTAAGTTGGACGCAAAACATCCCTAACTTTTTAGCCTCTTTCCGTGAGTGGACTGTGAAAAACCGCCTCACGTTAGAAGTTTGTTCAGCTAGGAGCCGTTTGAGCTCAGCGGAGACATTTTTCTCGTCATAAGAAGTGTGAGGTCCCTTCAGGAGGACTGTTGTCCTCTTAACGCTTTGTGGCGTGTAACTAAAACAAGGTATTTACCTTGTTTTCAAAATTTCGACGAGCCGCTGATGCAACTCAAGGCTCTTAGGGAAAAGAGTGGTTTTGTTGATATTATTTTCTCTCGCCTTGAACTCAGGAATTTTCCCCCCATTTCCTGCCCAGATTGACTTAAGTGTTTTCCTGAAGCTTTTAAGCTCCAGTTTGTGGCACACTATAGTATCGTCTACAGCGGACGTTTAGTCCGCGGACTAAACACCAAATTCCACCTAAATTTTTTAGTCCACGTGCTGTAGACACTCGTGGACCGACCTAAATTTAGGTCGGTCCACGATTTCAAGCGACCTGACCTAAATATAGGTCGTGGACTATAATCGTTGTAAACACACGCGACCTAAACATTGATTTTTGTGCGACTATTAATAATGTATGTATGTTGAATATAAGCTCATAACATTCCCCTTTGACACAAAATCATTGAAATAAACATGTTTGAGAGACAAATGAAACGATAAATACAGTGCATGAAGGAAAATTAAACTAAATGACAGCTGTCATATACGGACGAGGACTAAATTCCACCTAAGCAAATTTTAGGTCGGGTTCGTTGTAAACACCTGAGGACTAAGTTCATTTAGTCCGCGCTTTAGGTCAGGTCACTTTTGGTCCGACTGGTGTAAACCGGTACTATGTCACTTTTTTCTTTGGTGGTTTGGCTTTGAGGGGTCGAAACCTTTCTTCCTGTAGGAGGCGCAGAATAACTAGCCCTTTTTGACTACCGCAGAAAGTTCTGGGTAGCTGACCGATGTGTGATCGGAGACCTTTTTGGGCCAATAATTGAAAGCAATAATACTTAGAAAAGGAAACAAAGCACAAATTTCTTTTGTATCAGTTTGCAGTCGACTGATTGAATAAAAATTTAGAATGTTTATGATTTGGCGTATGAATAGTTTCTGTTAGCTACAATATTAGTACAGAGCCTTTAAATTATATTAGTATATATCCTTGCATTTTCCTGATGTAGTTACCAAGCCTGGCCCGGAGAAAGGTCTGGTGACAAATCCCTGCGGATTCTTACAGAAACGACAAAGGTCGGCTGAGTAAAGGAGTCAGAGCAGGTAAATATAGAACTACAAACAGCAAAAAACTAGCTTGTGTCCTCCGCCTGCGGTGACTGCCGCGAATTGGTGTCAAAGAGTTTGGTAGATAGCATTTGAAGGTCAGCGCTTTGACGACTTCTACATGCAGGCGATCTCAGTCGACCTAGATACATAGCATTGATTCCTTGCTTCCATTCCGATCCCGAAGAAATTTTGGAGATCGTCAGGATTCTGAACCTTGATTATACAACGGAGCATTCGAGGGCTGCCGTAATTTGTGAACCTGTTAAAAATGAACGATAGGCTCTTTTCATATTAAACTAAGAAGCGTTACCTTTTTTGCCAATAGGCGATAGGGATGGGGAAGTGGGACTTACCATTTCCCTTCCACCAGGTGTCGCAGTTGGTGCCTTAAAGAAGTCAACTGACTCAGAAGCTATCTGTGTTTCTTGGACACTATTATGGATTTCGTTGGCGTCCATATTCTCTTCGGTCTCGCTTTCGTCGATCGTTGTTTCTCGGACGTCAGTTTCGACGTCCGGTGCGAGGTTAATTTAATGGCGCAAAGTGAGAGCTTGCATTTTTCGAGAAGTTTCAGAAGGAAATCTTTTCGGACGTCCGCATCAAACTTCTTACAGAGCTTCCCGAGTCTCTGTTTTGTCTGCTTCGCGAAGTAATCACGCTCTTTTTCTAACTCGGTGGTGTTCCTACAACCAGTGTTGTGAGGTTTCCGTGACCGAAATTCCCTCGAAAATGCTTGTTTTCCCCACAAAGCAGGGTGCGAATTCCCACGATTTTCCCCACGGACAAAATGTGAACTATTCACCACAGTTTTATATTTATTTATCAGCATCGCGCAAATGCCAATACTTTTGAGAAAAAAACATCAGTTTCATATATTTTATACACATACTTATATGTATATTTTTGATTTATTACAGCGAAGAAAAAAAACATATATTCATTTCAGGAAGAAATGTGGCAAAACTAGAGCATACTTTGAAATCTTAGTTAAATAAGGAAGCATGTATGCATCCTCAAAATTTTATATTTTTTCTATTTCTTTCCAAAACTCCTCTACTGTTGGCTGGAATAATCTCTGCTTTTCATTACTTGATATTTCCAATAGATTCTTCACAGACAACATTTTTTTGCCAAATTTTTGAACCGCAGCGAATTCGTTCGTTTTGAACTATCAAAGGGTGCTTAAAAATTAAATTTCTTTAAATGGTAATCAATAAATGGTAATCTCTCTTTAAGCTCTTTACATGTCGTAAGCTCTTTACATGTACTGTTTTTTGATCTCTAATTTAACAGCTTCTTCAAAAGATGCTATGCATTCTTTACATTTTGGTCCCAAATAAATATCCATATCTGGAACTAACACCTCTTCATTCAATTCGATATTTTCGAGTAGTTCCATGAAACCAGGTTTCACAAAATTCAAGCAAATTCTTCTTACCGCACTCAGCATACAATTTGTGAATCAGTAGTTGCTTTGACTGAAACAGTGCATTAAATGTATTGAAATAGCTTAAACTATTTTCTAAAAAGCTGAAAAATGCTTTCACACGATTATTCTGCATTATTTCGTAACAATTTCTTGCTTTTGGCCGTTTTGACTTAAACTTTTTGTTGTCTTGAGAAGCGATTCTAGTTCATTTCATTCCAGATTTTAACTGAAATGTAAGAACAAATGAAGAAATCTCAACTTTGCCTGGATTGTTTAAATTCTTTCTCAAATATATTTGGTGGAAATTTTAAGAAAGATTTTTATTTCATTTAAACCTTTTCTCCCACGATTTTGTTCTACGAGCAGCACTTTCTCCCTTTTTCAAGTTTTAGAAGTGGAAAATTCCCACAAAATGGGAAAATTTCGACGATCTCACAACACTGCGTATCACCGTCCGTCATCACGGGCAGCTGCTCACTCGTATATTAATTTTACGCTTAATAATTTAATATAAAAAGGAATAATACAGGGTGGCCCAAAAGTTTCTCCCCACCTATTTAAGTAAACGCATTATTCATTACCCGTTACCAGAATTTATCCCCTCTCAGTTTATCAAAAACCCTAAGCGGAGTTCAAAAATCAAGACTTCAGCTATCGTAAAGATCATATTGTGCTTAGTTACGACAGCGTTAACATATTAATAGCTGTGCAAAGCGATATAGTGCATTTCCAGGAAAAAAAATTAAGCAGCATTTTTCCCTATAGTCATGTACAGAGACGTACCCTTTATAAAGCTAATTTGAGTTACCTGGGTAATTAAGGGACTTTCTGTGAACCTAAATGTGAAATTTTATTGCTCCTGTCTTCAAGGGTCCTTTTTCATTGCCGTGTTTATCGTATGTAGTGATTTTTCTTAGAACAATTTTTACACGCTACCTGAAAAATCATTATTTTTTTAAAGTCTATCCTAGAGGACTTTTGTGCTTCTTCATTATGGCTTCGAATAGGATACAAACTAGGATTCAAATCCAAATTCTTGGCGAAATAGGAAAATTCATTTCCGAAATATCAAGGACTCTAGGCGTCGGCAAGAAGACCGTACGAATATGGCTAGAAAGGAGGAAAGGCAATATACAGGACAAAGGATGTTCCGGTAGACCGACAATTCTTTCACCTAAAACAAAAATAAGGAAGATGCTGGAAAACAAGCCAGGCATTGGAACAACGATAGCGACCAAAAGAACAAATCAATTCGAAAATTACCAACAACGGCGAAAGACAACGTCTCGATCAACGGTACATTAAATCGACGAATTGGGGAAGACATGCCTATGTGAGACAAAGAAAGCCGCTTCTTAATGCAAATAATGTCACAGATAGACTTAACTTCTGTAGAAGACTGCAAAGCGAAGGATTCTGTGACGATTGTGCTCTTGGAAGGTCTAAGAGAGCTAACGTACTTTTAACGGATGAATCCCCAATTATTTTGCACCCAACGCCAAATAGGTAAAATATGAGAGTAAGAACAAGTTATCCAAGCATTGTTCAACCCATACAAAAGCCGAGATTCGACCCCAAGATAATGGTTGCAGGAGGAATCAGCTCACGTGGAAAGTCGAGACTTCATGTTGTTGAGCCAAACACAACCGGAGATGGATGCTACTCCCGGAACAGCATTTTATCAGCTTACGCAGCATGCCAGGATGACAGAAGACAGTTACCACATAAAAATTTGGTAATTCTTATGCAAGATGGGGTACGAGCGCATACAGCAAAGGCAACATTGACACTGGCAAAATCTATATTTTCAACTGTTTGGGAAGATTGGCCTGGTAACTCTCCTGATCTTAACCCAATCGAACACGTTTGGGCTAAACTTCAAGAGAGTCTATTTAGGCATCCGATGCCGAGGAATAGACGACAATTAATTGCAAGAGTACAGCAAGAATGGAAGAGCTACACCGAGGCCAAATTAGAAAATGTATGTGATAGTTTTGGACGACGTATCTTAGAATGTATAGATAATAACGTTAGGCATACGCATTGTTAGTAATAAGAATAAGAATCTGTATTATGTTAGCATCACAAATAAATTTGAATTTCTAAATTATGTTTGCTGGTTTGCTTTTTATAACAAAAAGTTTGTGGGGAGAAACTTTTGGGCCACCCTGTATATATTATTTTAAAATGTCAGCAAATCTGCTTGTAATTAAGCCAAGCGTGCTTCAATGTCGCCAATATCGAATTATTTCAAATATATTTAATATTTAAAAAACAATTATATATATTAAAAAAAAAATTTGCCACTCGGATACTCAATCTACACAACAGCACATGCACTCACTGCACGAGTCCGCAAACGATCATCTTTGGTCATGCTCCAATCGAAAAAAATCTCGATCGTTCGAACGCTGATAATTACTCCTGCCACGTCTAATCTGTTCGAGCACTCTCGACTCGAACTCTCTTCTACCCTTTTATTTTAAGGATTCCACCTCGATTTAATTCATAGTCCAGCTTTTTCATTTATATTGTCTTTATTTTTTTCACTTTTATTGAATGTACTTTGATCTTACAATGATTTTGATTTACAATTAAATGTTTCCTTGCTTTATTAGCTAAAAATACTACTAAGTCGAGAATAAATAAAATCATGTGTATAAACTCGTTTATCTTTGATTTTTTCCTTTACAAATTAAAATTAAGTTTCAAATCACACCGCAGCTCAAAATCTGCGTCAATTCTTTGCCACAAATGGTATGCACAGTATAAAGAATTCCACACAAACATCAAAAATGAAAATAATAACAGAGAAAGTAACATTCGTTCCACAGCTTCTATGCATTAGGGTTATAATAATTAGGAACATAGTTTGTTTTAAAAGATAAAGATACATACAGACTTGAACTACATTAAACTATAAAGATCTCCCGAAGAAATATATATGTTAAAACCTAAGTGCAAAGTACTAATACCTATGAATCACATTTCTTTAAGTTAGTCTTAGTAGTATGGCGGCTAAGTAGGATTTGCTTCTGCATTTCGAAAATTCGAAACAGAACAGCTATCGAGATTCTCAGCTCCATGTCCATGCCTCAATGTTTTGCGTGTTATATCTACAGGATGGTTTAAATTGGAAATATGAACAGAACGTTGTGTTGAGTTTGTTCAGTTCAATGAGATGTTGGTGGTAGCTTTTCGGCCAGCATCATTGTCGAGTATGTGAATGCTTCATCGTCGATTTCCTTAGAATCGTCGGTTATTTCTGATATGTGCTCGCTTAGTGAGGACTTTTTGCTCGCATCGACCCCAGTACGATACTCGCTTGCACACTTTGCTCGGCTTCAGGACGAAACATTTCGTCTGTACGATATTGAAAAACAATTTCCCGACCATATTTGCATCTGGCGAGTCTGCCATTTTCAGACAAGTGCGGAATCTGAAAGAGAAACAAAATCAAAATATGAGTGCTAGTCCTATAATCAATTCAGATATCGCTATTCTAACGGAATATATCTAAGTGCGTTTAACGTGCAAATAAAGAACATTTCATTGCTTCGCTGTATACGTAGTCATCTGAACAGTTAGCAAGGAATAAAGGACCAAGTGAAAATTCTGCTGACTTCGGCTGTTCGCATTACAGCACAACAAAGGAAACGATACGAATTTATCGATATTTGCGCGCTCGTATTCATCGTCTCGTAAGCTAGGCGCTGCGCTTGAAGAATGGAGACATGGAAGCGTTACCGTCAGAAGCGAGTCCTATTGAGTGATTGCGGTGCGAATCGTTTGAAGGGATCAAGTCAATAATCATTTTCCCAATTTCCTATACAAAAGGATATATTTTCCATACAATGAAACACACGATAGAAGTGAAATCTCGCTTTATGTCGGCCACATTAAATACAATACACTTTGATTGACTGCGCTACCGGACAGCTTATAGGTGCTGCTGTTCGCTGCCAGTCCAATGCGTGTTGTTTAATGGTGTGAAAGGTTGTAATCCCAATTGATTGGCGATTTCGGTTGCAAATAACTCTGCTAATCAGCTGTCAGGATAATTGTCATGTTTGACGGGTGTTTTAATGTTAGCTGCGAGCTTTGTAAATTTAATGGGTGGTAATGCAAAAATAAAACTGATGGTGCTGCTGTTCTTTTTTGATACTTAATTCAGTACCAGAGAGTTTACGTGGCCGAAACCTCCATATAGTCGCTAAGAGTTTTATACATTGATTTATTATTGGCATTTAAGATTATCACAAAATGTTTACTGCACTTTTTTACTTACTTTTGCTTGTATACTGTTGACAGAGATGAAATTGATAGGGAATAAAATATTATATTGGGTAAAAAGGATGAATCGGCTGGCTATAAAAAAGTTTTTAGAATACTTTTTGTTTAGAACAAAATTACTAAAAATGAATCAGATAATGCCACTTTACAGGAATGAAGTAACTCTACCTTCATGGCAGTGTCGAAGCTAGCCTGAAGTCGACCTTACGTCTGAAGTGGACCTTACGCACCTATATTGGGCAGTCCTTCAATAGCGAAAATGTGTCTAGATAAATAAATTATAAATTATAAATTATTTACCTTTCTAAAAACTAATTTAACACATTGATAATGACAGCTGCGAGGATGATTAATTTTCGGCCAAATCATGATCAAATGTGCTTTGAGTTGATGTACTTAAAACTAATAACGTACGATTTAAACTTGGAGCTGAAGAAAAAAAAACTCTAGCGCGCCTGATCCGCTAGAAATACTAATGTTCAATGAACAATAGAAGAATCGTGCAGATTTTGAGTGCATATTCTACCACACGTGCTCCAACCTGTTTAGAGTGCAAAACCACTTTGATCTTAACAATGCATCTAAACTCATAGGGTGGAAAGGATTTCAAGACTAACAATTGCATGAATTGCAGGATTTATGAAAGCCAAAAACTACAAAACTTTGAAAGCAGCGTAACATAACATAAACAAAGGAAATGCTCAGTGCTTGCAACACTTTACCGGCACTGCAACTAAAAAAGTCTGTTCGCGTACTTTCAGTCACTGAATTTTACTGAATTTTTCTGGATCATGTGGTGGGGGAAATTCATGAAAAGTACGAAAACGCTCTCATTGCATTTCCTGAAAGTTGACAAACAATAGTGTCAGTTGTCGGTTTTTGGGAGAACAATAATGATTATAAAGTCATCCTAAGCGGTGATAAATTATCGCCACAAAAATATTTAACTTTCAAAACAACAAAACGGAGCTCAAAAACGGCTTCATTGCATTTAATTGCGATTAATCGTAGTACGCGAACAGACCTAAAGTCTCCCACAACTGGCTCACGTCAAAGTCAAATAGATCTATCGATTTCGATTTTATCCGATGTTTTTGTCGAAAGTTACAGTGATAGAAAGATTTTTGGGATCAAAAAACGAAAGAAGCTTGGGACCGAAAAATTTCTAGAAATTAGAAAATTTAAGCATTGGTAACTTCTTTTCATTGTAAATGGTCGCGGTATGAATACTTAATGTAAGCATTTATTGATACGACAATAGCAAAAAACAGCTCGCGCTGGCAACCCTACACTAGCAACAAAGCCAAGAATATATCACACATGTCCCACATTGAAATCAACCTTAATCAAAACTTAATATTTGTTGTTTATTGTCACCACAAGATCATTACCGCTTAAAAACTTTACGATAAAATCGCTTAATAAAGATATAGCAAATAAATACAAAACCAACAATAGCTGGCACCCCTATCATGACTTTTTAACCAAATTCCGTCTGAATAATGCCTATAATAAATTCCATTTATCATATGAAACTCGTTTTGATTTCATGACTGCACTGGGTGTTAGAGGGTAAAAGGCTTTATTTTTCTGAGCGAATTTTCAAAACATGAGACACCAAAATTATCATAAATGGCAGCACCAACCGAATTTTGCAACCAAATTTTTACCGAACACGGCTTAGAGTTAAGGTTCAGCTACTATGTGGTAACTGAATCAGAATTCCTAGGGCAAAAAGTAGTTTTTTTTTCTTTATGATTTTTCAAGATGGAACCACTGGCACAGAGCTGCTTCTATCAGACCTGGTCCTATTTAATAACAATACATTCTGTGAATTTCAACTGTATCTGATAATTGGGTTTTCAGTTCCCGTGAACAGAAGTTTTTGATGCTTAAAATGTACACTGATGGACAAAAGTATTCGCCAATCCAGGTTTGTTTACATGAAATGTTCATATAACTCACATGAAGCGTTTTAATTATATATATTTTTACTCAGAGATTATTACAATGCTTAACAGAAAAAGTAAGTTCATTTGTTAAATGAAACACAAAAAAAATAAATAATAATATTACTTCAAATTTTCTTTGGATAAAAGTATTCGCCATTTGTAGGAAAACAATTATAAAATTATCCTTAATATTTAGTTTGATTACCATGATGCTTAATTACTTCTCGGTATCGAGTTGGCATAGAGTACACTAGATTTTAAGTTACATTCGGAGTGATTTTTTTCCATTCTTCCAAATTTCTAAGCTGTGCTGCTTTCGATGTAATGTGGTGCCGTCTAATGCGTTTGTCTAGCTCATCCCATAAATGTTCTATAGGATTAAGATCCAGTGATTGGGGTGGTGTTTTCAGAGTGTGAGAAGTGTTGTACAGAATTCATAAACGAACGACTTCGGCAGTGTGCTTTGGGTCGTTGTTTTGCTGGAAGTCATTTCCCAGTTTTAGTTTTTCTGCACTCTTCTTCAAATTTTTTTTCAAGATATTCAAATATTGTTCTTTCTTCATTATTTCGTCCACAAAAACAAGTTCTCCAACCCCGGAGGCTGCCATACATCCCCACACTATGACCGCACAACCCCTATCTTTAACAGTTGTTTGAATGTGCTTTTGAGTTAATGCAGTGTTTTTCTTCCTCCACGCCAGAATTCCTTCATCTGACCGACAAACACTAGATTTACTTTCATCAGAAAATTGCACTTTATCCCAGAAGTTATTTTCCATGTTCAGGTATTGTTTTGCAAAACTAAGCTTTTTGTGTTTATTGACCTTACTCATGTGAGGCTTTTTTCTGCATACTCTGGCGTTATAACATGCACTTTTTAAAATTCTGCGGATGGTACGAGGATGCACTTCTTTTCCACTATTTTCGTTAAACTCTGCTGTAATCTTCGATGAGCTTGTTTTTGGTTCCTTCTTAATAATTTTAATTATTTGTCTCTTATCTCTTACAGTAAGCTTCGACGACCGGTCAGATCTTGGGTGATTATGTAAATCGTTGCTATCCTCGAATCGTTTTATTATGGTCCCGTACAGCAGTGTGGCTGCTAGACACAATACTAGCTATTTCTTTAACTGGGTTATTTTGTCGAAATAGATTTAAAATAACATTTGTTTCCGCTACCGTAGTTTCTTTTCCTTTACGACCCATTTTAAAGGTAAATACGTAAAACTTCGTCACTGTGTTTAGTGTGAAATTCCATCACTTTACGACATTGTCAGCTTTCATTAATTTGATTAAACTCGATAATACCTTTTGGTGGCGAATACTTTTGTCCAAAAAAATATGAAGTAATACTATTATTTATATTTTTGTGTTGTACTTAACAAGCGAACTTACTTTTTCTGTTAAGCATTATAATAAGGAATGTGTATAGTAATCATTGAATAAAAATAAATATCATTAAGACGCTTTATGTGAGTTATATGAACATTTCAAGTTAAGAAACCTGGATTGGCGAATACTTTTGTCCAGTAGTGTAGGTAAATTGGAGGAGGGTTACCGTTCTTGTCCGATGTGAAATTTCAAAAGTTTCCCTAATACACGCAACATCTATCTGGCGTTGGCCGTAGTCATTAGTTTCATCATGGAGGCTTACTTGATCGACGTTTATAATATGTATCTTTTATTTTTTTACTCCCATGCATATCTTTTACACCGAGGGACTTATATATATTATCCTTTGCATTAAAAATAGTACGGCTTCAGTTCAATAAATCATATTAAGCCTGCATCTAATGCCCACTAAAACCCGCCCTTATACATACTGACATTTAGGTGTTAGATTCGATCTTATCTCCAAGTAATATCTAGCCAATTATTTCCAAGGCAACGTCCTTGTGCTAATTACTAATAATAACCCCGGCCATCACCTTAAGTGCATTGACTAATTCCTTTGTGCCGGCACTCGTATTGTCGGTATCCAACAGTACTAACAGAAATATTTTCAAAACTCTACCATACAAATAACACTCTGAAAAAAAGCCTCACATCTCTCATTGTCCAATGATTCGATTTCATCGTCGATACTTGGGTAGTAGCTGTAGTCCTATACGAGAATGGTGTGAAGTGACGACTTGAAGGAAAATTTCTAAGACTGGGGCTGTATTCAATAGGTGTAATAAAAATGACAAAAGCAGGACTACTATAAATACGAATTTTTTGCCGACAAAAGGGTCAGGATACTGCTAACTACTAATGTCTACAACACGACTGAGATTTTGATGAGTGGTGTCTAGGAAGTTTGGGGAAGAGTTCGCTTCAAATAAGATAGGATTGGCTTTAATATCAAACATGTGTACTTTTTGCTGCCAAGGCTGAAATACCTGCGTTATTCTTAAAATACTTTAATTTGATCTCAAAAGACTTCATGTAAAACTCTGACGCATTGCTCACATTTTTCATTCTAAATTCATTAATGCACTGACAAAAAAATACCGAATTCACTGAAACTTCCAACTTTTCCAAGAAAGGATGCACAAGCGGTCGATAAGTACTAATAATAGTCTTCTAGCTAACGCCTAGTCCGATCGTCTCTCTATGAAACTAAAGAACTTCGTCTTCGTTTTCATCTGAAGAAAAGATTTAAAACCGTACACATATCGAATCAAGAGCCATGCACTCATGCATGGAGCGTTGTTGATTCCCTTCGAAATGCTATTGGAGCAACTATCAACACATCGAATGATGCGATACAATGAATGGTGCTCTATTGTCAGTCGAAAACATTTCATTGTCGGCATCGAAATTATTCAATCACAGCGCTTTGATGCGGAAAGATAAGAATCAAAAAAACATTATGTTGAAAAAATCTCATTATTCAAATGTCTCAATATGTAAGTATATGTTGTGTTTTCGACGACGAATGATGTGGTTGACTAGATGTCTATCGAACTTAACACGCAATCCATATGGCTGCAGTGCTACAGAGGGTAGCTAGCAGCAGCAATGGACTGAGCACGTGCTCGAACATAGTCGCACGATTATGTTACCATTTTGACCTGATCTGTAAGGACGATGTAGTAACTTGTCAACCAAATCAACACTATGCGGGTGAAATCGATTGGTTATTAATCACAAATAGGGCATATGTTTGAAGGAAACGATCGAAAGAATAATAAACGAAATGGCAACAAAAGACGGATTTGCGAAAGTGGCACAATCGGAAGGATTCGCACGCACCAAAATCGTTACAAATTTACACTCGACTGAACAATAACTAAACATTTGTTAATTTCGGTTGACCGAGTGTTTAATGTGGTTTTCTTTGTACTGATCCGTATGGATGTGTCTTGCTTATGATTCGGATACTGCCATTGGTTGTGGATTCCTCGTGACGTGAGTAAAATATAACGCTCGGTATTGAGTATATTCGGCAGGAAAAATAGATTCAAACGTGTGCATATTTCCAGAGAAATTTAAATTTATTTTGGTTTCATTGATTTTGAATATCTTCGTAGACATAATTTCAAATTTATTTTGAGTTTATTCATTTTTCTTGATTTGACAAAGAAGTCTGAACGGTTTGTCGAGTTTCGATCCGGTTACTTCTCACTTAAGGAATGTCATTTTTGTTCTGGACACCGAACAGTTGTCGATGATGGTCAAATTAAGACTTATATCGAAACAGACCCTTATAGTTAGGCATGGAGAGACAGTAGATATGCATTAAAAACGTTTGAAGCAACTTAACTGTGCTAAAAAGCTGGAAATCAATCTCTCCATGAACTTAAGGAGGCTAACTTGACGAAGCAAATCAACATGTGCGATCTGCTAAAGACAACGAAAGTGACTCTTTCTCGAAGCGTTTGGCAGCTGGCGATGAAAAATGGGGAAAACCAAAAAAGATATTGGACAGAGTTAAACGAACGAGAACAACCACATAGAAAGCAGAGATTCTCCACAAAAAAGCCATGTCAGTTTACTGCGACAAGGGAATTGTATACTTCAACCTTCTATCACGCAACCAATCCATTAATGCAAAGGTTTACGTCTGGCAACTGCCAGCATGGAATACACCAGTTGTTAAAAACCGGACAAAAATGTCAAAACAAAAAAGTTGATGTGACTCATCAGGACAATGTGACATACCCCGCACCTCTTTCTCAGCGCAATCATTTTTTGTTTTAGAACTTTGGTTAAAATATGTATGTACTATTTTATGTAGAAAATCTGTGAAGGAATGCTTATATAGGGATTTTCCGAATTGACGTCTTCGTCTTCGCCTTCGCCTTCAACTTTTTATAACAGATCAAGTCAGGCCTGTCCTAATTCAGTTATCTACGCCTTGTCATTTCTCTTCTGTATAACAGTTGACGAAGTCACATTCTGATTTGACTTTTCGTTGGCAATGTTACGAACCAAAGCCATAAGGTCTGTTCACGTACCTGAATCGATTATAATATATTAAAATAGGTTCGCATCAAGTAGTTTTTGTGCTTTTGTTGTAAGCCAAATTTTCCCAAAAAAGAAGCCAGCTGCAAAAATCTGTTGCTGCTACAGTACGCGAACAGACCTATAGATTTCGGACACCTCGTCTTGGTCTGCATAAAACTTTTATGCTGCCTCCTCACTGTGGGCCATCATTGGCCATTGCAATTGTCGCAATGATGGGCACCATCATTAAGGTCCCTCCATACACTGGGCCACTAGATGGGTTAGTCATGGTCAGAGATTTTCCTACACCCCCCTAACACCCCCCTAATACTCCCCCTGGAAAGTACATACACCCCCCCTAACACGGACAATTTTCCTACACAAAGGGACGTTTGTGTCTTTTGTTCCAAACAGACACCCCTCCTAAAATTCTGAACACACCCCCCAAGAAAAATGCCTGAGAAAACCCCTGGTCATGGTTATTCGGTTGCGCATGATGGCCCGTTTTGATGAGTGTGAAAAACCGCTCCAAAAGCCATCCTCGCCACTGTCGGCCACTGCAAGCCATCGCCCGTCTACACAATGGGCGACATGATGGCCCACAATGTGGAGGCGACATTAGAATAGCTGAACTACTCTGCTGACGTCACAATCTGAAGATGAGGACGAAGACGTGAATTCGGAAAGGCCCACAGTGTTGTGGAAAAGCTAACGACCAATTGTATAATGGTAAAATTCATTCATTTTTCTTTTACATATACAATGATTAAAAAAATTGTTGAAAAATTGTGTTGACTTGTTTTGAAAATTTGAAAATTGTGAAAAATTCGTGAAACGTTCATAAATTTTCAGTCAGATCTGCGTTATCTTAATTCATTCCTGGCGAATTTTTCGTCCAGATCGGATGTGGAATGAATTTTATGTTCTCTGATTTTTGTTTCCAGCTCAGCCCGTAGATGTTCGATGGGGTTGATGTTAGGAGATTGAGGATGCGTTTCTAAAATATGAGACATATTATAAACTATCCACATTGCTGTCGATCGTTGTCCTGTTGAAAGTAGTAATTGTGACTTAGATCCAGTTTTTCAGCGCTTCGTCGTAAATTATTTTTTTTTTAGATATTTAAATAGCCGTGTTGATCCATTGTAATTTTAATAAACTGTAAATTTCCTACGTCAGCTGTTAACATGCAATCCCACATCATGACCCCAGCACCTCCGTGTTTCACTGTACCGCATACATTTTTGGGCAGACAAGCCGCGTTTCTCTCTCTCTCTCCACACCAGTCTCTCCGCCATTCTTTCCAAAAACATGATATTTAGTTTCGTCGGAGAAAATTACTTGATGCCAGAAGTTCATATCCTTATGAATGTATCTTTTCGCAAAAGCTAAACGTTGTCGCCAGTTAATTTTTGAAATACAGCGTAACCTGGTTAAGTGGGCCCTGGATATGTGAGAGATCTCTGCTATTGATAATTACAATGAGGTCCTGACACTTTTGCACTGAACTACCTCTGTTACTGGGAATTTTCAAACCTTGTTAACTGAGATTAGATTTCATAGATTTTTTCGATGTTTTGAAAATTTGAACTTCGTAGCTCAATAACTCGTATAAGTGACACAATTTATCAGATTATGGCCGCTTATAGTAGCAAAAAAAAATGACCAGCAGCCCACTTTTTCCACCTCTTTATATGACAAATGGTACATTTCGACCTTTCATAGTGGGACCCTCTATAAATAAGACAACTGTCATGTTAACCTTTTTGGGAAACTGTTTGGGAAACTGGGTAACTGGGTAACCTATTTGGGAAACTTGGTAAATTAAAAGTTTCTATAAGTGATAAAAGTTTTTAGGATCCTTGAGATTCCAGTTAACCAGGTTTCACTGTATAGGATTTTTACTTGCACGCCGGGATATACAGCTCTCTGCATACTGTTGAACGATGAATTTCGTTTTAAATTTCGAGCGATGTCCTTTGATCTTATGCTAGGATTTTTTTACTAAAAGTAGAATATACCTCTCTTCCTGCTTGTTAATTTTCGTGGTCGACTACTTCTTGCTATGGTGTATACCCTTTCTTCTTTTTTGAAACGTTCTATAACACCTTGGACAATTGATTTTGCACGACCCACTAAATCCGCTATTTCCTGATAAGACTTGTTTTTATTGTCAAGGTTTACGATAATTTCTGTTCCTGAAATATCCAACGGTTTTCGTTTCATAGGACTCATTTTTAGTATTATCAAATTACCACTTTTTCACTACACTATGAACACGTCAATGATTACAACTCGACGGAAAATGCGAAATGTCTCATTCGCTATGCATGATTCAACACGTATCTGCAAGCTTTTCCAGGAAATAATTAAAAAAAGAGCAAATGTGGATGTCGTACGTTAACTTTTGCAACAAAGACTTATGAACGTTTTACTAATTTTTCATTTTGTTTCAAATGTTGTTAATTGCATTGAAATTTTTTTAACTGATTTCCGCAGTAGTGGTACTTAAGCAGTTGTAATGTGAAACAATGTTTTAAATCATTGTATATGTAAAAGAAAAATGAATAAATGTTATCATTGTGCAATCGTACATTAACTTTTCCACAACACTGTATTTTTACGAGAGAATATCTTACAGGATTTCATTCGTACCTTTTGGAAATCCTTAATTATTTTTATTTTTCAAAACCTTGGAGATCCTTGAAGTTGCAGCATTCAGAAATTTCACTCGAAATTTCTGGACGCTAAATTTAGGTGCGCACTGTAAAGTGTGCATTGGAAACTGAAGGTACCGTAAGGCAGGGGTTTTCTCAGACATTTTTCTTGGGGGGTGTGTTCAGAATTCTAGGAGGGGTGTCCCTTTGGAACAAAGGACACAAAGGTCCCTTTGTGTAGTAAAATTGCCCGTGTTAGGGGGGGTGTATGGACTTTCCAGGGGGGTATTAGGGGTGTGTTAGGGGGGTGTAGGAAAATCTCTGACCGTAAGGTCTTGTTTGTTTCAGAGTGCTAGATTGCGGTATCCGGGGAGTCTGGGACATAACGTGGTCGAGAGGAGATCGTGACCGGCGTCGGTCGAATGTCGCTTGATTAGTATTCTGAGGCTGTCTGTCTCTTTTCAGGCCTGCTAAATGAAGGCATATTTCCCTTATTTAGGTTTTTGTCTTTGATATTTTTAGACCCCTTTCAGATAGTCCCCTTTCAGATAGCTTGCAACGTTATTTGACACGTCTCGGCTGGGTCTGGATTGTCAGCCCATATCTGAGAGCTGCTTCTGGTCCTTTACGGACAAAAAGGCCCTTCCTTTCCCCTTGTGTTATATTGCGGCTAGTATACGGATTTAATATACGTAGCGTCGTCCCTTTTCTGGGAACAAATCCACCCCATGTTTAAAGACCCACCCCAGCCGCGTAGATCTATCAAAGCGACATACAAGCATCCGTGGGGGTCGGATTAAAGGGTGCTTCGCTAATGCGGACGAGGGGCATTCACGGCCATTTCTAGGGTACCCTGCTCCCGGGGCATATAATCTTTTTTTTATTTGCCTCTTGATAGTTCGTCATCTCTCACCCTGCTTGGCAGGTTCTCGACTAGACTTCGGTTCAGTTGAGGCGCCTCCAAGCCACCTCCCTTAGTTGTAAATCGCTACAAAGTGTGTCTTCTTTGTGGAAATAATTGTTCGGTAAACTGATTCAAAATTATTTTCATCTTTAAGATTTTTATTTCAAAGCATCAATAAAATTTTTCCTCGTTTTTGTAAATAAAAACCGCAAAATTCCAATTCCAATCACCTTGTTGACAAAATTTGTATTTTTTGTTGTTGTTCGCAATTCGCGGCTACACAAAACAATCCACAACAACACAAAACAATCCAGCATCAGATTACCAGATGGCAACATGTTATTCATAATATGGCCAATGAATTATAAAATAAATTGATTTCGTTGTGGAGGAGGGGGGAAATAATGTTTTTACTCGCACGGGAGTTTTGCAATCATTTAGTTGCAAACCCATATTTTAACATCGTTAATATGATTAATATCCACTTTGTGTCCAAGCATCTATATTTAGTAATTGAAGGAGATTCATTTTAGTTCAATTTGAGAGGTTACTCAGGCGCTCATTTTTGTGAATACAAAATCATATTTAGCAAGTAATATTATTTTAATTTTTCTCAATCATTTTGAAAAGCTGATAGAATTCTCTAATTAAAATATACTCGTCATATTTTTTATAATTATTTCACTTGTTAGAATGTAAAATACTGTTGGTGTTTCCTGGAACTAAAACATACTTGATCTTCATTTCATGCATATGGACTCGATATCACTCAGCTTAAACTCAATAGGATCGAGGCATTTTTACCGTATATGAACTCAAAATATCAACATTTATTAATAGTTAAGAATGCACGTCACTCAGAACGACGTTATTTATGTATGTTAAAGATTTATTTCTGCATCAAAATTGATAGTAATATTATGCTGTTTTTGCTTTATTTAATTCGAATTTGAAAATTTTTCAAAGCTTTCTTTGTTTCTCCTCAAAATAATTCTACTTGAAACAAGTCAATTTCAAATGTTAATCTCCGCTCAATACCAACAACAACAATAGCAACTACAAACACTCAAGCAAGTCTACCAAAATCTCTACAATATTGTTACATTTCAAAATCAAATCTTACCTTTCATCGCAGTTACAATGCATTAGTGTGTTTATACGCCAATTGAATAAACCATACTTAGTCTCGAATGCCATTATCCAAAAAGGACACGATTTATCATGTTGCCGACAACATCGGTCAGTTTTTGAAAATCCACCTAAATCCGCATATTTTTTTGCACTCCAGCCTTTGCCACACCATTTCGTCCCTGGCACTCGAAGCAGACTCGATAAATCTCGGCGTTTTCTGCAAACGCTCTTCACTTATCAGTTTTCATTGTCCTTTACGGTTTTATTTTGAAATCTTGGATGGGATTGTTTGTTTATGGAAAGTGGATCGAAAAAAAATCGGGGGATTTTGAGTGAAGGATGTGAGCGATATTCCGTTCCATTGTTTTCATATTTGCAGATTAAAACTGTCTGCATAAACATGGGATTGGAAAGGACGACTTGCGAATTGAGTGAAAGTATCAAAAATTCTGCTGATGTGATTTCGCACAACTATGAAAAATCTTCAAAGTAGGATCAAATTTAGCTCAAGGGAATTTTTCACTGACTTTTGTTGTGGATTTGTCTAACTCCAGAGAGGACTTTTTATTGACTCAAGCACTTTTTTTTTACCTCGAATAATAAAACTTATAATAAAAACAAAACCTCTAAGACTACAAACACAAAAACCGAAAATTAAAATCTACTAACCTCACGTCGCATTTACAATGGCTAAGTGTAAATGGGCGGTAGTTAAAAAGACCCCATTTTGTAGTGAGTCCTGGTATGTGAAGTCTACAGTGGTCATGTTTCCGGCAGCATTTATCCGCTCGTGAAGCACCTCCCAAATGACTGTATTTACTAGCATTATGCCCTCGACCGCACCATTTCGTGTTCGGCGCAATCAACCAGTCCGACAGAGCACGTTTCTTCCTAGTTCATGCAAATAACGAAGGAAAGGATAATTTAATATAAAAAAATGTAACAGAAAATATATGAAAAATATAACAGGTAGCTTCCACAACCAGAAAAGGAAACAGTAAAAAATGACAAGTAGAAACGTGTCGCTGAAATTTCATGTGACTAAGAATGGGCTGAAGAAATGAAAATAAAAAATATAGGTACAATAAAGGAAATGCAAATCAAATTTAACAGAAAATGCCAAAATCACTAAGTGCAATCAGAAACAAGCAAAATTACTCAAATGAAGCTCTTGTAGTTCTTTCGAGTTTAATTCATTGAAATAATGCTCAGCGATTGGTCTCAAGCTGTGTGCGAAACAAAAAGCTTTCACAGGATATATACAGCAGGGCAAATGTACACGTTTAGGTTTCACTTCCTGGTCTCATTGGACAAGAGGTGATTTTATATACATAAATCATAGCGTACATAATGCCCAACAGCTTTCGTTCACATAACGGAATTCTACGCAAGCGCTAAAGTCATTCAACTTTCAGTTATCATCGCTCTGGACTCGTTCAAGGATTCAGTACGAAGGATGTGTGATGTGTGAAAGGAAAGATTTGGATGGAATAGCAAGCAATGAACTTGGATGTGTTAGAATAATTTTATGCAAGGAAATTTTAAAAATGAGATTATGAGATATTTGAAATTATATACAACTGTAAATATGATTACATGTTTGGTATTTGATTTCGCTGAAAATCGTACATTTATCGACGTCGCAACTAAAACCGATGAAATTATCAGAGTTTCGGAAAAGAAATCTTTCAAAATTAATTCGTAGTGGAAATTTTAAGATATTGAATATAGAATGGAAAGATTTCAATAGAATAAAATATTTAATTCGTTTGTTTTTGAAATAAGGGGAATTTCACGTGAAGCGGGCAACGAAAAAAAGTCGAGATTCTTGATTTCGTTCATATTGCGCATAATGGTACTTTTAGAGGACAAGAACGTGGATACACAATTTTTGGTTTCTATCAGGTCACGCTGCCGAGTTATGGGCTTCTGAAAAATGGATGAAATTGATGAAAGGGTTTTTTGGAAGCGTTCTAGGATTCAAAAAAAAATTTAAAAAACATTAAAAATACTGATTGGTGTAGAATCCTAACTGTTCTTTCTAATTTTGAAATTAGATTTGAAAACCGGAAGTCAAAGTTTGTGTGAAAGTCAAAGTTTTTTTGAATAATTTTGACCAGGCTAATTTTGTTTATTTTTATAACAAAACAAAAGCTTAAAGTATTCTTATTTTATCATAAAAGTTTTCGAATGGGATGGCCAGTAGTTTAAGAGGTAGGTGAATTTCAATACATACAAGTCGCATGAGGCATGGCACCGAGAGCTTGCTTACGACAGCTAGTTGGCTCAAAAACAAAAATCGATATTGAAATAGGATTAGTAGCGCCATCTCTTAGTTGAACAAGGTTTTATTTTCTCATAAAAACTTATTTAATATATATATATATATAATGCCCATATAATATATATGGTGCCAAGTCACTTCGAATTTTCCGTTATTTTTTGAGTTATTGTTCAGCGCTTGCAGTGACGATTACTTTCGTTAATAAGTTAAAAAGTCTTAATTGTGTGCATTATGTCTCCGTGTGGCTGTCGATGTTTCAATCCTTTCGATTTGAAATTTCATCGGAAGGTTAAAGACTTAAGAAAAATTCCAAGAATATAGGCAGAAAAGTGGAGATATTAATCTTATAGGAACGTATGTGCAAACAAATGATCGTAGAAACATCTCCAGTAATAAATAAAAGAACCAGTTTAAGAAACGAGACTAAAATTGTAAAAATGTGAAATAAATTCATTTTCCATAAACTAGAAGTTTTTTTCCATTAAGTAAATTAGCATTAGCAATTTTTAATACTTTATCTTCTTTATGTAAGTGATATAAGTGATATATAATAGTTTTACTACAAATGTTTTGTTTTCACACTCACTAGCTGTCCTAGTCATGCTCCCGGTAACACGCTTCATACGACTTATGTTTATTGACCTTATTCACCTACCTCTTGAACTACTAGCCACCCCGTCTTAAAACTTTTATGATAAAATAAGAATACTTTAAGCTTTGTTTTGTTATAAAAATAAACAAAATTAGCGTGGTCTAAATTATTCAAAAAACGAGTTGAAATTGTTACTTCCGGTTTCATACAAATTTTGACTTCCGGTTTTCAAATCTAATTTCAAAATTAAAAAGAACAGTTAGTTTTCTACACCAATCAGTATTTTCGTGTTTTTTTTTAAATTTTTTTTTAATCCTAGAATCCGCTTCCAAAAAAACCTTTCATCAATTTCATCCATTTTTCAGAAGCCCATAACTCGGCAACGAAATCTCATAGAAAAAAATTGTGTATCCACGTTCTTGTCCTCTAGAAGTACCATTATGCGCAATATGAATGAAATCCAGAACCTTGAAATTTTTTCGTTGCCGCTTCACGTGAAATGCCCCATAATTATACTGATTTCTTGAGTTTAGTTCCGAAATTCTTACAACTGTTGTTTGGAAATCTAACAAAGGACTAATAATTTCGAGTTAAAGTCTACAGCATCCACTACATCTTGATATTTATAAAATTGTATTCGGACGTTTCAAAGTACATTTATAATTCACCACGGTATATCAGCTTTTTATGACAAATAACCATCATACGTAAAAAAATACAGTTATTTTTCGTACCCGAAAATATTGTTTTCACAACCATCAACTTGAACTTTTCACCTCGACAATCGTGCAAAACCCTTGCAATCATGCAAAAATGTTGTCAACAAGTTACAGTATTTGCGTACACAAGCATTTGTTGTGATCAGAAAAATAAGCAATGTCATTGATAAGTAAACAATTGAATTGGACATCTTCAGTACGTCAATTAAATTCAAATTAAATTCAAAATAAATAGACATGAAGTAATCAGCTTTAAATGAAGGCTTTAAATTTATAACCTCATGGTTACTGAGCCACTCAATAAAAATAAACTATTTTGCTTGAAAATATAAGAGAAGATATTTGCAATAGATAATAATGTTGCAGATGCAATGCAATAAGTATTTTGATTTAATTTCATTTTTGAAGAGGACATGCTTTCGCACTGAATTTTATTTTGAAATTGCATGATACAAAGTCGACAGAACACAGTGAAAAAGATCCACATATTTATTAAAATTATCAATTCTGCTTAATTTTTCCACTTGACTAACGTAAATACATTATATGCTTGGTTGAATTGGCAATAAGTGCTTCGCATTGAAATCGTTTGAATTTTTATCAGTACAATTTGGTTTGAAGTGTTCAAAGTTGAAAGATTATGTCAATTTTGATAAAGTTTTCAAATATTTCTAATTTGCGCTCGACATTTCCTTTTATTTTTTTCAACAACCAAGAATATCAAATGCGCGGTTCGAATTTCATGGTTGTGGTTTAGTTTGCTTAATTTTTTAAAGGATTTGTACCGTATCAACTGGTCGCAGGTTATCAGTAAATCATTACGGTTGTACTGTGATTTATTATCAGTACAGCCACACGCTCATTGCCTATCGCTTAATTTTACTATTTTTTTTTATGTCTAAAAAAGAAGAGTAATTTATTCATTATTCAAAGTACGGAAATTCACCGAATTAAATACCAAACATGAAGTCACAACAGGACATGAATGTTGCCATGTTATCAAACCATCCCCCAAACCCAATCAAAACTCAATTTTTACCTGCTAAAATATTCGGTAGCATTTCGTCGAACACTTTCATCTTTGCTATTCGTTTTCAGAACAAGTTGTTTCATTTGACGGTGCCGTTCCGAACATTGCATTTTCAATTCATTGTAATTCAGCCATCGTCTCATATCGGTAGGAATGTCTTGTAGCGTCCGCAGCATTTCATAAGTTAGATTTCTCATGCCGAATGCATCTTCGACAGGTGTCATCTCTTGCAGGTCATAGAATTCGTCGGGAATGATATTATCTTCGACATATCGTCGAAACTCATGATCCGATATAAGTGACTTTTGCCGTAAGGAATATGGCGGTGATGTGAAGTTTCGTGATCGAGCCACATCGATTTCATGATAGAATTTCTCGAGAAAATGCATGACGGCATGCTTTTGGCGAATGTAGTCGCAGTCAATTAGTTCATTGAGATCTGAATAAATTAGTTGAAGGAAGCCGTGACCATTAGTGATTTGAAGTAGACTGAGTCCTTTGCTGAAATTGAAAAATTAGAGGGAATTAATTTGTGAATTAGTTTGAATTATAGAATCGAAGTAAATTTGAATTGAAGATTTGAACAATTAACAATAGATTTAAATATACTTTTCATTTGTTACGGACACTGTTTGGCGAACTGGAGAAATTTCGATGAAAGCTTTTAAGTTTTCAATGTAAAGGATATTAAAAAAAGGATTTTCTGGCAAAGTCCTTAATTCTATCGTGCAGGGGCGAACCCAAGGGGTGATATAGGGGATAGATCCACCAAGCTTTCTTTGAGTGAATCGCGTCTGATTTTGTTTCATGGATTACAAAGTAAGTATTGACTGGTGTTTTACATGACTTAATCTATGACTGTATTTAATTTCATTAGATATATCTAATCGTAAATCAACGATTGAACACTTTTTCAAACCAAAACAGAGCTTTGCAGTATCAGTGCGAAGCAATCACTCGCCGACGATGGTGATACGGGTCGCTCAGAGTCTAGGCCTTCGTCAAACCATTCCGAGCCTAGTAATAATCCCCTTAATATTGAAGCAGATGCATCTCAATTTAAATCTATGGTTTCTGTTCCAGGAAATGAACCCTTTAGCGTGTTGACCTGCAATAGCCTGGACATAAGCGTTCTTATTGGGAAACCAATCTCGGATGATGTAGAAACTACCATGCTGTCAAATGCTTGGACTCCCCCTGAATATCACAAATTTCCTCCAGGACAAAGGAAGTTCCAGAGACAGTGGATTTTTGAATTACCCTGGCTCTGTTATTCCGAATACAAGCAAGGTGCATAATGTAAATATTGTTCCATTTTTGCAAATGTAAATAGTGAAGTAAGTAAGGGAAGTTACATGAAACTTGGGTTTTTAGTAAAAGAACCATTTCTTCATTGGAAAAAATCTAAAGAAAGCTTCTGGTCTTATGAAGCTGCGGAACATCATAAAAAGTATTGAAAAAAAAAAATTTCAAAATTTCATTTCCGTTCACAAACGCAAAACAAAGGATGTGACTTCATAAGTTAATGCTGGGAGAAAGCTTTAAGTTGCTGAAAATCGAAAAAAGGTTATTCCTATTATTAAAACTGTCATTTTGTGTGACCGGCAGTAACTGCCACTGAGAGGCCATAGAGCTCAAGTGTATCAGTACACACCGATTTCCTCATAGTTTCGTATGACATTTTCACTGACTTAGGGGCACTCAATTTTTACTTTTGTGAACAAGAAAATGGGGGTTGTTAGCTTAGTCAGTCCGAAGCAGCGATAACTGTATTTGTTCGTCTTGTGTTGTCTTAACAGCCGGCGACTGAGCGTAATACGAGCTCCATTGATTGTCACATTAAATCTTTAGTGGCGACTAGGCATAACATTAGCGCTTTAGAATATAAGAAAAAATGTGGAACTTAAAGAATAATGGAATAATTGATATTGGCTTCTCCTATATGTGTCTCCCTACCGCCATAGCTAAGCATTCGCTTCAAAGGATAATCCCCTGAGCTTTGGCATTATCATAGAAATAAAAAAATCAATTGCACCTATAGTAGAGTAACTACTTTTCATTTTTTTTTTCAATTTCATGCACCGTTTACCATCCCTTTGCATACAAAACATTAATGTACTTGTATCCTTTTAAATTTCACTCCCCTTCTCCCCTTATTAAAGTACTTATTGTCAACAATAAAACCAGCATACTGATCGCTTAGTACTCCAAGCACAAGTTCTGACTCCAAGTCCAAGCGACCAAATTTTATTTGACATACCAATCCTACTTAATCATTTTCAAAAAAAAAAAAAAAAATTTCGAACTCAATATTGTACTGATAGAGGCACAAATTTTGATTTTTTCGTTTTTGGATTTTTCAAACTAATATTACGGCGAACAGACCATAGAGGTGTAAAATTTTGATTTGTTGTTTTTTTGAAAAAAATTCTCAAAAACTCCCTTTGTTCGAATATAGCAGAATAATATTTGCATCGTAATCTAAGTTGATCACTTTCGAAGCTCCGAGACTCCTCCTTTGCCTAAAAGAAAAAATATGCCGATTTGGTGTAGGGATGTATTTACTATTTAGTCTAACATGGAATTTTATAATATTTTTTTCTGCACAGCCTAGTAATTATTATGTATTATTATCATAATTTCATTTATTAGTCCTGAATTGCTTTCTGTTCATTTTCAAATGTAGAAAGACCGTTAAACAACAGCATTTTGTTTTTGTTTCTGATAGTTGATCCTCGCTCATCAACGTGTATTTATCACCTATCCTGTCGACATTATTCATGCCTACACCGTTATCTGAATACTAGACCGATTTGTGCACACTACCTTACACAACTTTCACGCAATGTCCAACGTAGAATTAATTAAAAATGACAATTAGCAATAGTTGCCGTGTTCCATTTTTACTAATTAGTACTCCTAAGTACTTTCAAGTAGATCACAAATGGAACGAATGGAACGCCATCTACGTTCATGCGAGCAGATTCTAACCTGTCAAATTTACAGTTTTCAAACGTAAAACAGTTGAAAATAAAAGGAGAAAATAACGAGTGTAAACTACCACAATCGATAGAAAATATAAAATCAACTAACAGAAAATCACCTCTTTTGACTTCCTACACATTATGTGGGCTATTTCTAATTTCCTAACTGCGAAAACATTCAACATAACCATGAGAAAATCAAAGCCGCCTATTGACAATTAAATAGCCACCTCACGGCAAAAAAAAAACGTAACTACTCATGAGCTACTTGGGCACGAGGGCGCGAGTATTTAGTTGGAAGTAGCCAGAAGTACCTACTTGCGAGTTCTAAATAGCAATAATGGAACACGGGCAGTATTTTCACATTATTCAATTTTTTATTATTTAGCTTAATTCAAGACTTCCTATTTGTAAAATAATATGAATGCTGAGTATGTCAATATTAATCAATAGCGTGTTATAGAACCTTGCCTCTTTGGCAAATTCATTTCAAGATTTAATCATTTTACTTTCAAATTTACATTTATATTTAATTTACTAATATTTAATTTACTAATTGTCGTCTAAACCTCGCTTTCCTGTGAAGTATCTCTGCTCATTCCAAAAGTTTCAAAAACATAAATTACCAGAAGGGGAATACTGCCCTGCTAAGCATAAACTTTCTATCTGCATTTTTCCCATTTTTGAGTTAACACCGGATTTGAAAACTACATACTACATTACATCAGTCTACAAAATTTGAAAAACCTACCTTATGTCGAAGTTTGTTAAAATCAACATTAAAAAGTGCACTCTCCATATATCTCCAGTACAAATGAAAACAGAAATCATTGAATATCTCGAAAGTACTAAAATGTACGTAGAACCATTTATGCTTAGCAGGGCAGAATAGCAAGCAATAAGTATACTATAATGGTATAAACTATCTTTTCGTGCACACCAAATTGGTCCCAACTATTTTACCCAATATTCCGATTCAAATCACATTTCCCATGAATTATCTAATTCCTCAGATATTTTTCAGAATTTTTACCCGTATTTGCACTTAACCTCTACCATTCTAATCACCTTCCACCTGAAATTTCCTATACACTGTCCAAACATTTACAACATAATTATTTCAAACGCCTATAATTACCACTTATTGCCTCCACTTGTCTTCTGAGTAAACAAACCCAGACCTCGACCGTAAAACCACTTGACAGCATGTTGCTGAACATGAAGACCGACCGTCTCTTGCTTTCAATCACATTCAACTTATGCGTGCAACAATCAATGCCTAGCTTGTCAATCACATCGAAATTGAAAGTATGTGTGTGGCCGTTCAATGAAATTTGTCTGCTAGGTATCTTTCATGAAAATTGCAATGTGCAAGAATTTTAAAAGGCCGAGTTTCGCAACTGAATACGATAGCCGGCAACAAAGGAAAATAAGTATCAGGTGTGTGTGATATGTACCTACCTCGAGGAAAAATAGTGCAAGTAGGTACATATTTTGCAACGCATTCCTAGCCGATCCGTCTCGTCGGATTTCGTTCCGCATCGACATGCCTCAAGTATGCTTATGCATGTATATGGAGATGAAGTATCTTACCGCGGCGGCTGAAAGCCGATCTTTTCTGGTCATGCGGCCACGTAAGGCGAACACCTTTACGACAATTACACATGTAGGTGCTTGTCGAACAATTGCAAAAATGTTTCTACCATTCACGGACCATACAAAAAATTCAGGCAGCAAATTGTCTATTTAATCTTGCATTGTCACGTCGGTGGATTCAGAGAAAAACGAGAAATGAAGGTAAGTTGTCCTTTATGTGCGCTGGCAGTATGAATTATTACCTGTGAATTTTCCGAAGTGGAATTGAAAAAAAAACAACATTTCCAGTACGTAAAACTATTCAGCCAAGCATGAAATTCACGATAATTTCTAGAATTTTTTTCAAAAGAGCAAACGTCCATTTTCACACTGCATCGATATCCCAATCAGCAGAAAATAATTTCCACCGTCAATCCGGACCCCTGGCACTAAATTTGTCTCACAAATAGGTGATAAATTATTCGAGTATCTGTTACCGATGTCTTTCGGCTTCTGATATTCCTCCTTGAACTCATATGTAGTTGGTAATTCTACACTTTTCTGGATCTCACCCTTTTTTTTGTAACGAATAGATACAGTCAGACACACTTAAGATAAATTGTCCGATTAGGTCGGTACAGATGTATGCATTTTGTCCAGGTAACCGAAAATGAAAAATATCTATTAATTTTTCACTCAAAGATTATATTGTGAAGTTGCACATTAACAACTAGTGTTGAAATATTATCCCCGATTACCCAGGATAACACGAGAATAAATAAAATAAGAAGGAAATTAGTTTTGTGTGAGTTGCACTAAGCTAGGCAATTTAAAGGTTTTAATTAGTTTACCCAAGTGTTTAGCGAGGTGCTGTCGGAACTTTCCTGGGTAATTGGGAATGCTAAATGCATCCTTAGCAATAATTGGAAAAAGAGCCGCGTGTGTACACATGGTGCGGCATGTTTACAGTTTCCCATCTTCTGATTTTTCCCACAGTCAGCACTTCTTCTACCGAAGAGGCATTAATTCGTCCCAGAACGTTCCTATGCCTACACCTTCCGCTTCTGTTTAAAGATCCTTATTTATCGAATGGAGCGTATATGTATCTGGTTTACGTGTCCACGTACATACACTTATGCTGCACACTGAAATGCCTGTGCTTGCACTTGGTCTTGAGCTCCACTTCTCATTGGGTCTGCTTACTTGAAAATGTATGCTGCTTCTCGTGCATATTGTACTATGACCGGAATTTATTCTGCTCTCGGCCTCTCGGTCCGGTCGGCCGGCTAGTTTATTGTCCCTGACAGTTTTTGTTATTGACATGCATGGAAATTGAAGAGGTTCGTTATTAACGACATTAAATTACCCAGCCGTGACTTTAATAAGCGAATCGAGTGACTCGAACGAGTGAATGAAATGATGGTTAGGCTATGCTGCTATTTGTAGGTAATTTCGTTTTGATATCTGGGTAAAGTCTTCTTTCGATAGCATGATTTTCATGTTGATGATGACGATGATAGTTGTGGCGTGATTTTTATGTACGCGTATGGTGTTGTTTTCTTTTTCTTGTATTCGTTGCACTTGCGTCATGACATTCATCAAAATATGATACTTTAATGGTTGTCATGGAATTGCACGACATGTCTTAATTTTTATTCCAATTAACTTGTGATGTTGTTTGGAAATATTCTCGGATTTTTATGGTAATTGTTATATCTTAACAATAAGAATAGTGGTATGGACTATGAAGACTAATAAAAATTATCGCATATCCGCATTCATAATCATCCGAAAATATCAATATGTTTCTGAATTATTGCTATTTTATATTTCTGACTAAATTGTTTTTGTAATAAAAAAGAGTGTATTTTTATCGACGGTAGAGACGTGATAGTAGCTGGTTTAAACTAAAACGCTCGTCGAATACTCAGAATGAAAATAAATCAAAGAAAATACCTAAATGAAAACTAAAAATATATTAACTAGTAATTTGTTTCTAATATCCAGTCGATGATATCCACAAGGGCAAAGTTGCCTTTAGGTTATATCGAATTTGATTTTGATTAAACAACGGTTAATTTTTATTTGTTGGCCAAACATTTTTCTGCATAGAAGATTGGATAGTACCAGTTCGAACTCGAATATGATACAGAATTATATTCTTCTCAGAGATCCACTCATTCAGTTGCAGTTGACCAATTGAAAATGGCACGATGGACTTCAATGCTTTCAATTACGTAACGATACAGTTTCTTAAATTCAGTTTTTTTTATTGACGCTGCTTAATTGTCGGAGACAGTGAAGGCTGGCTCGTGCAAAAATTCTTTCTTGTAATTTAACTTCGTTAAACTGATAACCGTTTTGGCTGTGAACTTAATAAGCGCAGTGCAATTTAGAGGCAGAGACAATGCAAGTTTTCGGCGTTTTCACATGTAAGTTCTTCGAGTCTGAAAAATACGGTGCTTTATAGGTACATTAAAGGCAGTGAATTTTAGTCTAAATTTTAACGTTTAAAATAAAATTGATTTTAGGTCTGTGCTATGGAATAAGCTTCAGAAAATTTCTGATACCATTCAAGTATTTTTTGGAGTTAGTAGATCGTCATTTTATTATTCCTTTGAACTTCTGAGGCATTTTTGCGTTGCCGGTCACCAATACATTAGACTTGTACTTTTTCTTTTCCTCCGGATTTTTCTACTTCTTGCAGAAAATAGTCTTGGCAGCCAACGTTTATTCGATTAATTAATTTTCCAAACACTCAGTTTTTATTTTTTATGCACTTAATTTTGATTTATCATCAACGTGGCACTACAGCCCGAATCGAGCCTTAGCCTCCTTAATGCTCTGCCTCTATCCGTCTCGATTCAGTGACCGCGTCTTCCAGTTCAGTGCTGCCAAAAAAGGACCTGCTGTCAGCATCTATCGAATCCTGCTAGCGCTTGCATGGTTTACCGGCTGGCCTGACTCCGCTCGCTCACCCCTTGAGAGACCGCATAGGGATTCGATTGTCGCTCATTCGTTCGACGTGGCCAGCCCATTGCAGTTTTTGTAATTGTATGACGGTAGAGACTTCCGGCTCGTCATATATGCTATACAGCTCGTTGCTGTATCGGATTCGCCATCCATCTTCTTCCCGTATTGGACCGAGGATTCTTCCGAATTTTGTCGATTCTTGTCGAATTTTGACTTATAGATAATACAAAATACGTCTTACTGATGCGTTGATACGACAGGATGGTTCACGTATGGTCAATTCCAGAAGAAGACAGTCCTCCCCAGAAAAACAATCAAATTGCAATTCTTCGGCTACAACCTTCCACCAACAGAGATCATTTTTTTTGCGGAGCGAGTGCCAAAAATCGTTAATAGGTATCCTGCGAACGATACAAGATTATGTGAGATTCGTACTCACTAAAAAACATAACCCGCAAACCACGAAAGGCCGAGCCGAGACCGCTTTCGCATTACTTCAACTCGGCCGTTCAACTTGCACCTATCAGGTGTCCCACCGGCTTACTTCCGTTCTGTCATGCTTTCAGGTGTCTATGAGGCATCCTTCCTTTTTTTTCAAACTCAACACCAGCTCCACAGATGCTGACACAGCTGACCAGGCGTCATCTGACTGTAACATCATTTCCACGATTGACTCCGGCGTCACAAGTTATTTCACCGTGGTCGCGGTTAAGCCAAGGCTTTAAGGTGCGAATTAGCCTAATAGCTCCCTTCGAGCTCGTAGCCCAGCGCTCCTCCCAAAGCTCAATCGTTCGCGCTCGTGCTTGAGCAGCCAGAATTTCTCTTCCCACTTCTGCTCTGTTCAGAAAAACCTCCCTGCGTTCGCTCGCTAATAGATCAATTCGAATTACTCCAGCTATCACTAACACGGCGTTTCCTGAAACTGTTCTGTAACTGCTTGCGATTCGCAGCGCTCCCCTACGCTGGGCGCTCACCATCATAGCTTGATACTTTTCAAACCTTAATGCAGTGACCCATATCTCAGCGCCATACAGCGGCATTGAATGAGCCACCGTTATAAGTAGCCTATGTTTACTCGCACTAGGACCGCGAACGCTTGCCATGAGTCTCTCAAGGGAGATAACAGCAAGTAGCGCCCTATCGCATACTTTACGAATGTGCTCTCCATAAGCCAGCTTCGAGTCCAACATCACACCAAGATAATTAACTGATTTTTTGGTCTCAAGTACTCCAGAGCCAACCGTCATGGATATACTGGTTGGTATCCTCTTCTTCGTCAGCATGATAATCTCAGTTTTTGCGATCGCCAGCTGGAGATCATGGCTTTCCATTTAGCCTTCAACCTTTCTCATTACTTGATTGAGTTTGAGTTGGGCGAGGTGAAGATTTCTAGATGTGATTACAGCGGCTACATCATCGGCATAGGGCGCAAGAGACCATCATAAGCAATATTCCATAGATCTGGCCCAAGAATAGACCCTTGTGCTGCTCCAGCTGTAATGGTTTTGCGTACAGTTCCCTGATTCGTTTCATAAACCAAATATCGATCCTTCAGGTAGTCTCGTACCTTTGCCAGCAAGTATTCCTCTATCTGAAAATGTCTCTGAAGAGAATCCAATGTGTACCAGCAGAGACAATACGTTAATCGGGCTTGTACTTGCAAATCAAATTCAAGTCAGTTACGAAACTTGATCTTTCTTAAACTCTTTCAATCAGCAGCTGGCATTTCCTTAAATAATCCAAAGTTTCCACAGGAAACTCAGCGACGATTACTACCTAGCAAGATCAATTTGCCTACAAGAACAGAGATTGTAATTTCATCTATCTATTGCCCACCGTAGCACAACATTTCATAAGCAATATTCGAAAGCTTCTTCTTATCGCTGGGAACCAAATTCATCGTAGGTAGTGACTCTAACGGGAATCACACGTTTTAGGAGAGTAAAGCACTTTTCGAAACTCAACAAACCTACGGCTTGAGGCATATTTCAACCGGCCAGTCAACTTATTAGTTAGCTTAGCAATCTCGAAAAGCATTCCTCCACATTCCGTAAAATCAGAAGCAGTTTGATCTGTCCTCAGATGACTCTTCTCTCATTATCACTCTGGACGGGACACCCCTTTTTGCAACAAAGCCAGCTGGAATGCTTTCATTCGATACCTCATCATCTCCATATTTCTAAGAGCAGCACTCAAATAGGCAGAAGATGTCAATTCTGCTGCAAAACCTAAAATTAAATTTTACAGCTCACCTTGCAAAATAAGTTACTCTCCACAGGTACATGAAAAAAGACTGCCACGAAGACATTGTCAGCTTTACATATCACACCCAACCAAAGCGTGACTCAACAAAGCTTCTAGAGAGCTCAGAATCCCACTTGCGAAAAATAACGAGCTATAGTTTCACTTCTTCTTGGAGAGCCTCATTCCTACTAAAAAAAAATACCGACTATTCACTGTGGAAAGCGGTAAAAAAAGCAACAGACTCTCCTTCAAAAAATTCCCACTAGGAACTGCCACCGGAAAATGTACCAGAAGTTACCTATAAAAAGCCACTCTCACGGCAATTTCCATCTGATTTCAATGCTCACGGCTCACAACCAATCAAAACTTCAGTTAAGGAGGTTCAAAATATTATCATCCAGGAAATATGCTCTAATAACCTCCGGGCATTGATCTTATCGCCAATGCTATACTGAAAGAGTTGTCAAAGAGTATATTTTGGATTGGATATATTCCTGAAGTTCGAAAAACATAAGTGATCAAAATGATCACCAAGCCTGATAAACACTTTTGTTGCGTGTTAAATAAATTTTTCTGAACAAATTACAAACTACAAAGACTGATTTAAATGGTTAAAATTTTATTAGTCGACAAAGGAGCAGATTAACGTCGAAATATCGATTTCTCTATAGATATTGAAATAAATCTAGCTTCTAAAAGAAAAATCGCTCTTAAAAGGTTACATTTTTACCTAACTTTCACACTAAGAATCTTAATTGACGTTGACTCAAAGTAAACAATTATATCCAATCATGAGAACAACATGCTAATGCAAAAATTCAAAATTAATCTTTTCAAGATTTTCCAAGCTGTCGTTCGTTTTACTTGCCGAGCTCAGGAAGGAGTTTTATTTCTTGTTATCAGCCCAGCAATTCATTCCTCAGTTCGACTCGTTTATTGAACAGCTTCGCATAAAAAAAAACGACCACAAACAATAAGTTACTAATATCCATATTCCGATGTATTATGTATACTAATCTTTTCCATATCCACTTCGTTGTAAATTGTTTATTTGACACTGTCATCACACCATTAAATGCCATCCAATACATTTTTGCATACAGACTTTTTTTTATGTAACGATAGAAAATATGCAAGAAAAAACACTATATTGACTCATATCATGCTACTTCGTAGCCAATGAAATCATTTATGAAGCCAGAACTAGAGTATGCATTATGTTTCGTAAATGCTTCGTCATAAAATCGTATAAACATGTGTTTTCTTGCATGTAATGCAATATAAAAGGCATAGTAAGCAATGTAATACGCAAATACGTGCTAGACATTTATAGACTTCTCAATTGAATTAATTGTTTATATTGCATTTCATTGACGCGAGCTATTCTACTGCTAGGACATAGAATTCGCATTATATTTGCAGTGCCATAATATCAATGCGTACCAGATTGAACTAGCTTATGCTGATCAAAATGAAAACAAAAGATATTTTTACTGAACAGCAACAATAAAAGGACGTTAGATGCTGTTTCATGTTCGAATCACGACGTCATATCACATGAAGTCTGATTTATTCCAAGTGACTGCTATCATGTCGATGATGATGATGAAGATGTATTTTATGAGTTGAATTGTTATTGAGAACGAAAGTAACGTTTTTCTCATTTCAATTTTAATTGACAAGTGTGCCGGACAGATGGCTATAATTATGGAGGCGAAGGTACAAGGGTATGCTGTCGTGTATAGATAGTGTACTAGTTATTTTATATTGAAAGATATACTGGAAGATACCTATCAAATGATGTGTGTAAATGATATGCTTCTATTTCGTGCTTGACAGTGTGTTGCTTGGCATAGATATTTTAAATTAAATACTCGAACCGACATCATACCATTTTTGAAATACCTTTAAAGCTCGTTATACAACCGAATACATGTTTTATTCTTTTGAAAAGCATTTAAGAGGTTTGGTGAAATTTGTAAAAGATTCAATATAAGAGTGAACTTAAAAACTTTTGACGTATGCATGGGTGTTTAATTTGAAGATTACTTTGATCTATCAAATGTTTTTTTTCAGTAGAATATTTTCCAGCATCATTTGATTTTTCTTTTAAATTGCAAAATATTCGATTACCATTCTTTCCCCTCAAGCCAGTTAGCTCTTCTCGTCATATTTGAGTAAAAATTACAGTGAAATAATTGCATGACAACCCTTAGCAAGTTTAGGGACTGAAGCTGGTAGAGAGTTTCATTCACAAATTTACAATCAACTTTATATACGAGCGTGGAGTGATTAGTTCCACGACTCACTTTACTCCTGTTTTAGCTCAGGTATCTATTTAAAGCTAGCTTCTCCAGTCCGAATCTGGATTCGAACCAGGGACCCCGTACAATACAAGCCGGTGCTCTACCCACTACACTACATTAACTTCCCGTCACATTTAAGACCTTACATATTTGTTTTGGACCAATTGGCTGATTGCGACAATTAGAACGATCTGATAGAAATGGCGATCTTAACGCGAACCTTGTGATCCAGACCAGCATTTTGCAATTGAAATTTAGACGTTGGTGAAAGGATTTTGAAAATTTTAATATTTAATATAATATCATCGCCTGTAGTATTTTCTTAAATTTAGTCAAGTAATTAAAAAAATACACAAGTAATAACGAATTAATATTTTGAAAAATATTTCTCGCTTTGACTTTGCGGCTTTCTAATTTCCACATTTTATGCTGAAATCTTAAAACTGAAACGTGAACGCAACCACTGTCGAAAAACTAATAAGCTGAAAATAGAGGAAAATACGAACAGACGACGGTATTGTTTTCGGCATTACTAGCAGCATTTCAAATATTCTACGGTCCAATGTCTTAAGCATCTTAATATTTGACCTCTTTCTTATACAAAATGTAAACATCTAATTCGCTCGATGTTCGAAATGATTATTCAATAATTCATATGATCGATATTCAATCGATTATATAAAAATTCTGTATTTATGACAGTTGTTTACTATTGGTTTGTTGACTTTTAACTGCCATATACAGTGGTGGTCAAAAAAATTAATACACTCCTGCATTTCCGAACAAAGCTGTTTTTACAGCTTTCAATGCCCAGCAGGTAGTACCATTTATTGCAATCATAACGTGGAGTGTGTTGGAAATATTCGTGACAAAAAACGCGTTATAATTATTAAGGATTATTCAACTTTCTTTATTTCAAGGTATACAAAAAAATAAATACATATGTGTATAATAAAATTTAAAAAAATCGAATTCTTTACAAAGCAAACACTTTATTTCTAATTTTTTCTTGAAGTTTATACTTTAATAATCTATCGCATGACCATTCTGTTGAATTCTTGTATACAGCGAGTCGGCATTCGTCTACCAAACGTTCACAGCTTTTCCCACTCTCTGTTAATTGCGGCCCACAGTTCGGCTTTATTTAATGGTTTATGTAGATAAACATTATCCTTTATTTGTTTTCATAAATTCTCAATAGGATTGCGGTCCGGCGGCTGTGCTGGCCAATCAGGAAGTGAAATTTGTTTATGCTGAATCCAATCTTTTACTATCCTCACCATACGTTTCGGATAGTTATATTGCTGAAATGTCCATTGGGGCGGCATATTCTCTCCTGCGAAAAATATAATGATGGTCTCCAAGATGTAAAAGTGTCACATGAATTGGGTTTACGCCGTGCCATGAAAATGAAGCCCATGTCATAATGCTTCCCCCTTTATGTTTAACGGTCTTTTTGGTGTATTGCGGATCAAAGGCTTTGTTGGGAAGACGCTTCACATACTCCTTTCCGTCTGATCTAAAGATATTAAATTTACAATCGTCAGTCCATAGGATATTAAGCCAGTTTTTCTTCCCATCTTCTCCACTTCAGTATAAATGTGTCTGCAAAATCTAGTCGGCTCTGTATATTTTTTTTTACTGAGCAGAGGTACTTTTCTACACACAAAAAAAAATTCGCTCTGCTATATGTGTAGCAAAAATAATAATATCCGTAATAGCCATAATTAACTGTAGTGGGCACAAAATTGCCCCTACAAATATATTTATGTTCTATTTATGTGTGATACATAATATATACTAGCAACAGGTATAACTATTGATTTAAAAGGTATTATGAGTATATGGAAATCCAGAGTTATACTCATTTTAAGTAAAATTTGGCTTTCACATAAAAAATATAACTCGGGTACACAAAATATGCACACAGCAATCATAATTATGCACGCTACAGGTATAAGTTCTATATGGGTTTATCTGTTTTCTGGTAGCGAAAGATATGAAATCTATACAGTTGGTATATTATATACGCGACAGGTATAAAATGACCACTGAACAATGTAATATGCTTTTCGTAGATATATGGTTTATTTTCGTTTCTAATTATGGGGCATCTTTTGTTTATAGTTTGAGATTGAGCTTGCAAAAGGGTCGGTAGCTTAGCTCGCTAACGCGTCAGTCCGAAGCAGCGATCTACTGCCCGCGGGTTCGAATCCCGCCGTGCCCATGGCTGTATTTGTTCGTCTTATGTTGTCTTAACAGTCAGCGACTGGGCATAATACCAGCGCTCCATTGATTAAGTGCCACATTAAAGCTTTAGTAGCGACTAAGAATAACATTAGCGCTTCAGAAAATGAGAAATAAATGTGGCACTTAGAAGAATAATGGAATAATTGTGAACGGCTTCTCTCATATGTGTCTCCTTACCGCCATGGCTAAGCGCTCGCTTCAAAGAGCAATCCCCTGAGATTTTTTCTGCTTACATACGATAAATATTTATATTATATCTGCCGTGAATATATTATGTCTTTCAAAATACACCCATATACTCATGTGAGATATATTATATTTCCGTCGTTTTATATCTGTCAGCGATATATTTTTTTTTTGAGTGTAGGTGATCGGGCAGGAAAATTGGCCTCAAATATTCTTTGACGATTTGTCCTGGCGCTAACATCAGTATTCGTTTCCCGGCCAAATCATAGAAAAAGACGCAAACGAATTTTTTTTCCAAGTTCGCACAATTATCCGATCCAATGCTGGGTTCGTTTTTCGCGGTCGCCATCGATTTTCTCAATTATCCTTCTTCTTTAGAGCATTCTGCACCATTGCCAAGGAGCAGTGAGCAACTTGCGCTACCTTACAGAGAGAGAGTAACCGTAAGCCTTTAGACGTTGAATCTCAATCCTCTTCTCTAGAGAACAGTGCTTATTTCGCACCATGTTTGAACTATAATGTGATTGAAGAGTTGGGGAAGTTAGCGCTAATTAGAAGAATTTATATTAAACTTACCTCAAGAAACAAGTTTGATCAAAAATTCACAAGAGTTAACCAAATAATACTTATTTAACAAACTGTTTTTATTATTTTATCCAACGCGAAGTTAACCCTTTAAGCAACAGACTCAAACTGATTTGTGCAAAAAATACCTTAGGATATCTTTCCTAGCTTACAGAACCTATTCCGAACTTGAACGCCTGATTTCTGTATGTGGCACTACTTGCGATGTATTGAAAGTTGTCAACAACAGTTGTTTACCGGGAAATGCAGGGGGTTTGTTTATTTTTTTTGCCACCAGGATATATTTAGGTACTGGCTTTCAGTTGATAAGCAAGTACCAACATAGTTTTTAATGTACAAAATATTTAAGTTTAAATAAATTTTAGTCGATATTACTATACCCATAGAAACAAATACATGTCGCAGATTATTGCTTTGGAAATACCGAAATACTATTTAGTTTTAATAAACAAATTGCATCTGCAACACAAAGTGCGCGCATTATTCAAACTGATAGATACTTCGCACATAAATTAAAATCTGTTTCAAAAACAAATTCCTCAAGTCATTGCTTTCGTATGTTTCGATGTTTGTGTGAATCATTGCTTTCGCTTGAATTCCATTTGTGTTGGCGAAAACACTCAATAACATCGGATGATCTGACCCCCAGATACGTCATCATTCAATACCACTATCGACTTCTCTCGTTATTTGCAAACATGTGTAAAAAAAAAACAATGACTACTCCAGCACAATATCATTGTCAACAAGCAGCAATAGAATGCACCGAGTCATAAGCCAACTATTGTGTTTACTAGAAAATCAACATCTCATCACACGGCAACTGAAAAACAACTACCGGAAACACTATGAATGAGTCAATAACTAACTACAAGTAGAACAACAAATCGATAGAATGTTGGATGCATTACAGCACAGTGTAGACGACCGAATTAGCAGATCCGTGCAACATCTGTGATGAAAAAAAATAGCCCCAGAATCATCCGATATCGACCTCGAGGCTCACAGCCCGGCCCGACTTGGCCTGAAAACATCCGACTCTGTGAAATGAAACAACTCGAAGCGACGTGGAAGGTGGAATGACTTGGTTGGATTTGCCAAAGTGAAAAAAAAATTTGCCAACCTGTTACCTGACTCGATCGACGTATGATATCGTACGATCGTGACGTCACCGAGCTTAGAGGCTAGATATCCACACTACTAGCGTTGCGGTGATTTCTATGCCACGAGCGATTTGCTCGCTTGCTTAGGTGCACCAAGATACATTTCTCATGTCCTACCCCGCCTCCTTTCGACGCTGCTTGATTTGATTTTAGCACAGAGAAAACATGTTTCCGTACGGCAAGCGAAAACGAAACACAACTACGGCGGGTTGGCGGGTGCTCGATTGCGTGATGAGAAGTGAATGATTTCTGCTGCATTCGGCTTTTTTTGCATTCTTCAGCGACTCGATACCGCTCGACGCTCATTGATCGTCATAATAACCGCAAAGGTAACTCAACACACGTGAGAGCCTTATGATCTGCCATGCCGTTGCCTGGCTCCAGTCTCCAAAAGATATTAGATACTCGAGCTCGGGTTCGGAAACTGATTCGTCAGCCGCAAATCGTCGTTGAATTTTCGATGGGGTGATCACGCCATGTAGTTTCCATTCCATACGAAACAGTGACGCAATGTGTACATTCACACGTACTATGTACTCAGTGACGGTGGAATTTCATCGTGTGACAAGCAGGTTTCGATGTTTCATGCTAGCTGAGAAGGTTCTATCAACAGCGACTCATTTTTTTCGGAATTGCTGGCAACGCGTTTTATCACCAATTCGGCGGAATCACCTGATCTTCCGATCAGGCATGAATCACAATTCTGTTCCGCCAACGAACTTTTCGGTCAAGCGTGTGCGCACACCTGACCACGCTTTTACGCGGCGACCCACTGATCTTGAATTGGTCTAATATCCGCAGGTACGACTGCAGCAGCACCTTCACGAGGCACGGGCCCATATTGCAACATTTGGCAAGTTAGGTGAGCAATGCGGCTGGCACACATGCAACTGGTTAAGGTCAGCCCGAAATCATTTGGTTGAGCGAAGTCGCGCGATACATTCCAATGGAGATAATTACGATTGCGTAACGGCAGCGCGCTTGCCAAAAGCAAACACTACCCTTATCTCAGCGTACGTTTCGATAAACATTTAATGCCCGGTTTACACATATGGCGAACGTTTCGTCGAGGAACTTGGCAAATTAACTCCCTCCATGTTTTCGCATGTAAAAAAACCAGGCGAGAATAGACAAGGTGACCATTTACACACTCGGCTCGTCAACATTTGCCATATGTGTAAACGCGGCATAAAATGTAGACCGAAATATCTGGCGCCCAGCGGCAAGTGTTAATGTGAGATTTTCGGTGTCAACAAGATCGCTCGGAAAAAGCTCTCTCCTTTCCTAGATCGACCGTTGCTGTACATTCTTTCCATCTGTTCCCACGCGCTCACTGCACATGATTTTTAAAGCGCTGGGACTTTAGCGTACCTTATTTATATGCATATATACATAAACTCAAATGCTACTATATGCACATATTCTAAACGACGTCAACTAAAAATAGCATCGCGTGACACTCTGAAAAAAAGCATGCTTTTAACGATTTCAATCAAGTCGCCTCGTCCCCGAAGTCTTTTCAACGCATTTTCAATTCTACCGAAAACGATGGCGGTCCCGTCTTATGTAATTTGACGAAAAAAGTATACGAGCATATCGGTAGGGATGTGTCTGCAAGTCATAATTAGCGCACGAGCAGAAAATTATTCGAGTCAGCAGAAATGTGCGTAAGTAAATTTAGATAAAGATATGGTTCGATCGAGCCGAGTTTGCATATCTGTGTGGTAGACTTTGGAGTGCAGTGCAGAGGAAATGGAATGTGTGAGGTAAATTCATTTGTGGAAGCTCGTTTTTCGTCTGATTCAACAATCGACGTACCGATAATCAATTTTGATCGACATAGAAAATTTTATTCAGGGAATTCAGTTGATTAATGACTATGAAAGTTCAAATCGAAATTGATTTGCATAGTCGTGCTATGTCACATGTTCCAAACGAAAATTTGGAACCTTTTGTATTTAATTAGACATGGCGTGTTTAGTTTGGTTGATAATATTTGAAAATTCATTGAAATAGTTATATTGTAATACAAGTAACAGAATGGGTTGTCCATACAATCTTTTGTATTTTCGTCACAAAGGTGGACGTTTTTAAATTTTTTGTAGCTCAATGATACAGGAAAAGTAATGTAACTTCAACCAAAACATTCTTTGGTTATAAGAACTTTTGAAAAGCATAGTAAAATAATGTCATGCATTGGACGATGCAACTTGAAAACAAGCATAACAACAGAACTGTTCATTAAAATATACAGCAATTAATCAATTACACAAACAATAAACAGCAACAAACAATCAACAAGCGTGACTACTTTCAACGATCTGTAGATGCCTACATACATTAATTAATTGTATAGAATTGAAATTGTACAGGCGGCAAGCGAAAAATGATAGAAAACCAGAAAACGTCTAAAAATAGCTCTTAAAGAAAGTTTATCTGCAAATTGAGGGAAAAAGGTATGTTTTACACAGATGTGTGCCAGATATTTCATTTAGTAAGAATTGTTTACAGTTACATAAGAATAGAGTGCCAAACTAACACGCACATAACATATTTTAATATTATTTTATATATCTTATCTTTTAATCTTAGAACGGGCGGTGGTGGTAAAAATGAAATGAATGTTGTATGTAATGAAATTTTTTTTATCGGAGATAAATCAGATGTATATTTACTATATATATCATGTTATATCGAGAAACCTGCTTATAATTTTATTTTCAAATCTGCCAATCAAGATTTTGCTCAAAAAGTGTAATCTATAGATCATTGCGAAAAATCTCGCAACTTAGGTGAAATTATGTGTGAAATAAAAATATGTGAATTTGATTTAGATTCCCTTATATCAATTTTTAAATTGTCTGGGCAGTACTAAGGATATAAGAATACTTTATGCCATAATAAGATGCACATGGACCGTGCACATTGTTTGATTGATATAAAGTGTGGAAGGAATGGGGTACAAAAAAATCAAAAATTGTTGTTCATTTATATTTATTTAAAAACGATCGAAAAAACTATTAGTTTATGAAATAATTTGAAGTGATCCGAAAGTGGCGTATAAAAAGATCTCATGTCCATTTCGATTAGATGTGATGCTGAAGTCAATTGGTTTATACGTTATTTGGAGCAAACATTCAAATTGTGAATGAAGTTTAGCAACAAGAAAACTATATAGTTTTTGTTGAAGTTTGTTCGTGCTCAGTTGTGGCGAGCAGTGTAAGAAAACACTAGCAGAAAATGAAGGCAATTTTCGCCAACATAACCGTAAGAATCTCAAGCAAACTTCACATGTATCCTCGAGGATTGTCCGAATGAAAGCATAGAACAGGCTTATAGTCTGATAGGTATTCTGTCCTACTAACCATAAAGGTTCTATCTACATTTTAGTACTTTCGAGATATTCAATGCTTTTTGTGTTTTGATTTGTACTGGATATATATGTAGAGTACATTTTTCAATATCGAGTTTAACATACTTCCACAAAAGATAGATTTTTTAAATTTTGTAGAATGATGTAATAGAGTAATTAGTTTTTGAATCCGATGTTAACTCAAAAATGAGAATAATGTAGATAGAGCCTTTATGGTTAGTAGGGCACTGTTATAGAACTAACTGACTTTATCTAATTTGATTTTCTAAAATCAAATCAGACTTTTAAAAAATTGAGTTGTCTGAAAAATTACAAGAAAACATACAGTGGGGAAATATGCCTTCATTTAGCATGCCTGAGGAGAGGCAAGCAGCGTCAGGCTCCTGTGTGTTGTTGGGACCATGATCCCAGATGTTGGCGGGGCCTTAACAAAACAAACAAAAAAATGGCTGAAGTCCCTCCCTTTCTTTTCTGCTTTCATCTCTATTTTCGGTTTTATCATTATGGTTTGTTATTGGTCTTTTTTATTTTTTATTTTTAGATTTTGTGTTTTTAACTAAAACCTTCATGCTTTCTTTATTCGCAACGTGCTTACGAGTCTTCATTTACCTCATTGTAAAATATGTAATCAAAATCACTGATTTTGGTGTAATTCTGCGGTGCGGACTCCCGTTGGCCACATTATGTCTCAGACTGACCATGAGGATAATTTCAAATCGAAAACGACCAATAAATCCCTTATGGTACTTTGTTTTCGTTTCCGCGTGCGACTTTGACCTTGGAGTTATTTGTTCAAGGCGACAGTTAGATCGCATGTACAATCTACAGAGTGCATCGAAATGTTGCCATATTAGGGGGTCGGTAGCTTAGCTTGCTAACGCGTCAGTCCCAGTGTTGCCAACTTTTTTCCAGCCGTTGTAGCTAGATTTGAGGGAAAAAATAGCTAAAATGTTCACTTTGTAGCTAAAAAGTGTAGCTAAATTCAACAATAAAAAACTCAAGGTTCTGGAAAACAGTTTTATTAAGCTAATGTGTATAATTGATATGGAAAACTATTGGTTGTACATTGTATTATGAGTAGTTTATTAATTTAACAGTATAAAAGAGTATAAAAATCGTTGAAGAGCTTATTAAGCTCAACAGAATTCTATTCTATTTTTTCATTCATGATAGAAGCATCCTTTAAAATGGGTTGAAGAAATAGGAGATATAAAAGGTTTTTGATTGTTATACTCCTTGTAAATCATTTTTGCTAAATAACATTCTTCTGATGTTTGGACTATGCTGAAGTGGAGTTTTAGCCATAGTTATTGGTTAATGATCCTTGATACTGGTTCCGTTATTGACAACCACCTCGTTTACGAACTCCGTATCATCTTCAGAGAAATTTAGAGAACCAATTATAAATTTCTGCAGGTAAAAACTTTAAGGTTTGGGGAAAAAACGATCCTTAAGCTACAGAAACTGAAACCTGAACGGAATGACAAGCTCATCTTATTAATATTAAAAAAGGATTTTGACGACTTAATTTTTTAAATACACCGTTATTGACTCCGACCATAGCACTTGCTTTGTCTGTCATATTTGTAATATTTAGGATGTAGTTTTCTAAGCACGTGTTTATGGCAGTAGTAATATTTTCAACAGCTCCCCTTTCTAGCTCTTTCAAGTAAATTGTAATAAATTTTCGCTAAATATCACTCAAATGTCCTTAGACTCGTCAGTTAAAATACTGGAAATACAGTTATCAAAATCTGCCTTCAAATCCGATGTGAAGTATGGAAACAAACTGCCCCCAACTCAGAAAATATAGTCTTTATTTTTCGCTGTGTTGAAAAACTCTACAAAATGAAAAAAAAACATAGCTAGCACATTTCTAACGTTTGATTTTACTACTGAGCACGATTTCTAATGTCTTCTAGAGTTGTGCGAACACTTTGTCTACGTTTTATTTCAATTTTATATCTACGCCTGAATTTTTTGGTTCTTGTCTTCAAATTTAGGCAGATAATGTGTATTCTATATTAAATATTTTTCGTTTATCTTATCTATTTTAGTTTATTCCTAATGAGTTAAAACTCATGGTTTTTCTTCGCACCGAACAAAAGAAATAAAACTGTTCGTAAAAGATTATTATTGTTCTATGCCTAGAAAGACATAGTACATAGTAGTAGTATTATTGTACTACCCAAAGCATTGGCGATTACCTTAAAATTTGAAGAATTTATTTTTAAGCACTGAGTGTTTTAAATATTAATAAACTAGTGTAATTTAATGCAATCAAAGCAAAAATTTAAATTATCTATAATCTATAAATTTGTAGCTAAATTTGTAGCCAATAGCTAAATGAAAAATTACGTAGCTAATTACGTAGCTAGTTCTTTTTGTAGCTAAATCTAGCTACAAAATAGCTAAATTGGCAACACTGGTCAGTCCGAAGCAGCGATCTGCTGCCCACGGGTTCGAATCCCGCCGTGCCCATTGCTTTATTTGTTCGTCTTGTGTTATCTTAACAGTCGGCGACTGGGCATAATACCAGCGCTCCATTAATTAAGTGCCACATTAAAGCTTTAGTAGCGCCTAGGCATAGCACTAGCGCTTTAGAAAATAAGAAATAAATGTGGCACTTAAAAGAATAGTGGAATAATTGATATCGGCTTCTCCCATATGTGTCTCCCTACCGCCATCGCTAAGCATTCGCTTCAAAGGGCAATCCCCTGAGCTTTGTCATCATCATAGAAAAAAAAATGCAGAAATCGCAATTGAAAAATTTCTGGATGCTACATGTTATAAAATGGCATCCTGCGAATCAGTGATTCAAAATTCACAGAAATCAAATACGTCCAAAGTATGGTTTGGTTGCTTGAAAACAAGCAAGAAGCGAACTCGGCAAGAAGGAGAACTTCTACATTAGTCCAATCAACAGTAGCAAAACATATTTTAGAGAAGTAACATAGAAAGCCTAAGTATTTGAAAACCCTTGGTAAGCAGACGTTTGTTTACCTATCGTCAGCATTGTTTACACTGATTTAATCTGTGTTTGAATTATTGATAAAAATTTCAGCTACATTTTCAGCTACATTTACATGTGATTTGTAATAAGCACTGACCGCAATTCTATCAGCCTTATGGCATCTAGGCATATTAGTTAGGACTTGGCAAAGTACTGATGAACAGGAACAAAAAAAATGGATAAAATGAAAAATGCAGGGCCAATACGACTTCTAGCCAGATTTGAAATGCCGTTAAGACAAGATATTGTGGAGTTCTTAACGAAGTCATTAACTACACTTATAACGAACGGATTCTTTAGCGAATCGCCTATAGAATATTGGCAGCAATTTCGTACCCTCAATTACAGTTCTCTCAGTTCATTTCGAACCCTATGTGCTTTGAGGTACATTATATATTATATTAATATAACTAATACGACTAACGTTAGAAATATAGAAGATTTTATTAGACATGTTTTCCATATTTTTTTCGAATCCTGTTGATAATAGTCGATACGTTCGTCAGTAGACAACATAACTAGTTGGGCTGTAATTAAGGTGCACTAACTCTTTAAGGTTCAATAACTTAATTTCGATACTTCTCAGCATTTCTCTGCATAAATAAAGCTACATGCCTTAACATGGATTGTGTTTAAACGGGACTCATGGGAAATAGATCAAAATCCATTTCACTACTAATTCCACATGTAATTATTTCAAGAACAATGCTTTGCAAACATAATATATTTAACTTTTTTTTATTGAAATTAAATATTTCGCACAAACATAAATAATTGTCGAACATAACGTGCCAGAGAGTGCAGAAAACAGAATCCTGCTGTGTCTGTTCTAGGCTTGATAATAGGGACTCTATTTAAATCCGATGTCAACAACATTATCCCATTCATTTCTATTATTATGACCGAACGAAAGCTGCATTCGCACCTTCAATACATACTTCTATATTTATATGACCGTACGTACGTATAAATGCATCTATAGTGCCAACGCACACCCTTTTATTCAAGAACAATTCTTAGCTAAAATGGTTTAATCGGTCATCTAACCATAACCAACAGACGACAACTCACTCGGACCAACGTTTCTCGAGCATTCTGTCTAGTTTAATTGCACATAATGGCAGTAAATTGCTTTCGAATTCGCCAACAACAATTCCGAATGCCAATCCGACAACAATTAGCAGATAAATTCATAAAATACGAACTTATGTGGAGTAAGGCTACTAATAGTGAGGGGATTTCGTATGGAAATTATCATGAGAAAGTTTTGATTGGAATCACTTGTGGTTTGGCAAATTTTATCTGAACATTTTTAAGGTTGAAGATACCGATAAGACGAAAAAAATGAGGTTTACAGAGTTTCTGTGATGATTTTCAGAGTATGTTTAGGAAACCAAGAATTTTGATTAGCATTGATAAGGAGTGATTACGCACTGTAGATTTCATACAAATATACTTGAAAAAAAAAATACTTCCTAATTAATTGTATTACCTAACCGATTCTAATATTATTTTTTTGATCAAATAACTAAAATTCGCATACTCGTTGGGATGAAGACATGACCTAAGCACAAAGAATTGTTCAAGTCTATGGCATCATTTAAATTTGACACTTAGTCATCATTCTAATCCTTACAAAGCTCAAGTAACTCAAACGCGAAAATTCTTCGGAAATGCTCACCTTGAGAAAAATTCGCTTACGTTCGCATCAGATATACTGCTAATGATATACGTACATATGCCGTCTCATCAATGACGTAAGATGATCACATCATGTAAAATTGAATGACGATTTCGAAGAAAATATTTAGCTACATAAAGTACAACCAAACAGCGTAATAATAGCATTTTATGAAGCATAATTGCTTTTGCATTGCCTTTAAGTATAAAATATAACCTTCGTTCGTAGGGAAATATACTTTAGCACTTAATGAGTAATTCACAAGCCTAGATTAAAATGTGGTTGGATTTTATCTGAGTATAAAATGATTTTCTTGTTTTTTAGATATTGATCTCGACTTTAGTGGCACCTGCAGTACTTTTAAATCTCGAAGCTTATAAAAATGTATTTTTTAATAAATATTGATGTTTCTAATACAAGCAACCCACCTCTTGGCCAAATTTATCTCTTTACACTTACTTTACACTTACACTTACTACAAACAAATTTCGGCGATGCGATTCGAATTTTGTCAATTAAGCTACAAAGCAGAGAAAGTTAATTTAAGAATTGTATAGATGTTTTTGGTATTAAGTACCTAGTTGATTTTTGTCAAAAACTTGACCTATTCACATCTAATAGCATATGATTTCTAAGAATAGCTCAGAAGCAAACGTTCTTTAATTTCAATTTTTCCCACACTTTCATCAACTTATTAAAAATTCACTGCTAAACATTGCTAATCACTTACCCATCACTATGCATCACACTGGTTTCTTTTCCTGTAACGCCATCGAATGACATTCTCCGTTCCCACTCGCCATCCTCCAGATTATCCGTTAAAATAAAATTCTCACTGAACACCCATTCAGGTAAATGCAATTCGTCTCGTAACCGTTTCAGATGCAACTGCTTCCTGTTCATATTCGTGGAGGATGTCTCATCGTCTGCAGCATCTGAAGTCCTTGCTTCACTCGCTCGAAAACTGTTTGTCAGCAGAACAAACACGAAACACAATATTAAACTGACCGAGCACTTCATTTTCCCGAATGTTCACTAAATTATGTATACCAAATCGTTTTCTCGCCCCTCAAAAAACAATTCGATCGCTTCGCAACCGATTAATAACGCACTCCTTTCACTGCTTTGACTATTTGCCCAACCGATTGTTAGGAAAGGTTAAGACACACAACAGAACACCTCTCTATTGAGTCTGCAGGCAATATTCATAGCGGACTGGCAGCAATGGGCAGTGCTGCAAGACGTCGATGCATCTGCTGCCGCCGAAATCAATTCGTCACTTCGTTGCACTGCGAGATGGATGCAGGTAGCGCGGAGTAGCAACTTTTAGAAAACGAGCGATTGCCAATTGGCCAAGTATGTGTTGCCTTTGCAATAACTTCTTCGTTTCCAGATTGTCCAAGCTCAACTTCCAGCAGCCACGTCTCAGCGCCAGCGATTTTCGAAAATCGCGGAATTTGTCCACACGCCGATAATCTCTCAAAATTATGTATGAAAGTGACGTTCAAGTCGACTTCTGAGTTGTGCACTTGACCTTAGTTTCGTTTTGCGATTAAATAACTTCCACTCGAGCGACCGATTAAAAAGCTTTTGTACTGATAACGAGCGCGAATCAGAATTTATTGCAATCGCAGCTCAATCGACCAATATTCGCTACGAGAAACGTCCGCTGTCTTCGACTTTCAACGCACGAATATCGAGAAGTTCGAGTCCAAGAGTCGACCAAACCAGGCAGCAGCCGCTATATACTATACATCATGGGAACCGAAGCAAGAGCCGTTTAGCGATTTACCAGTGCCACTACTCGGCCCACCTTCTGCCACGGTTGTGTCGTCTCGGTTGACTTCGACTTCAGCTCAGGCGCACGGCGTCGACGGCGACTAAAAGCTGCTTCTTTGCCTTCGTCATTGAACAGGTGACCGAATCTACAAGTGAAGGCGCCTTCCAAACACAGTACAAGTGATTCAATCATTTCGCTGAATTTCGCGTTCAGTCGACGTTCAGCTTATCGCCTGATGTTGAAAGAAATTGCAATCAGCGGCGTTCCATGATATGCACTCTATTGATGAGCCCCAAAGTACCGTTCAGTGATAAATTTAAGCTTGCTTGCAAGTTATAATGTGGCACGTTTCAGCATCAGATGCGAGAAAAATTAATTGAGTAAACGGTTTTTAATTTATCTTAAAGCAGCTAGAATGGATTTCGACGCTTATTTTAATTTATGTAGTCCACTCGGCGTCTCTTACTCACTTTGGGTCTCATTTTGGATCTCACTTTGTCCTCTGTGAAATTAATGTCAAATGGTTCGCGATTGTTCAGACTGATTTCACATATTTATTATGCTAAAGCTTAAAGAACTGTAGTTACAAAAGTTGTCGAAAACAATCAATGACAAAAATGCCTACAGTGGCGGACCAAAGTCTACGGTAGCACCTTATATTGAGGTTCTGGGTAATTTGAAGCTTTAATCAAAAATCCATTGATGCTCATTTTTTGAGTAACGTAAATGTATTTATAAAAAAAAAACAAAAACAAAAACTTTTCATCACAAACTTAAAGATAAATCCATAAAAACATTAAAAATTGAATGGACAAAAGTCTACAGCAGTCAATGCTGGCTGACTTATACACAAACAATTTCCAACTAACCTAGCGGTATTTCTTAAGTATTTGTTTATTTGCTCTTACTGTCATTCAATACATGTGCAGCTGCAACTCTATTATAGTTTTATCGCTAGTTTCGAACCGTAAGGACCACAATATGTCATCACGAAAAGAAATTTCTGATGATGTCCGAAAAATATCCAGTGTAAAAAAGATAATAAATCGTGCTCGGAAATTGCGAAATTACAGAGAGTGATTACTATTACAGTGTCTACCATCATCAAAAATTTTGAAAACACTGGTTTTATTGAAAATAAGCCGCAAACTGGCCGACCGAAAAAGCTTCCGCGCAGAAACATTCGTTACTTTTTAAAAGAGGTGAACAAAAATCCGAAAATAAATGCTCCAGAGTTGGCGAAACAAGTGGCTACGGTAAGGAAAAAGGATGTCCACGCAAGAACAATCACGAAAGCATTACATTCTAATGGGTTTCAAAGCAGAACTCCACCTAAAAAAAAACAATTAATATCCGCCAAAAACCGACTTCTGCGCCTAGAGTTCGCCAAGGCCCATATTAACAAGGACATTCATTTTTGCAATCGAGTCCTTTTTACCGATGAGTCAAAATTTAACATTTTCGGGAGTGGTGGTCGCGTTAAAATGTGAAGGAAAAAAAATACAGTTTTAGAGACCAAAAATTTGATTCCCACTGTCAAGCACGCTGGAGGTAATGTTATGGTTTGGGGACCCATAGCTGCATCTGGGGTCGGCAGATTGACCTTTGTTGAAACTACTATGTATCGCTATGTTTACAAGAACCTATTGGAACAACATTTGAAGCCATCAGTTAAGAAGTTGTGCCTTGGAGGGAGTTTGATTTTCCAACAAGAGAATGATCCGAAGCACACAGCACTTTTCGTCAAGATCTGGTTGTTATACTACGCTCCTAGGTAGCTTAATACGCCTCCCCAAAACCTGGATTTAAAACCAATAGAGCATGTGTGGGAGCTTTTGTAGCGGAAAATTCGGAAATGTTGCATAAAAAATAAAAATTTGTCAAAAGAAGCGCTCATTACAGAATGAAAGAAAATTACATCCGCTGAAACTGGTGATTTAGTCACTTCTATGCCCAGTAATTGATATATAACCAGTAATTGATGCTAAAGAGAGTCCAACCAAGTATTAAGCCAGCAAACAATTTTAAAAATTCCAATACGTTTAGTTGGATTTTTTTTTTTGTATAAGTCAGCCAGCACTGACTGCCGTAGACTTTTGCCCATTCAATTTTTTTATGTTTTTATGAATTTATCTTTAAGTTTGCTATGAAAAGTGTTTGTTTTTTATAAATACATTTACGTTACTCAAAAAATGCGCATCAATGAATTTTTGATTAAAGCTTCCAATTACCCAGAACCTTAATATAAGATGCTGCCGTAGACTTTTGTCCGCCAGTGTACATATGTCTTGATGGTGAGCTATGTAATTAGTTTAAATAATTACCTTGCAATCAATATAATTGGTGAGTTTGTAAGATCAAATAGCAAGTTAACGTTTACTTTACATCCGCAATCCTCGAATCACTCATCCCCCATCCCCATTTCGAACGTGGTACATTATTATCTCACAACAATATGCATCTTCGCAACACACTAACATTCAAGCTATCTCCTCTCCAACATTACAACTTGCGATATTAACATTCACTTATCACCTACCCTAAACACATCATAATCACGGCAAATTTGAGGACATAATAACTTGAGTTACATATAAAAAAGCATCCATACAAGAATGCCAGCAGAAGAAGAAGCATTGCAACTCAAAAGGGTAGCAACCTGCCGCACGAGCAAGCAAAAACAAAAGTATATCTTTGATTATGATGCATATGAATTAATATCTTCATCGTGCACTGAATCACAGGATGGCTGCTCACTTTATGCAATGTCCTGGCGAGAAAGTATGGGGTCACGAGTATTCATTGTGATTTCAAAAGGCCAACATAATGCTAGAAAGCTAGAATTTCTTCTATTGTTATAATTATATGTGCCAGCTTCAATGGGGTGTCTTTCAACAACGAGATACTGGATAACTGGCAAATGTTTATCCATATCCTTACATATGACTGAATAGGCGTTTTATGTAGCCTGGAGTTGACTTGAATGCGGGCAAGTCGCGAGCTACTTTTCAAACATTAATCAAAACTCGACAGAGGGTTTGCAGGGTTAAGGTACACTTCTTTGGTTTTAAATAGTTGCTGATTGCATATTTAGCAATCATCTGCTCGAAAAAGCAAAAAAACAAATTATGAATTCTCAATAATGTGTCAAACCAGAAAAGAGTTCCTCTTAGCTTTCGCCAGGCAAGAGGTAAGATGGTAAGATTTTCTAGTAAAATGATTTTTGCCTAGTTCAAATAACGAGCTTTTTGCAGGTTCTAAACATTCAAAAATTATTTATACAAGTGTTTACCGCTAAGCATATATAAAAGACTTCTGCCTGAATCTTCTACATATGCCAATAAGGATATTATAATCCAGCAAGCAAATTAAAAGTATATGATTAAAATGTTTTGTGGGTTCAGGACATTGGAGCTAATATTTTTTTGTAATAAATCGGCGACTCTTATTGGTAAAACTCGACTACTTGCCCCTCATAGCCGTAAGACAATTTTACCGACTGTGTTTTTTGTGTTTTTGTGGTTGTGTTTGTTTTTTTGTTTGTTTATCTTCAAATCATTGTCTTTTCCTGTATTTTTGTACGTTTTTTTGTTAGTTATTTATTCTTTAATTTTTGATCCCTGCTTTTCCTCTAGGGGTAGGAGGGGCAAAATATTGAAGCATAACTAACAAAAACGTACAAAAAATACACGAAAAGACAATACACTGAAAATAAATAAACAAACAAACAAAAACCACCCTCAAAATAAACACACAACCATAAAAACACAATCGGTAAAATTGTTTAACGGCTATGGTGGGCACGTAATTGAGTGAAGCCCTCTTATTTACATGAGGATACGTAACGTTCAGATTTCAGTGACGTCACTCGACTTTTTCGCCATCTGTTATGAACCAAAACAACTCGTCGGCGTGCTTTGAGCAAGCTCATATGTTGACCACAATTTAAAATCCACAAGCACTAAACGTCATTTCAATCAGCTGGAAAATCGGATCAACAGACATTCCTCGCAAATAGTTTTTGGTCGCAAAAATTATCTTGAAATTTCGATAATGTAGCCATAAAAACCAATCTAAAAGTGTTTTCGTGAAGCGATTTACTGGTGTTGAGGATGTACGCATCATATAATCGAAAACGAAAAACGAGTAGACACTCTCGAACCCGCCACGATTCAAACTCACTTGTGCTTTCTTTCAGCAGTTCAAATTCCATAACATTGACCTCGATATGATAAATATACCATTCGCGAACCTGTTCGCCCGAACACTGCTCCAGCGTATCAGCGGAAGCTTCAGTACGAAGTCCAACGACTGGGTATCCTTGGCGGCTTTATATCGACGGATTCGTTCAAGCGGAATACAAGTAGAAAAGATGAATAACGTAGCGAAAATATTTTTGGCTGTTATTGTTTAACCTCAATTGCAGATAAGTCGTTTCCGTCAATTACCTTTGCTGGGAACAGTCACATTAATTGCAATTGTACGCGCTCATATAGTGGAAAATAAATCAAGAATGGCTGAGGAACAGACTTTGATCTCGCTTCTTGAAAACGCTGATCAACTGTATGACGAAAATCATTATCAGGAGGTTTTGGATGTGTTGTCCAAGTGTCCGGTAAGCAAGAGAGTGTTAGAAGCCTATTTTTTATTAGGTAGTGAAAAAACGTGCTGATTAAATATTGGTCGGCTTGTTTATGCATGCCTCGATATATGTATTTGAAAACTTAATTCACCCAGAATGTATTTGGGGAGAGATAGTGGACAAAATGTTCAACTACTTTTTAAATGTCACTCAAATTAATCAGCTATAAGACTCCGTCAAAGCATATGCAAATGATGGGCAAATTTTTCACACAATCGTTTGTTGAATAAAACCAGTGTTCAAGACAAAGCCAAAAAATATCTATTTCAGTAATTTGGGAAAATATCATAATTTACAAATTACTGAGGTCGTTTTTTCAATTAGCAAGAACTTTTAAAAGTAAGCCATAAACAATGTGAAAATACCCCAACCAAGGCATTATCTTCCCTTCAGAATCAAAACTCTTCACAAATTCAATGGCGACAAGCCCGAGCCTCGTACAGTCTATCAAAATCCGTTAAGGACAAAACTGAACGTGAAAAACTCATTCGTCAAGCGTACGATTTAATTCAAAGCGCTCTGACTCAAGACGACAATAATTTCGCGACTCACAAGTGGATGGCAATCATTATGGACGCGAAGGCTGAATTCGATGGTATTAAGGCTCGAGTATCGCAACTTGAACTTATGAAAAGTCATATCAATCGTTCGCTTGAATTAAATTCCGAAGATCCGACGACGTGGCATCTGTTGGGCGCTTTTGAATACGGCCTAGCCGATTTACCATGGATTCAAAGGAAAATTGTTTCGGCAGTCTTTGCTACTCCGGCAACAGGCACATACGAGAGAGCTCTGGAATGTTTCGAGAAAGCGGAAAGTATTAAACCTGGTTTCTATTCGTCGAATTGGTTGATGGCCGGCAAGTGCTATTTGGCTTTGAAACGGGAAAAGGAGGCAAAAGAGTATTTGGAGAAGGCTGCCAATTGTCGTGTACTGTAAGTGGAAGCGAAACGCGTTAGAAAAAAGGATATTGTTATACTAGTAATGTATCATATTTCAGAAACGAGGATGATAAGAAGAGCAAAGAGGAAGCAAGTCTACTACTCAAGAAGCTTTAGGGTAATTTTTGATAATGGGATTATTCAAAATAGAAAATTTGAAACCGGTCATTGTTCCATTGTTGCCGGACAATATCTTTAAAAAAATGTGCTTTCTAGTTTTAGACTAATTTTTATAAAAATGCAATCAATACTTATCAGTGTCTTGATTGTTTTTTTTTTTTCATATTTTTATAGATATATGTATAGATTTTGTCAAACGGATTATACTTAAACCCTGAGTTTATACTTAAACCCTGATTATTTTCGAAACGCCCGGGATATGGGAAATGTCAGTTACAAATGATAATCGCTATTTGTATTTTTATCTGTTTCTCATTCACGTGTTGGCTCTTGCGGTGGAAGGTTGTAGCCGAAGAACTGCGGAGTAATTTGCTTTTCTCGGAAGGACGGTCTTTCTCTGGAATTGGCAAAACGTGAATCGTATCTTAACTGCGTGTTCGCGTCGTTTAAGACGCTTTTGTGTTGTCCTTAAGTGTTAAAGGTTATTTATGATTAAACCCACCATATGGGTGTTATCGAATCCGATGGCCGATACCTCTGGTAAAAAGTCAACCACGCTCCTTGGAAAATAGGAACAACCAAACGCAAAAAAGAATGCACTTTTTCTTCTCATTTTATATTTGCGATCTGCTCTGCTAAAATTGTCTCTAATATCACATTCCGAAACTTGAAGGGTCTACTTTGTCTAATAAATACATATATCGTCTATATAACGAGGGCATATAGCATGAAAATGGGCTACAGTGGGGGCCAAGTGCTGGACTAACTTTGTTACGGTTTACGCAAGGGTTTGTCCGCTATGTCAACAATTACTTTGCAACAAGGGTTTTTATTTAATTTGATCATATAATTAGAAGATTTGAAGAAGGTTATTTCAGTAGTCAGTAGAATCACAAACTTCAAAAGTGAATAAAAAAAACCCAATGACGTTTGTTATAACGAATATTTGTTCATTTAAATCCTTACAGCTAATAATCTACATGAGTTTATTCAAATATATTCACTGTTGCATTCACGGTTGCGTTTTATCATTTTCACCTTCCGTCGTACACATCTCGATGGGTTCAAAACCAGGCCAGTGTATGTAAACGTTTCCCAAGAAGAAAACTGAAGTGAACTATTTCAAATTATTGTATACAACTTATCGCAAATTGATAATTCTAACAAATGTTTTTAACGAGCCTTCAATCCAAAGCTGTTTCACGCAAGCTCTTCTCGAACAATTTTTTCGAATCGATGAAACCCTGTTTTGTTTTTCCAAAAGAGTTCGGACCGGATGAGGTGGGCGTATCGCGACCAATGTTACGCATACGCATTTTGCATTCGGGAGGCATTTCTTCTGCTTCATCGTCGCTGTCATTGTTAAATGCACTTGCGACTGTAATCTTTTTCGTCTGTTCAGAGGGTGGTTTCGGTTGGGCCAGTTTCATTTGAATACCCGGCTAAAAATACAAGGATTCATTTGAGTACGATGTCAGAAAGTTGTGATGATATTTACTACCCTAAACACAGTACCGGGTTTTCCAAATTGGATACCTGCTAATCTAGATGACATTGGAGGTCTGGCGGCTGCAGCTCTCTTATCTCCGACTTTTTGAGAAGGCTGGGATGATGTGGCAGCATCGCTTTGTCCACAATTGGCTGACGGTTTGCTAGATTTGTCTTGAACGCAAAATTGGATAATAGCATTCAGTTAAAATATAACATCTTCAAGTATAAATCCCACCGCTCCTAATACTATCATCGACATCACGTCGATCGGATGAAGGAACATCAATGGTCTCGTTTTTATTCACCACTTCTGCTTCTTGCCCCAAATCTTCGTCTCGATCATGACATAGTTTCTGATGGTTCTGATCTGATGATCTGGACTGCGATCTGATTGGCGATCTGGACTGTGACCTTGTTGGTGATCTGGACCGTGAGCTGTTACTTGAGGATCGGTAGCTAGACCGTGACTTCGGTCGACGCCGATGGCTATGGCGTCGACGGCGCCGGGACGATGACGAAGAAGTTGATGAAGTAGAAGACGTAGATGAGGACGATGAAGAACGTGGTAGGCCTGGCAATTTTTAATACTGGCAAAATTAAAAATGTGTTTATACGATGATAATTTAAATTTTGAAGAACAGTGAGAACATTTAAGGCGTACAACAGAGTGGGGTAGCTACTGGTGGTATTTAAATAAATTTAGCAAAACAAAAAGCACACTTCAGGAAGAGTGAAAGAATCCGAAGGCAACAGAAATGATACAGAAACCCAAACTTTGTTGCAAAAGAATATTTTCAAGTTAATGGGTGCTACGTGCTATAACACAGCCATATTTTTTTCTTTTTGGCCCAAACAAACGAGAACCGGTTTGGAAGCTATTAATAAATATTCGATATAGTGATTTCAGTACAGCTAGCGGCTATCTTTATGTGCCTAAATAATCTTAGTTCGATAACGAAATCTACATATGTCAAAGCATCAAAGCACAATATATTTTCAGCGAAGAAAAATCAATTTGGTTCAACTAGACAGGCTTTAGAATCAGCTACTCCAATTGACGTAAAATTTATTTTTTTCATTCCATCCAGGTATTTACAGAACCGTACTCAAATGAATTTCATAATTAATCAAGTGAAAATTGTAGTCTGAAGAAACAGACCATTTTAAAATTATGCAACAGCCACGATAAATCATAATCGTCATTTATTATGAGAATCTAGTCTTCGCAGAGTATTGTTGACGTTTTTTAAAAATCATCTCCATCTTGAAGATGATTCGCCAGCAAAAATCTAACTAGAGCACATTCTTTCGTGCGACCATGTTGCTCACATTGTTTGTCACAAGTCGCCCCGCGACGAAGACAATCGTTGCTCGCGGTGCATCGAGCACAAATATCTTTCGAGAAGTGCCATTCGAAGCAAAAAAAAGTACATAGTTTCTACTTACCGTGCATGTGCCCATCGCTCGACGGTTTGAGACTCATTTTTAGTGCAAATACAACTTCGAAAACGCGTTAAAATTGACAAGAAAAAATCAATACTCGCGAACTAATCCGCCGCCTGCAAGTGTTCTCTTCAAGTTCTCGATATCGCATCGACAGGGCATCCAACATCCGTAGAAATTCCACTTTGACATGCAGTTCATTAGATGAAAGCATTGCCAGCGCAAAAAGGAAAACATGAAACGGTTTGTTGCGAATTATGCTTGGCGGGCGGGTGAATTTAAGGGTAAACATTTCCGTTGGACTCGTTGCTATTCGACCCAGAGATTAAGTGCGGATACTTTTAAGATAAACCTGAAAGATGGTCCAGGTTTGAAGGAATTTCTGGTCGCGGGTAAAAACCTGCCCGTTTTTAAGAGCACAGATGTAATCCCTTATCTACACCCGGAAGAATATTCTGGTCAGGGAAGAAAAGTATTTTTTGAAGTTTACGGATGCCAAATGAACGTTAGTGATACAGAAATTGTCTGGTCTGTACTGCAGAAGAACAATTATGAAAAGTGTGAAGATGTGAAAGATGCAGACGTAATCCTAGTCATAACATGTGCCGTACGGGAAGGCGCAGAGCAGAAGATCTGGAATCGACTGAAGCATTTGGGTGCTATGAAACGAAACCGATCGAAACGGAAAGGACCGCTGCAAGTAAATGTCAATAGGTTACTCCCAATGAAATAATTACCACGCTTAATTTTAGGTAGGTGTCCTAGGCTGCATGGCCGAACGTTTGAAAACGCTATTACTAGAAAAGGAGCAATGGGTGGATGTTATCGCGGGACCAGACAGTTACAAAGATCTTCCTCGACTTTTAGCTGTAACAAAATCGGGACTCTCCGCTGTTAATGTTCTCTTGTCTCTAGAAGAAACTTACGCAGATGTTATGCCTGTTCGTCTTGACAAGGACGCTGTAACTTCATTTGTATCTATCATGCGTGGATGCGACAATATGTGCTCATACTGTATTGTCCCATTCACAAGAGGAAAAGAACGATCGCGGCCTCTTTCATCAATCGAGGGTGAAATCCGTAACTTATTGGATAGAGGCATCAAAGAAATAACGCTACTCGGGCAAAATGTTAATAGTTACAGAGATTTATCAACGCAACCAGGAATGAATGAAAGTGCATCCAAACTGGTAGTCGGTTTTAAAACTGTCTATAAACCAAAAACCGGAGGCGTACGGTTCGCAGAACTTCTTGAGAGAATGGCTTCAGTTGCTCCCAACGTACGATTCCGCTTCACGTCACCCCATCCTAAAGATTTTCCAGATGAAGTACTGCACGTCATACGAAGCCATAAAAACATTTGCAAGAGCATCCATCTTCCAGCACAGTCGGGCAGTTCTGCCGTTCTCGATAGGATGCGGCGTGGTTACACGAGAGAAGCTTATTTTGATCTTGTCAATCACATACGACATATGATTCCGGAGATATGTTTGTCGAGTGATTTCATTTGTGGGTTTTGTGGTGAAACTGACGAAGAATTCAATGATACAATTAACTTGATAGAACAAGTCAAGTACAACGTTGCTTATCTATTTGCATATAGCATGCGGGAAAAAACTACAGCACATCGACGATTCAAAGATGATGTACCTAAAGAAGTCAAACTAATGCGACTGCAAGAAATGATCAAGGTCTACAGACAGGGTGCGGAAGTCCTCCATAGGAAATTCATTGGAGACAAGCAATTAATTCTTGTAGAAGGAAAAAGTAGACGCTCGAATAAGGAAGTTTATGGACGAAATGACGGAAACATAAAGGTCATTATACCCGCGTTGTCCATACCTGCAGAATTGGGTGCTACAGAGCAAAAGGCAATTGAAATCGGCGATTTCGTGGCTGTACATATTACAGAATCTAATTCGCAAGTATTGAAAGGAGAGCCTCTGCACCATACAACCTTGATAAACTATGAATTGTAGGAATAATATCTGAAATAGTTGGAAAAAATAAAACAAAAACCGAGACCTTAGTGTTATCAAGTGGTTAATGATGCATTCCGTTACCCTCTGACTTCGGCTAATAAGAGTCGGATGCCGGGCTCTAATCAGACTTTTCCCCGAATAAATGCCAGAGCCAGTTTGTGTCTAATGCGCTCTCCTCTCAAACGAATTCTCAACTAATATCTCCATGCAAATATTTAGCTTATCTTTACATAATTTTCACAAATAACACACAGCATCCTTTTTATACCGCTTTATTTCATAGTCTTAACAGTTACTTCCTTGCTGGATTATTTTGCCGAGCCATGTCCTTGGGGAAGGTCCTTAGTGGTGGGGTACGTATACGCCTGGCTTCCTTCGATCTGTTACGCACGACTTTCGAGTGAATGGCGCACGATACGCAGTAGTGGAGCTTGGCATAAAGCTTGGGTAGAATGTACGCTGTAAAAATAAACGATGCCAATGAGAATTTATTGAAGCATCCAAATAGATATGAGACAGTATTGCCCTGTACTTACATGAATACACTGAAGCTTCTGTGATATCACGTACAGCGGCGGCTTCAACAATGTTCCTGATAACAAACTTCTTAATTGCCTTGTCTTTTGGAACGCAACGAGCGCAGTTAGTGCACCGAACAGGCTTCACGTGGCCACGGTTGTGTTTGCATCGTCCTCCGTTGCGTCGTTTCTTGGTCTGAAAGAGAAACAATTTAAGGTTAGAGTTGAAGTAACCAAGACCAATAAATTGCATTTGCGACGAAGCGCATTATCTTCCGACCAAAACGCGTCCACAATTCTATTCAACCTTAAATAGTTTCCCTATTTGTGACATTCTTTTCAATACAAGTAAATTCGAACAATGCCGCCGTGCACAAATGTCAAGTTCGAGCCCGAAGCATGAGGCGATCAAAAGCCTTTGAATTGTGAGAAATCACAAGATTCCTCGCTATTCCCTCATTGGGCATCACTTTAGTTTAAAAAAATCTACACTCTCCGAATCCTAAGTGCTCAAAGTGCTCAGATATTCGCCACAAATCAAGAAATATATATTTTCCACGTACCATATTGATGGAATCACTTTACCGAAAAGAACGGAAGTTGGAGCAATGTCAGGGCTGTACATAATCAAGTGACACATGGAAGTGGAATGAAATGAAATCGGAGCCGAGCGGAACTTTTGTTTGAAACGGCTATATAAGAAATTTTGTCTCGTTAATAAATTGAATTAAAATATAGGAAATTGTGCGATTGATGAATACGATTTGTTGCGGTGCATTTATGGAAGTCTTTTTTTCGAAATTCGTTGAGATACTGAGTAGCTTTCGAATAAAAGCGTTATAGGTGGGCAAGGTGTGGGCAAAAGGCGACGTTTGGTAGTATCGATCATTGGATTATGCATCTCATATTGCAGGTATGGGTTAAGTATAATGAAAGACACTTGGATGTTGCATATAAACAATTTATTTTGTTTCAAAAAAATCTTAGCAGCGAAACGAAACATATCTTCAAATACAGCGGCTCTTACTGTTTTCTTTTCACCGCTGAAGCACACTGCGACGCAGCCAGGCGCAGCCAGGCGCAACCAAGCTGTCAGTTGAGTTGACTATATGGGTTTTCCATAGCAGCGAGCACACCAAGTCGCAGCTATGCGCAGCCAGGCGCACCCAAGCGCAGCTCAGGTCGAAATGGATTCAACTTTTGTCGCAGCGAAGAGTTGCAATCAGCTGTAATTACTTGAGAAACGCGCGGGATTTGAAATGTATGCGAAAATGTAAATAGAGTTGATTTTATATTACAAATTTTTTGAGGAATTCGAAAACAATTTTTATTGGTAATAGCCTAGATAGTTAAAAGTAAAATAAAAATATAGTTAAAGGCAAATTTGAAAGATAATTAATAGCAAATTGAATATAGTAATTTAAAATACTTTATTAGTCTAGTTGGTAGATTACTGACTTCTTGCTTGTGGGATCCTTGATTCGAATCCAAGTTCGGACGAAGGCCCGCGAACCAAGCTTTGAGTTCACCTAGCTCTAATTAGGTACGTGGTTAATATCAGGGGTAAAGTGAGTCGTCGAATTCCACACTCGTATTCACATTGATTGAAAAAATTGTAAAGAATTATTTCAAAATGCAGTTAATTAAAGATGCAGTGTTGGATGACGAGATGTCAATAGAGATGCTGATAGCCCAAATGAAGGAGCGTCCGATTATTTATGAGAAGGCTACAGGCGGATACAGAGATGTCGCTGTGGAATTCAAACATCAACTGAAAATTCTTCTACATCACTGACACTTAGTCACGTTGCAGTGTAACCAGGCGATTTCGTTGGCTGCGGTTGGTCACTGATGGCTGCGCCTCGCTGCGTCAAGTGTAATTCAGGCATCATGAACCGGATCGGACCACCAATAAGGCCATGCACAAATGGAAATTTGCAAACAATGGAACAGCCGCCGTATGCGAACTCGATACATGCCAAGCAACAACAACAATTGTCTGAGAACTGTCAATTCTCGTGACGGGGAGTCGCAGTTGTTTTCATTTGTATTTTTATCTATAAAGAAGACTAAATAGAGTCAACGATTGTCCGTAAAATGCCTTTGGGCTCAATAGGTGAGTAGTTTTGTTGTATTCGCGTTAATTCTGCAGTGCGCGTAATGGGCAGTCGGTATTCCGCCAGGTGCAGGTATGTTGAGCAGGTTGGGTGTCCCAGTTTCTGAACATATGACCTGAAATGCTTGCATTAACTTTAGATGTGATTTAATGTTGAAATGATTGTACAACCAGGTTTAAAAGGATTTGACTAATTAATCCCAACGATTTAGACGGAATTAGTTAAAAGGATTTGAATTGATCTGTTCTGTGTCGTCCTCAACTTGCGTCATTTCAAAAATGGATTTCAAAGTTGGGCTTTTGAACGCAACTATCTATTTTTGAGAATTATTCGAAATGTAATTTAAACCTGCGAGGGACCGAGTACAACTTGGTCCAGGTAGTGGCGACGATTGCCGCATCGTATCCGCTGTGACAAGAAACTGGGATAAGTGCTAGATTGGTCGACGAGTATGTGCTAGAATGTGGTTGGAATGAAATGTCATTCGTCCACTTCCAGTGATCGCGTTCGTAATTTTTGATAAATTGCTCGGTCGTACGATTGTGGATGTCGGCCGGTCGGGTTGGCAGTGCTTAGTTGATCCGATTTGGGGTGTGTTTTGATATTGTTTTAAAGTGCTTTGAACGGGCGAGAACTAGTGCGTTACTTTGGACATAAAATATTTGCGAAATTGGCATAATGGCTTCCAACGTTCTGCACACCTTGGTTCGAAAAATGTCGTCTTCGGCGGCGAGGGAGATCAAACATGTTACGGTGATTGGTGGCGGTCTCATGGGATCTGGAATTGCGCAGGTAATTTATCATAATTTACTGGACTTATTCGTATATTATTTTAGTATATTTGGAAGACGTCTTGAGTAGGTAGAGTGAGTGACTGCAGACAGTTTGGATGAGTTATTTTGTCAGAGTCCACTGAGTCCGTGATTTGAGTCCAAAGTACAGAAGCAACTGAGATTCTGCCAATTATCTTCGTTTGTGCGTACGATCTGCATGCGCCGGCTGCGAATACTCACGTTCGACGGAACCTTGAAAGTGACTTTGAAAGAATATCTTTGGGATACAATCATTGGGAAAGTGATTATCAAGTCTGTCCTTTGATGTCTTGATACTTCGATTACTGTCAAGAGGACTACTTTATTTGTAGATATTTTACTTTAGTCGGACGAAAGTAAGCGACGCATCTACGTGGGCGTTCTGTTTTGGGATGACCTAATGTCAAGTTGGAATATGTTGGAAAAATTTAAAATTGCAATCGAAAGAGATATTCAACTTACATAATTTTGATTTTTTTCACATGCTACCCGCGATTGAATTGGGTTTCATACATTTGTGGATATTTTGAAGGCACAACGAGAAACGCTGAAAATTTTGCTCTACTAAAAATTTTAAGAATTCTATTAAGTGAGAATCATTCGCTTTTTTTTTGCCCTTAGATGGGTATTGAGCATCTGCTTGTAGGAATTACTTGAAGCAACTTTTACTGCATTGACAGCAAGCTTGTTACATTCTCTTTAGTCTTGCTGTTTAATGGTTCCCTCCCTCCGTTTTCATCGTCTGCTTAGTTTTTCTATAAAATAAATTATTCAGCGTACTTGGAACATTTTCATAAATATATGATTTTTTCAGGTCGCTGCTGCTTCAGGTTTTGATGTAGCTCTTGTCGAAGTGAGCGATCAATTAGTCGCTAAATCTGTCGGAAGCATTAAGAAAAATATAGCACGTGTCGCGAAAAAACAATTCAAAGATAATGAAGATGCTAAGCAGAAATATATTGACGAGACGGTGGGACGTATTGATGGAACAACTGATCTTGACAAAACGGTTAAAAGCACCGACCTAGTTATAGAGGCCATCGTTGAAAATTTGAAAGCTAAACACGAGTTGCTTATGAAAATCGATAATGTGAGTATTAACAGTTTATTCGCACTTGTGGCGAAAGGTGCTAACTAAATTTATTGTACTATTTGCATGGCGGCAGATCGCTCCGGATCACACAATTTTCGCAAGTAATACCTCATCGCTTCCAATTACGGCTATCGCGGCAGCAACAAAGCGTAAAGATCGTTTCGGTGGCCTGCATTTCTTCAATCCTGTGCCAATAATGCGTTTGCTTGAAGTTATTCGCATCGCAGATACGTCAGACGCAACATACAAGTCGATGGTGGCGTTCGGAGAGGCAATGGGAAAGACTTGCATTGCTTGTAAAGATACTCCTGGCTTTGTTGTAAATCGATTGCTTATTCCATACATGTCCGAAGCGGTGCGTATGTTAGAGCGCGGCGACGCCTCAGCACGGGATATCGATACGGCCATGAAATTGGGTGCCGGCTACCCCATGGGCCCCATTGAATTGTCCGACTACGTTGGACTCGATATTACGAATAGCATTTTGCACGGTTGGCATGAAAAATTTCCGGAAAATCCTCTTTTCAAACCAATCCCGCTGTTAAATAAGCTTGTTTCGGAAGGGAAATTTGGTGTCAAGTCTGGCGAAGGATTTTACAAGTATAATACGAAATAGAAGCGAGAAGTAAAAAGAGGCAAAGAAGCTTAAAGTTTTGCATGCACGTAGTCATTTAGCATTTGCATTTATTTTCAGATCTCAAATGTGCCATTTGTGCGTATGAGATTGATATATTTTGTATTAATTTTTTGATTTTCTAAATAAATTTATTATTCAGAAGTTGAATTTTTATTTAAATTATCAACTATGAGAATCATAGTTGAATATCAATTCAATTATCATTTTGAAGTCACAAGCTTCTGCTTTCGCTTAAAAACCACATCGAAAACTAATATTGGCGTATATCAATGCAATCAAGACGCAGGATGCTACAAGCAAGATATATTTTCTGGGGATGTAGAGTGTAGATCTTTTAAAGGCGGAACCATGTTGCTTTTACGTCCCGTAAGTTCATGCCTTGTCACTTGATGGGTGTGGAGGCACGCTTGGTGGCTCATCTGTATCACGTCAATTGCTCACGTGAGATATAACTAGGGAATCAATCCTGAGATCCCAATCAATTTCCAGTCCCGAAAATCCCGGGATTGATGGTTTATAATCCCGGGGTTGATTGTTTATAATCCCGGGATTTTTGGGACTAGAAATTGATCGGCATCCCGAGATTAGATTCCCTAGATGTAACGTACATGTTCTGAATGTTCCGAAGCTCAAAATGAGACCTTGTTGAACAAGTATGAGGCAAATTTGTGTATTCATACGTAGTTTTCCATTAAAATTATTGGTTTAAGATTAAATACTAAGCTATTGGTATTTTAAGTAATAATCCGCGAGTAGTCATTTAATTTTATAAAAAGTTGAAGCAAAAAGTGTTATTAAACCTACAAATACATTTATTTTGGTGAATGGTGTCATAATGGTCCTAAAATATATTAAATAAAATTTTCATTAGAAGTTTTTCTGTTTGTTTGCATTCACATTTTGATTTTGCCAAAACATTTTGAAAAACATAATATTAGAGTAAATTAAATTATTAACTCACAGCTGCAACTATTCAACCGTTAAATGTAATAGACGTTAGCAGCTCACGCTTTTCAGTGGGCATTATTTAGTTCAAGAAGTGAAGAAATTCCTTGTAAAAGTGCCATAAAAGTGGATCAAGACTTAAAGTAAAAGGAGATTTCGTAAGTGCTCGTGCAGTTAGCAGAGCACTTCACGTCACATAATATTTTGGTAGAGTTCCACTGAAGAAGACACTAATCTCTGAAAACAATAGAAAAAAGCAATTAGAATACGTGCAAAAGTACAGCGAAAAGGACTTTTGTTTTTGGAAGAATGTTTTGTTCCCAGATGAGAGTGAATTCAAAATAATGAAGGAACGAGAACCACCGGAAATTTGAAAGAAAAAAATTGGGATTTACAATAAGAGAATTTAGTAAGCACCGTCAAACAAAATTTATAAACTAACACATTTGTGATGGTTTGGAGATTTTTTGCGGACTCGGGAGCCTTATTTTGATGGTCTATAGCTACGTTTTTGGCGTCTCTATTTATTTATTTATTACTGTTTTAACAGGAGCGAGCCCAATTACAAAAACAGAATGAGAAAAACAAAGATAATTCTAATAGAGGATTCAATGTTATTGAAATAATCACGCATAGCCTGTTTGCCGACAGTTTAGGCGGCTGATTGAAGCTTTGAGAACTTAAGGTAGTCAATCTGACAACCCGAAGCACGGAACCTAGTGCGAGCTGCATCTTTTGCCTTGAGGGCAGCTGCCACACCCTGCCGAAACCAAGGAGCATAATTTGATTTGCGGGGACGATTGGAAGGTTTGAAACGGGAGATGAGTCTGGAGAGGAAGTTATGAAATCGGAGCGTGATTTCATTAACTGATAGACCGCGGCAGAAGAAGTTAGTTGAGGTGATTTAATTCTCCATTTTAACAAAGTCCGTTTTATAGTAATTAAAACGCAAGGGACGAGAGGAAGATTTACTAGACATAAAGGAAACGGAAATTTCTATAGAAAGTGGAGGATGGTGTAGGTCAGGTGGGGCGCAGGGCATGGCATCAGCTTGGACAGTAATGTGATGTGAGGGAATATTAGAGAGAAAAAGGTCAAGAACTTTATTGTTCATATTAGGAACTGTGTTCCATTGAGACAGTGAACATAAGGAGAGGAAAGAGGAGGTAGTTAAAGAAATATTAGTAGAGGAGAGTATCGAAGAAAAACTAGCATTCCACCACAAAGAACCACATTAGGTTCGATAAGTTAAAGTCGCCGCACATTAAAAATGAGGCAAAAGGGAAACGATTATTGATGAAATTGGAGAGCTCAACAAAAAATCGGTCGTAAACACCATTACCGGGTAATTACATGGAACATAAACCGAAGAAACAATTAGAATTTTTGAGGGTGCCAGAGTGACTCGAACAACAACACAACAGGAGAAAAAGGATGGAAGTCATGACAGAGTGTTCCTTGCAGAGACATATGAATGAAAACTAAAACACCACCACCGTCTTTTTTAATTGACTCATTGCGGTCACGATCACAACAAAAAACAGCATGAAGAGGAAAGATCTCATTATTATAAATATCCCCAGTTAGCCACGTTCCCGTGATGCAAATAATTAGATCAGAAGACAAAGAAGAAGAAGAGAGATTAAGCATATTTAGCTTGGTGCTGCAACCACTTGGTCATTCTGGTAACACACGCTAAGTTTGTTGATGAGTCGAGTTTCGAAAGCTCCTTGATGAATTCGTGCGAAAGTTTTTCTGAGGTCTTGGAATAAACTCCATGGCCAAGGCGCCAGGAGGCCAGACATTGTTTTGAACAGCCTTTTCCGAACCAGGAAGCAAAGTAATTCGAAACGAAGCGATGGCTATCCATTTTGTCCTTTGTTAGCGAAGGAACGTGGCCCAGCCTTGCCAAAACGTACGATTTAATGTCCTCAGCCGTTGTGGAGTATACAAGCTGCGATACAAATATTTGTAACGGTGGACTCACAGCCGTTAATAGAGGAACGGTATGGGGAAGATTTTCTATTGATAGTTCGTTAGGGTAGATAGCATGAAAACAACAACTGGGGTAGGATTGTTGTTGTTTTCGATGCTACCTACCCTAACCAGATCTCGATAAGGCGCAAAAAACGCGCCTAATATCAAATTGACGGGGTGCAAATGTTAAATCGTTAAAATAATTTAATCAAAACTTATTCCAACGTAAAAAAAATAATGTATTACACTAGAGGGGGTCGGTAGCTCTGGTTGCTAAGGCGTCAGGCCGAAAAGCGTTATGCTACGAGCTGTGGGTTCGAATACCGCCAGTGCTCATGGTTGTAATTGTCAATAAAGTATATAAAATCAATAAAAAATCGAACCCGCTGGCCAAGTGCCGATAGGACAAAGGCCAACCTCCGGTTCATTGAAAAAAAGGAACCATATAGCGAAAAAAATTACGCTAGCTAATAAATTGTTAATAACGAAAGAAAAAGTCGTGGAGAGAAAGACATATAGTCTACTTGAAACAATGGCGAGAAATATAAACTATGACACTCATTACTCCGAATGTTCAATATAATCAGTGTATAGTTTTCACCCTGTTTATAGAAATTAATCATTGCTATAAATCAATGTATCCAGTTTACTTTATTAATATAGAGTCTAAAAGCTTACTATATTTATGTACTGTCGAATGAAAGCTATGTATGCACAACTGCAAGCAATGACTAGAGTACAAAGCCAAGAAATATTAGTTGCAAGTCGATAAGAAAAATCTCTCCCATTAATTAATTTGGAATCACAGTAGAGCAGAATTGAACTGAGATATGCAATGAGTTTAGGGTTGCTATTTTAAAAAGGTTGAAGTGAATACTTTCTGGGTACCAGCATTACTAATTACATATATATTTATGTGCTTAGCCAGTAGATGACACTTGTTATTCTATTGACAGCCCAGTTATTATTTACGGTTCAGCAATGAGCAATAAGAGATCTACTTTATAGCGGAAGAAAATGATTCAGTTTAGATATGATTCATTTTAATGCTGTCGAACAGAGCTTTATGTGTATACACTTATAATAGTCATATAATAGTTTTCTGTGAGCATTCGCAGTGCAGTCTTATCGTAATTCTACCTATATATGTGCGAAAGAAAGCATAGACATCTAGATAGTCAAAAACGTCTGGCTACATTGTTTTCGTGAGCTAGGTGATGTGAAAGATGGAAATATTTTTGTATTTATAATCTAAAAAGTGATTTATGCGTAGTGTCGTATTATTTTGTTATCTAAGTGCAGTGATGATATCACGAATACAGGTAGTCTGTGAAATTTGTGGATTTGTATTTGTTAAAGTGCAACAATTAAACAGCTTTGTCTTGCCTTAGGCAGATTATTTTGAAACAGTTAAGTGTTTCGAACAGTTTGGAACCCAATCGGGCTTGTCGGTTTTGTAATAATCGAACTTCACGAATTATTAAATGGAATAAGTGTTTAATGCATTTTTGTGGAAAACAACTTACTTTACTCATAAAGCTTATTGATTTGTGATCACGGTTCCCTTCTTGTCTATAATCGCATAGACAACGTATATCGTCTCTAAAGCTTATCAAAGCAGAGAATAATTGATACGGGAAACTCGATCGTTTTGCGGAATAAGCCTCCGAAAGCAGAATTAAATTGGAATTGTTTTTTTGCGGGATGATTAACATTGAAAAAATTTTTTATTTATCTTGAAAATTTTTATTTGACAAAGTGGTTTCGAAAGCATGCACTGAATTAATGATTTCCAACAGCAAGTGGTCACACCAGTCAAATATGCACTGTGTGCTGGTGTCTGATGAGAATCAGTGCATGCTTTCGAAACCACTTTGTCAAATAAAAATTTTCAAGATAAATAAAAAATTTTTCAATGTTAATCATCCCGCAAAAAAACAATTCCAACTTACTTTACGTAAAGATCTTTGGAAAATATGTCAACCACACCCGTGTGTATTTTCGAATTGATAGTTAATACTTAGTATATCAAATCGAATTTAAAGAATTGTGAGACTTCTGTCGATTACTAATCGTTTATTAACTATTGTGAACCGTGGTGAAGACCACATACTACTGATCAGTGTAAGAAACAATAAGGTGAACGACACACTTAACTCTAAAAAATCGCTTGAAGACTACAATTTTATGTAAACAATTCAAATTAAATGCTTATTTTATAAATAATGGCCATTAAAAGGTTTACAGTATTTGATTTCATTTTCAACAACTTTTTCTAATGTTTTCACAAATATTTCTGTCTTAAATATTAAATACAAAATATAATCTTTCTTACAGATTGTATACCTCTATGAAATATTTCTCATGATCGAACCTTCAACTCATCCATTTCGAATACTGAAGAAATTTACAAGACGTCACTGTGTTCAATAAATCGTAAACGATGACAACAACAATTTCTCAAGTACCTGCTAACAATTTACCGATTGGCACAATTATTTTGGAAAATCAAGTAGCCGGCCATACTTTTCAAGAAGGCACGGATGCTATTGGAATGCTAAAGGACGAGCATGGGGATGTAGTACTGAAACCACTTACGAAGCCTGTTTGTGGTGAACGGGAAAAACATTTCTACGAGCTACTGCAAACTACGAAAAATACTTGCTTGCTTGCTTTGAAGCGTCTTGTTCCGGAGTACAAAGGATCATTGCTAGGAGAGATCAATGGTCGTCAGGTAGGATTGTTGAAATTGAAAATATTCAGACATTTTAGCAAAAGTAAACTAAGTACTTATCTCTGAAGATATATATTTTAATGGTATCACATAAAACATTCATTTTGGGATAGCATAATAGCTCATAAATGAATTATACTTGCAGATTGAATTTCTCAAACTGACCGATCTAGCCCATAACATGCAAAAGCCATGCATAATGGATATTAAAGTTGGAAAACGGACATGGGATCCGGAAGCAACTAAAGAAAAAATACTCGTCGAGGAAGAAAAATATAAAGCTTGCAAGAAAACTATCGGTCTGTGTATACCGGGCTTTCAATATTATGATATTGAAACGGGCGAAATGCATCGTTTCAGCAAAGATTACGGAAAACAATTGAACGAAACAACCTTTCAAGATACGCTACGTTTATTTTTGAATTCGAAATCAAGCACTTATCGAAAACTTGTAGCACAAATTCTGATCGAATTGAAACTAATTCAGAAATGGATACGTTCACAAACTTACTACAAATTTTATTCTAGTTCCATTTTGATAGTTTACGATGCTGAAAAACTGGAAGCCCACCTAGATGATAATAAGTTAAATTGTAATATGTAAGTATGCAATCTTTTGTTATTTTGAAAAATTTGATCCGAATTCTAATGGCAAACTCTTAATTGTTTTCAGTACAAATAATTGTGTCACATTACCTGACGGCATTCCGCCCGCTAGCCGTAATACTTCCAATTTAGAGGTCAAGTTGCCTTATGATGATATTTCCAATATGCTGATTGATAAAAAAGTCGGTGAAGATGAGAAGGTACGTAGAAATGAATGTGTTTAGTTGTTAAGCGTGACATTTATTTAAAAAGTCGTTTGAGGCATATATAGCATTTCCCGAATGAAAAAAATTTGTTTCTCAAATGAAAAATCCTTTTTCCAATGTCGGCAAATGTCTAGGTGATAGGACCGTCAATCGGAGGAGGGCAGAAAAATGTGGAGGTGGTTTGGTTGACGTTGCCTATAACACTATTAAAGTGCATTTAGGTGAAGGCGCAGATGGCAGGGGTAAACATGCAGATCTCAGTTCCCTTAATTTAAATATACGAACCCCAGCTCCCCTAATTTAAACATGTTTATCCCAGCGCTTTCACTTTTAGCCATTAGAATGGAGTCATCCTCCACCCTTCACCTCTTCTACCTTCTTTGCGGAGACTTGGCCTCTCTTACATACCCAGGACGGGACAAGGGCTGAAGGGAGTAGTCATTTCAGAATGTAGTCCAGCAAGATTTCATTTATTGGCAATGATAATAACAGATAAGAATTACATTTCTTCTGCACAACTAGTTTTAAATAAATAGATAAAAATGTAAGATAAACATTAAGATGAAAAATATTTCTTGGTAATTTCGAATAAGTGGAGCTAAGTTACATTTGATGAAGTGATGGATGAAAGTGATGGATGAAAAATAAATGTCTTGCCTTGTGAAATAGCAAATGAATGTCTTGCCCCGCGAAATAGCAAATGAATGTCTTGCCCGGCGAAAAATATATGTCTTGCCCTGCGAAATAGCAAATGAATGTCTTGCCCCGCGAAAAACGTGGACGATATGAAAAGAAGTGGGCGACCGTCGGTACTTTCCACAGAAGGTTCGATAAGTGGCTGAAAATACAGTAGGAGCGCGAACAGTGACGGAACGGCTTAAACATTCCCCGGAGGCCGCTAAAAAGTGTAGTGTCGATGCGACCCGTTCAGCGATACATTCGATCTACTAACTAGGGGCGACAAGGCTTTTGAAAGCGAATCAAACCTTTACTTTCCGATAAGAACATTCAAGGCCAGCTAAACTTGTGTCAAAAGCTGAAAATCGTTGGATTCACTGATGGCAATGTGCGTGGCCGAACCTGGCGTACAAACACCCTTTTTACGGACGAGTCGTGGATTCAACTGCATCCAATACCTAATCAACAGATTATGGCAGTGAGAACCAGCGATCCCGCAAACATTCATGGTAGCTGGCGGAGTGAGCAGTCGCGGAAAAAGTCACCTTCATTTTATTGTGCAAGGAGTACTTATTAACGGAGAATATTACAGAGAAAATATCCTCCCTGTCTTTGAACAATGCCTTAATAATCACTATCAATTTATGGACAGCCAGGAAATGTTTTTGATGCAAAATGTAGCCAAGGCGCATACAGCTTTGAAAACTTATGAGTAGATTTATGAGCACTTTTCTAATTGGCCAGGTAATTCCCTTGATTTAAACCCCAGTGAAAATGTGTGGTCAAGATTAAAGAAGAGTGTCTAGGATCTTAGACCAGAAAATCGGCAGGAACTGATTCGATATATACAAGGTGAGTGGGACGCAATTTCGGTAGAGTATCTAATAAATTTATGGGAAAGTTGTAGATTTTAAACTGTATAGAAAACGAAGGAGAACATACTTCATACTAATTATATATTATGTTACCTAATGTGTGTACTTTATACTAAAACTATAATATTAAACCAATCTCTTTTTGTTATACAAGAAATACTAAAGCCAGAAACGTTTGCGCCACCCTGTAAATAGACTAAAGTCATATAGCTCTAATAAACAACTAAAAATTTTTACTTTAAAAATTTATATTTATTTTCTTTTGTTTCAACGATTTTCCTCAAATATTATGCAATTATGAATACAATAGTGAGTGATCTAAAAAGCTCTTCGATTTTCAGTTCTGATTTTAATCTTGAAATTATCGTATTAAACACTTCACTATTAATGTTAAGCTCATCAGTGTTATATATTTTACATTTCCACTGTGCCCTTTTCGCGCGTAAATTTTCGAAGTTTTTGAAGTTACACTTGTAACAGCTAATATGGAAAAAAATCCCACACCTAATTGAAAAAAAATAAAAATTATTGGTTGAAATATCTAAATATATTTAAAGAAAAATGCGTCCGTGACCTACGAATCGCTGAAACAAGCTGGTGAAACTTTAGCTGGATTTAAGGTGCTTTGTTCTAGTCATTACCTAATCTTTCGGTCGACCCACAAGCTCTTATTCCTGATTGTGCAGATGCGGTTCGAAATAAAATCATCCATCGCGGTTTTCAAGGGCATTCGAAGCACAGTGAAGATTCATTAAAGACGCGTGAAAACTATGCATTTACGCAAAAAGTATAGAAAAAAGTTTACTTATATAGTCAAACTGATTTCTTGTATATAGAAGAAAATTGCCTATATGAACAAGCGAATTGTGTATAGAAAATTGTGAGTCATTTTTGCCACAAAAAAGTGAATTAAACATTTCTTTTGATTTATGCTTAATGACTTTTGAAACTTCCCTCAACACCATTAACCGTACTACATATATTAATAAGTTTCTTTGTTTTTTCAGAAACACGAACAAATTTCAAGTGATAATTGTGCGAACAAGCTTATGGTAATGAACGGTTACGATGAAATCGCTTGGACACAAGTGAAAATGATCGATTTCGCTCATGCGTTTCCTTCCGATGATGATTCCATCGACACAAACTACATGTTTGGTATAGATAACCTCGTTCGGATTTTCGAAGAGTTTTTGAAAGAGTGCGGTTAAAAGTGAAGAAGAATTTAAAAAGTCATAGCTTTAGTGGGAAACTATGCACGTTAGAATAGTTTCTTATTTTAGATTTTGTATCGGTTCGCAACTTCAACAAGATTGGTGAATTTGAGTAAAAGACTATGAGTAGAGACATTAAATTTAAGGAGAAATAATATTCAGTGGAAAATGATGGGGGGAGCTTAAATGTGTCATAATCTATAGTACAATTATATTTATTTTCACCATATCATTAAATTTTAACAAAAGTGAGAACCATAGTTGGTTTCATAATCATTAAAAAAATGTCGATTACATTGCTGTAGTTTATTTAGAAATCTTTGCTTGAAAAGAAAGATTCCTCGAGACATTAAATTTAAATAAATATGTGGGAAACATTAACAAAAACTTCCCATCCTAGCATCAGTGGCAATATCTCCCACTTGTGTTAAACCGCTTCCCCATTGTTTTTTTCCATTCATCAAGTCGATCGTTTAGAGCGATAAACCAAAAGTATTCCTAAAATAATCTACAAACTGAATTGAAAACAACAAAAACTTATGTATTTAGAGGATTTAACCGTTTTCTACAAATATTGTCCGCCTGCTGGTTGAGGATGAAGACTAGCATATGTCTTATTGTATTTATACCCTTTTTGTATGGGATTTGAATTGTAAAAAAATAATATTGTATTATGAAATCTACTCGAAGGAGTACCTATAATTACAAATAAAATGAAGACTTAAATGTACTGTCCTGTGTTTTTTGCAATTTTCGGAGTCAGTGTTTATATTGCATTTACGAGAAATAATTACCGAGTGTAGCCGAGTCATCAGTCGGTATAGAGCGATAACAAGATATATATGAATATATTTCGGAGCCGTAACTATTTCGGCTGATGAAGGCCTGAACTTTCCCTCGTGGCCGCTGTTGCAACCTTTGTTTCAGAAAAGGTTGGCGAATATTTTCTGACAAATAAGGTTGGCGAGCCCGGGTATCTCTCCCGTAAAATGCTTTCCGAAGCGATTATCCCGAAACTATCAACAAGCCTCGGAACCGGATTGATGCCACAACGACGACCACGCGAACGAAAACAGCTAAATGATTTGAAAATTTTCTCATGGAACGTTAGATCGCTCTACAGAGCTCGAGCACGCCATCTTAGGCAGTAGTCGTAAAGATCGGAGCGACTGGTTTGATGATGAATGCAAATTAGCGACTGAACGTAAGAATGTTACATACCGGACAATGCAACAATCTCATAGAAAGAAAAAATATAAAGAGCTAAGATGAACAGAGAAGAGACTTCATAGGCAGAAGAAAACAGCCTGGGGAAAAGACCCGATCTTTGAAATAGAAAGAGTTAGAGATCGAGATCCGCACCAGGTGCGGGAGTTCTACCAAATAGTTCGAAACATGACGCAGTACACACCTCGCTGCACGTACTGTAAAAACGAAGAGGTTAATCTGATCACCGAGCTTGAAGGCATTCTGAAGCGATGGGAAGTGCACTTTAGTGAATTGCTAATCAGTCAGCTCAACGAAGAACCGGAGGCCCTACCAATGCAAGAAGACGACCTTATGCTGCCGCCACCAAGCATAGAAGATGTACAAAGAGCCATAAGTCGGCTGAAATTTAACAAATCCCATAGAACCGACGGCACACCAGTTGAGGTTATGAAATATTACATTACACCAACCAATTCATGAAGTTATATTGCACGTATGGGAGCATGAAGACTGGCGTAAAGGTATAATATGCCCCATACGTAAGAGAAGATATGTATCCATTTATAAACTCTAAGGCCGCCTATGACAGTAAAGCCAGGGTAGAACTGTACAAAGCCATGAAAAAATTCGACATCCCAAATAAATTGGCATGATTGTATAGGTTGACCATGACCAATGTAACAAGCCAAGTTAAAATAGCCCGGTTGCTATCCAGACCGCTCAACATCTTCAATGGGCTCCGACAAGGGGATAGTCTAGCCTGTCTCCTCTTCAACCTGGTACGTCAACGAGAGGGACTATCGTCACCAAGTTCAGCCAGATACTGAATAGCCGAAAATGATACAGACATAATTGGAAGGTCGGAACTGGCTGTACAAGAATCCTTCATCCAGGTCGAGCGAGCAGCACAAAAACTAGGGCTGCACATAAATGAAGGGAAGACAAAGTGGCAGAATGGTGGCAGAATCTGCAGGAAGAGCACCTACAGTTGGTCAACCAGAATGCAAACATTATCACGGTATAAGATTAAAAAGAAATCACAATGACGTAAACGTGAAAAGAGTGGCCAATTGCAGTCAGACCCCATAGATGGAAAATTTTCCGCTTATGCAATAAAGTGCCATGTGTCCTGGAAGAAGTACGCAGATTCGAACGTGAAAGTATATTAGATGGACGCCCTCGGAAAAGGCATATTTGACAGTATTCTAGGATACCACCAGAAGGCTTCAAGATAACAAAGGAGTACGTTATGGAGCTGCGACAACGGCTCGACTCTATTTAGAAACAAGGGAGGATTGCGGTGAAAGAGCAGGAAAATGATTTGTTGTGGCTGTATAATCCTCGCCGGCAAAAAGGCATTCAAAACTACAGCGGAAATGGAAAGGGTGTATAGTGCTATCAAACGGCACAACAATGTAGTCAATCCGATACTGCAGCATTGCAAACACCGATCTAAGATAAAGGCTGTGCACCTATAACTTACACCGTTCCAAGGTGACAGCATTTATTTTATCTAACATTTTATCGGGACGAACAAGTCTAAGGAGGGGGTGGTGTTGCATATGCCTCCACCAAGGAGACATTTATAATGTTGCATATGGATGGACACAGGACACATTCATATCACCTAGTCGGATTGAGAGACATCTATCCAAACAAATAAGTAAAAATCGACCAGAGCATCATGGCAATCGAGTGGTGAATATTCGAATATTGTCTAGAAACTCGACAGGGGACTATAAATAGTCCCTCAACGAAGTAAAGAACGCAGAAATGTTTTATGTGAGTTGTAAGTTTGATCCTTAGCTTTAGCTGTTTACATCTACTACAATTTTGGTTGGTGAAATTTTAACGTTAGATTCACCATTTCTTTCCTATTGAACAAAAGCCGACTAAAAATCTGTCCTTTTTCATTTTTGAGCAAAATTCTCGAAACTCCAAAACTTTATTTTGGGAGAAAACTCAAAGCTTGAAATTTAATTTTCATCAAAGATTGTACACAATATGCTCTAGTTTAAAAAAGTTTCGCAATATTTGTGTGTGAAGGAAACACCTTACTAGATATTTCCAAAAAAAAAACGAGACAAAAATCCAGTGCATTTTACAATTTAGTGGAGCCCGCGGTTGTGGGGGACCCGAACACTTGGATTTTTCAACAGTGTGGCAACTTATACATCATATCATAAAATCAGACCTGCTCTACTTAATGTAACCATATACAACAGTTCGACTTAAGTACATTAGCGAGTCGTAATATTTTACGAATTCCCTTGCTCGAAAGTTGTAGTTTCTTTTTGTGACCTCTTGCTTTGATATCACCGTGCTTTTTGAGCCGTTGTTATACTAGAATATGTTACTTCTGCAGACGACGCAAACACAAATAAGTTTTGCTAATTTATTATTTATGTATAAAACTTATTTATTAATAAGTTTTTCTGATTCAAACAATTTATTATTGTCTTTATATTCAATTTTATTTTCCGTTTTTGTTGTTCATTATTTGTACGTCATTTGAACTAACAATTCTATGCAATAAGAAACAATAATTTACATCGATTATTACATTTTCATGCAAACAATATTGCATTCAGTTAAAAATGTCAAAACAGCTTCCATTACTATTCTACGTGTTAATTTAATATTATTGCATGCACTTAAATTTAAACCAAACTAGAGGCTCCAATGTTTCCAATGAGATACGGAAGATCGTTGGAACTGATATGATCCCCGATAACATTTTCATTGTGTATTTTAGTTGTATGATGGCTAGAAATGTGATTTGTCGTCATTCCCGTTCCACTGTAATCCGTATGGCCGGATAAGCTGGGACTTGGACCGTGCGAGCTACCACATATCTTTGTACTATATCCTGAATCGTTGTTGGCGTCCCGCTCCAGTTGCGCCTCTTCGGGAGTTTGTGGCAATTGTATTTGCAGCGGATGCTGTAGCCGAGGACTCACGCTTATTCTAGGTGACTCAGAATCCAGCCCGCTGGAAAATGAAAATTTCCTATTTGATAGGAGTTTCTCTCGTTGTGGGACTACTTTAATATGCTGACTGGATGGGCTGATCTCAATTTCGTAATCATACGGAAGGGGATTGCGTGTCCTGGCTGTGTGAAAAGAGTCACTGAGTTGAAGGATTTGTTTTTGGGGTAGTTTGTCGGCACCGGGTCTCAGGTGGTTCTTGTTCGGCAGTTCGTGGAAGTAAGCGTCTTTAGGAATAAGAGTTTTCGTGTCGATGACTGGAGGTGGGGTTGAAAGCAAATGTTGAGTAGGATGATTTTGATATGGAACTTGAGGCTGGGGGCGATTGTAGTAGTAAGGAATCTCATTTGGCACGGTGTTGGTTCGATGCCTTTCTACTTCATCCTCGCTACTTTCTGATAAATTGCCAGTCTGTTTTCTAGACTCACCCTGAATTTTGGCAATCAAATTCTGAACTTTACTCCGACTTGAGGTCGAAGATGATGGCGACTTGAGTACTTTGACTTCGCTGTTTCTAATTTCCTGTTTTTGTATAATGCCTGCTGTTTGGGGAGAACACTCGGTTGGCGATTTTGGGGTTTTTTGTTGACTCTGGTGCTTTAGCACTTCGCTTCGCCAGTGGCAGCCATTCAATATTCGATTCTTAAGCTCTTTGATTTCAGTTGAATTTGCCATCTCCGGAAGGTCGATGTGCTCGCCTTTGTCTACCACATCTGCACAGATGAGCTGTCGTTTTTCAGAGTTGAGAGTATTCGTAGAGGAACTTGGTACGTCGTCGAAACTCATATTCTGGTAAAATCCATTCAGGAGTTGGTTCGCGCTCGCAACGCTGTTCGAATGATCGGATCCTGCAACACTGCAATTAGATTGCGCATAATTGGCATAAATAGCACAGTTTGCACTAGGATCGGTTACTACGGCGACTTCTTTGATGAATTCATTCTCAATGGCAGTTTTCACAGTTTGGTAGTCTTTGCGCAGGGCTATGATGAGATTCTTGTACTTCTGGTCGGTGTTGTCTTTGTGAGCTTCCATAATATTTTGGTAGTCTTGGCTGTATTGGAGGAATGTAGATTGGTATGCATCGTTCTCGTCCTTATGTGGCGTGTTGGCAACGTATGAGCTGCCAGTCGAACCCTGGTTTCGATGTGAACTGTCACTAAGAATACTAGATCTTTCGTGCTCCGCTTCACTTTTCCGGTCCAACTCCTTCTTACTGGCATAGTCTTTCGATATTTCAGGGGAGAGTGACGGTACTCCTGAATCGCTTTGTTGTATTCGATCGTTGGGCTGAAGCGATGAAGCTATTCTTTCCATTTCTTCAGTGATGATCTGCGAATGATCTTTGGAAAAGGGACTACATGAACTTCTTTCGATCGAAAGCCCACTCAAACGCTCAATGACATCATCGTTATAGAGAGTGTGCCGCCTGGGTTGGACTTTGAGTTTGTCTTTGAGGCTTTTGGGCGACGCTAAGTTAGAACTTTCTTTTCGTTTTCTACGTAACATCCTTTCCATTTCTAAGATTTCGCTAGTCTTCACAAGGAGCTGCTCCAATCGTTTTGAGACTGAACAATTCAAACCTCGCATCTCAGGAGGATGTTGACTATCCCGACTTCTATCGGAATTTTTGGAAGCTCTTTGTCCTGAACTGAGAGCTGAAGATCCATCAGGGTTTCGATGCACGATAATATCTGGCTCGTCCAGGAGATCAAAGCTTCTGGAATTCAGCATCTTTCTGTCCGAGAGGTTGTCCTCGTCTAAAAGCTCAAGACTTCTGCACTTGGAAAGTGTATTAACGTTTTCAATGTTCTTTTTGGATTTAGAATGGTGGCCTACGGTGAGACGTCTACCTTCACCACGGTGGAGCCACTGTTCCAAATGGAGTGCCCTGCCTTCACATCGGGCCCGGTTATCCAGCATGGACTTTGTCAGTTGTTCGATTTGATCGTCAGTTCGTAGGGCTAAAGCTTGCACTTTATTGTCGAGTTTCTCAGTAGCTTTATGTACATATTTTCGTATGCTTTTTCTGTTTTTGCTTATTCTGTCTTCGATATGGCGGAAGAAAGGGCCACAGTAACAAGTGTTCCCGACACCGATCGGGCCTTTTCTAATATTTCCCGCTAAATCCAAATAATATTGTTCGCCTTTCTGCAGTGGATCTTTGGGCAGGGTTTCTAGTTTTGGTGAGGGGAAACATCGAGGATCGGGAAAGTAGTGACATCCATATGGCGACCAGTTAACGGGGTTAGCTTTGCCTTCATCTTTAGTATTTTTCTTAAATGCCCCTTTGCTGCCATCTGGATGATCAGCTGCATGCTTGCTATTGCTACTGCTTCTATCACGCTCGTGTGGCGGTTTGACTTCTATTGGCGAGTTTAGGATTTCTAAAATTTCCAACAGATTTTTTCTCGTTGCGATATCCCTAGGTGTTTCACCTTGGGCATTTTTTGCATTCTGGCCGCCTCCAGCTTCCAGAAGAATCCGAGTGAGTTTTCGACGACCCATAGCACACGCAATATGAAGTGGAGTATCACCGTTGAGATTATTCCGGTTGGGATCACATTTGGCTGATAGGAGAATTCGTGTGGCTCCGGCATGTCCATACCGACAAGCTGTGTGAAGTGGAGTGTCACCATACTAAAAAAAAACAATTACAGTAAGTGATATGTTCATCTGAAATAAGAGTGCTTTCGAATTACTTACATTATTTTGTACATCTGGATCTGCCCCAGCTAGCAGGATTTCGCGACAACTTTGGTTATGGCCGTTCTGAGCGGCTAAATGAAGTGCAGAGAATCCACCGACATTTCTAGTTCCCAGCAAGGCACTGTGTAAAGCTCCTCGGGTATCCTGGAGTACACCCTTGATTTTTGATTCTTTGACCTCCTTTGAATTTCTCGGTTGCGGTAAAGCACATAACGCTTTGACACATCGACTATATCCACGCCAGGCCGCTTCATGCAGTGGTATGTTGCCGTGCTGATATTTAAATGAAAGTTTAAGTTTCGGTTGAGAGTAAGTTAGTTACATGCGCAACGTCTTACCTTCTGATCTTTGATATTTCTGTCCGCACCCCGAGATAAGAGTATTTGCAAGGTTTTTTCATCGCCACTAATAGCAGCATCGTGCAGTGCTGTTCGTCCAAAGTCATCCTGCAAAAATTAAGGAGATTCTAATGATGCGTGCGAGCTTGCATTTCAAGATTTGACTGATATTTATTAGAGTATTGATTAAGACAGTAGGAAAAACAAGTTATTGTTACTTTAGTACTAAATACAAGAAGCGAAGTCTAAGTCAACTAAAAAGCTGAAATGTTTATTCACATCGCTTTTATCAATCCAAGGCTTTGTTCTGAATGAATGGCTAAAATATATCATTGTCTTCAGCAGTCTTTGCTCCTCGCTATTCTTGCTCTTTACCTCCCAGCGTTCTTACCATTGCTGCCCGTAATGCCATTGAAGCAAAGCGCCATTTAGCATATAATCCTTATAGCGTTCATTGAGACGGAAAAATTCTTGAACAAAGTCCACAGGCGCATTGCTGTCTCTGTTCGCATTAAAAACTGTAACAAAGCGAAATCCGATTATCGACAAAATCGAATCAAAGCAATTGAATCGATCATGCCTTGGTGATTATTTTATCGAGCAATATTTAGTAGCCGGTTTTTTAATTACAGGCTGCTCCACATGGCACGGGAAGCAGGCAAGCAGCCAGGCTGTCCGAAGCGCAAGTAAAACGGCAGCCGGAGCTGAAATATCGATAGTGGTCCACGGACTGATCGACAATGTTACATTAATTGTACGCAAAGTGGAGGGCACTGTCACGTAGTGATGTTTAAAGGAGATGTTAGTCTTTGTTGTAATCGCTATGTTCAGTTGTTTTAGTTGCTTGCATTTTTCAGTTGAGTGATTGAGATATGAATTTATGGGAGCATACGATGGAAATGTGATGCAAATACGGCGCGCGGCGGTCGCAATGCTGTGTTTTGCTTATCGAAAAATATATCTCAATGGACTGAAGGAATTGATCGTAGTTGCTGGTGGATATTTCAATTAAGAAGGAAACTATCGAAAGCTTATCAGAGAGTATCTGTCAATTTATTGCAAATTAATTGCAATGTTGGAGATTGAACAAGACATTGTACCAATAATGTCTTCGTACAGTAGCTATTTGAAACTCAAGTGTTAAAAAACAATAAATTGTTGTAAAAAATTTGAAAAAGTTTTAATGCAGATTTATTCACTAAACAGTTTTATTTAATTTAGAAACAAAAACTAATCCATTTAAATTATTCATTACAAAGTTATTAGCTAAAAATAAAACAAAGTCCACAATTTGCCTCCAATAATGTCTTCGTACACTTACGAAACAGTTTATGGAAAATGTTAAAAACTATAGATACATTTTTTGTTAATATTTAGTTGGGTAGCCTTTGTTCTTAACCAAGGCTTTAAGGTGGTGTGGCATGGATTTTACAAGTTTTTTGCATAGCCATACAGCCCCATACCATTACGCCGCCGCCGCCGTGTTGTACAGTTTTGACGGTGTTTTTTGGGTTGTCTGCTTCCCCTAGTTTTCTCCATACTCTATATCTCCCATGACCCAAAAATGTTGTGTTTGGACTCATCAGAAAATATAACATTGCGCAAGAACTCGAGAGATGCATTTTGGTATTGCCGAGCGAAGTTCAAACGTTTTTTGCGATTTACTTCACTTACCAGAGGTGTAAACACGGAGGCGGCGGTGTAATGGTATGGGGCTGTATGGCTGCCAGCGGCGTTCGAAACTTATAGAGGAATCATAGATCATTGGGCATATATTGAAATGCTCAAGAGAAATTTGGAGCCAAGTGCTGAAAAATTGGGTCTATCAAAGCTGTTTCGTAAGTGTACGAAGACATTATTGGCGGCAAATTGTGGACTTTGTTTTATTTTTAGCTAATAACTTTGTAATGAATAATTTAAATGGATTAGTTTTTGTTTCTAAATTAAATAAAAATGTTTAGTGAATAAATCTGCATTAAAACTTTTTCAAATTTCATGCAACAATTTATTGTTTTTTAACACTTGAGTTTCAAATAGCTGCTGTACGAAGACATTATTGGTACACTGTATGTCGGTTCGGATAGAAAAAATATATTCTTAGAAGAAAAGCTGTGTTTTGATATGCGAATATTAAAAGCAATGAAAATCTTAGTTACAAATAACTGCTTGTATTGCTGATTTAACACTGGATTAAGCGAAGCGAACCCGCGAATATCAAAGATTTCATATTTAACATTTTCTTATATAAAGGAAATCAAATATTTTTGTTTTGCAAAATATAATGATTTAGTAAGATGAATATATCCTGTTAGACACCGTAACTTTAAATGTCATTATGTGGTATAAATAGGTATACAAAAATAGGTATGCAGTTTTGAGAATTATATCAACTCTTTCTGGACATAATACAGGCCTGTATTAGCTTTTTCCTTATAACAGAGGTGAAACCTGTGAATTTTACCACCTCCACAAGCTGAACATTTGACTAGTTTTACCAGTTTTTCGAAGTTCAATTCGTTCCCAATACAAATACACCCTTATAAGCATTTTCGTTGATTATCTTGAATTGTAGCAGATTTTTTTCATACACTATTTTTAGACAGACTTTCATGGCATGTTTGATTTTAATGACGGTGTAGCACGAAAAGTAACCTTAATCGGAAAAGGTTATTTCTCACTATGGAGATTGTTTTTTTTCAAAATATCAATGTATATGAAAACCGTCATAGAGCTTCATTTTTGAATTTAATGAAACGTATTTTGGTGGCGCCAGTTTTTTGTAGGCAAAAAATTATGTACAATATATTTTCAGGGATTTTTTATACACTCATTTTATACACCCGTCTAAAGGCTCAACCTGTCAAGAGTCTGGTTACGTGACTGTGCATATGCGACGTGCCAAACCACGCTAAACATATATTGCACCCTGGCCATAGCATAAATACTATAGATAGCACGAAAAGAACGGTATTGTACAATATTTGCCTGATGACAGAGAAGGGTAGGGAATGAAGGATTTACCATCAGCTGGCACCTAAGAAGAACCAAAACCAAAATAAGTTCACTTTATCGTATGCAAAAGTGAGAAAGTCATACTCTCAAACGACAGGTGAGAATGTTTATATCCGTGTTAGCTGATAGGTGAGAGTGTGTTGGCGTGCGTATAATCCCATCAAGAAACAGTAAGCGCAGCGAATATTCGCTAGCAACAAACCAAATTCTCTGTAGTGTGTTGCATAAAAGTGTCGAATATGTTCCTTTTACTCGCCAAATGGTATCGAAAGTAGTATTCCGCGTTAACTATCTTATCTCTTACCATTTTTATACTCAGAATTGGTTTACAGTAAATCAATATTGCATAAATCGCCATTCGTTAAAAGAGACTTTTTGGCAGAGCACATGCATATTGCCTAGTGGGAATGAGAAACGTATCTGATAGTATAAAAGGGGCGTGTCTTATCTTGGCGGGGTACTTTGTGTCTTTTTTCAACTTGGACTTGGATATTGCTATCTACTTCTCGCAATCAGTGGAGAAATATCGCAAATTGTATCGCAATTCACGTACTTTCCGAGCTATATATAGTTCTTAAGCTATGCTTGTGTCTCTTCCCAAAGCTCAAAAGACCGCTCTGGGAGACTCTATTTTGACTCTACTGCGGAGATGAGAGCCGAATCGTTGAAGGCCATTCCGGAAATCGAATTTAGAAACTGTTTCGAGAATTAGAAAACATGTTGACAGATATCAGTGTTTTGTTTTGAAGGGAGACTACTTTGAAGGCGATAGAACAGATTTAGAGGAATCACATCAATTTTATAACAAATGTAGTCTTCAATTTTGTTCATAGCAGTATTTCAAGTTCGAAAAATACTTAAATCTTCTTAACTTACATGAAGTCAACAATTTTTTTTCCTTAGAAGCAGGAAGTCATGAGAAGAAATCAAAACATTAATCAACGTTCACCTCATAAATAAGCTACCTGAAATCCATAAATGTTGCTAGTCTGTAAAGTACAATGCTGACATTTAATTTAAACCAAACAATTCACAGCGAAAGATAACTATAAAACAAGCTAACGACGAGATGAAACAATTCATCATATAAAGTGGATATTTTGATTGAAAGTAAGACCGGTTCAAGCCATACTCGTACATTATATCCAGTTTCATGCGAAACACATACATTGTATTGAGTTGACGTTGCATACAAACATACATGTTTATAAAATTTTATTTTCGTTGATTATCTTGAATTGTAGCAGATTTTTTTCGTGCACTATTTTAAGACAGACTTTCATGGCATGTTTGATTTTAATGGCGGTGTAGCACGAAAAGTAACCCGAATCGGAAAAGGTTGTTTGTCACTATGGAGATTGTTTTTTTTTTCTTCAAAATAGCAATGCATATGAAAACCGTCATATTGAATTAATGTAATGAAACGTATTTTGGTGGAGCCAGTTTTTTTTTATAGGCAAAAAATTATATATATTTTCAGGGATTTTTTATACACTCAGTTATCTAGTATTTTTATTTGTTTTGTGAAAGTGGTAATTTTACTTGTCTGGAGATAGTTAGAAAAGTATAAATAAAAGTTAGGTAAAGTAATTAATTTAGGAGCTGAAACTGGTAGAAAGCTTAATTCACAAATATAAAAATATAAATCAAGAACTATTAGATTTTTGTTTTTATTTCTCTTTTTAATTTTTCTTATCAGCATCATGAATATCATTAGACAGCAACTTTCAATAAGTTTGCTAAACTTTACACTTCAATCTTATTTTAAAAGATTTTCTATCCATATATAGATAAATATACAATTTTTATGTCAGATACTTTTTTGTAAAATGCTTTAAATTTTTATGGTATCAAGTACAGCGCAGATAAAAAAAAATCTACCTTGATCGTTACTTGTTCGCTTGTCTGTTGGTACAAGCTCGAATTTTCTTGGAAACAAGACGACTAAATTTGTAGAATAAGCAAAAATATTACTACAAGCTTAACGACTTAACGCCTGTGCGTGTTTACCAGCCAAAGTGTCCAACCAGTAGGTAAATTATGTCTAGACGAAAATATGAATACCACACACGAATTTTTTCATTTATTTGTTGTAGAATGGTCCATTAAAGAGGTTTTGGAACAATAATATGTTCATCAATTTTCTTTTGGAATTGTTTTGATTTAAGTTTTTTTTTTTGAAACATGACGTCAAGATGCAATGTAATCAGGATTGCCTCGTCGTGACGCATCTTGGATATTGCAAAATGATTATGACTCTCACACGATCGCTTCGTCTTCGAACTTTTTTGACTCACGATTTTAGTCCGCTTGAGGTGGAGGTCACAGCATTCTGGACATCGTCGTCTTCAGGCACTTACCTCAGGGTACGTTCCCATTTGCGTCACCAACAAGTTAGTCGTGTATGTTCAGTGAGGTGTATTTCTAGCACCGATCCCGCTCTGAGCATATATCTGAATAGAGGCGTATGCCAACTCTCGTATGGCATTCCTGCTAGCACATTCGGACTCAGATAGAGGATCTGAGTTGGGACTCTTTTTATTGGAAAATAAAAAATTTAAACTGATCAGCCTGGCATAAAATCCACCATATTTTCTTATGTCGTGTGCAGGTGAATATTTGGGAAGTGGACTTATGGCAAATGAGCCAGCTCCGCGTGCTGTTGTCTGTATCAAGGTTACCGAGATATGACAAATGCGTTTGTGAGTCAACTTGCAGCATATCTTCAACCTCTGCTTCAAGTGCTCTCGGGGCTTCGGTGGCCAAGCTCAAAAGCTCGTTTGTGGTCAGAGCAGCATGAAGGTTATGCCGAATGAGCTGGTCCGATCGTCAACTAGATCTACATCTAGTGCCGCTCTCTCTTCAGACACTAAATGTTCATCGGCTAGCTCCTCTCGAGCTTACGGGATTGCAAGATTAGTCTTCAAAGTTCTGAGGAAGCTAAAAAAATGTTGCTCGACAAGGGTAAAAAGTCCTTTCAACGAGCAACAAATTTTGTTGGAGAGCATCCGTTTCTTCGTAAACATACAGATTCTGTTTACAAGCACGACAGAGGTTGGCTGAACATAAAAACCAGAGCAAGTAAACATCGGAAAAGTCTAAACTGATGGCAACTGCTTCAGGACGAACTCGACCTTTCATTAAAATGGCCAAAGAGAGTCTTATCTGTTTGTGAGTGTTGGAGATAAAGAAATGGAATGATCTCTGCAGAAAGATGGCTGAAGTTCAAGTAGGCTTTGTGTAGAGCCTGTTGCAAACTCTAAAAAACCAGATCGTGTCATATAGTTGAATATATATATAGTTGAATATATATATAGTTGCAATTTGGTTGAAAAATTAGAATAGAGTTGCCAGCTATGGTTGTTTTTGTCACCTAAATCTCATAAAATTTGCTCATTAACGTTAAGCTTTTTTTCCTATAACTTCCGATCCAGTCATGAAATCAAAACGATATTCATGTATTGAATATACCTTGCTGTAAGGCGAATTTTGTAAAAAAAATGGCCATTTTTACAATTTTTCGGTATTTCTTTACTTACCGATTTTGCCATTAAATTTTCAAATGGGAATTTTCCTGCAACGATTATTAACATTAGATATTAACGTTTTGAAAATGAGGGTGGTAGCCCTAAAATTCTTTTTACCCCTATAACTTCCAGCGCATTCACTCAATCGAAACGAAACTGATTTGCTGCGCAGGATTGCCAGAACCAGACATTTTCGTAAATATTGCACCGACATATGCTTCCATTTTGTATTCATAAGCAAAGCGTTTACAATAAAATAAGCAACCAATGTTTAAATTTTCCGTGCTTTAGAAAACTTAGAAAAACTGCAGACATAGTTTAACCGCTGAAACTTTCGATAATATCCTCGGATAAAAACGAAATTCAAAGGATAGGTTGATTTTAGCACGGGCTTGTTGTGGAAGCACTGAACATTTTCATCATTTGTGTTATAGGAGATGCTGTCAGGAAATGATTTTTGTTACTTTGAGTAAAAAATGGTTGATATGATAATATAAAGAAGTGTATTACGTCTTTCAACATTTTTAAGTCACTCAAAGACAATTTCTTCGAAAATCAGTTTTTGAGCGGTTTTGATGCGCTAGACTTTTTTGTGTTATTTTCATTTTACCTTTTAGATGCTAGGATAAGTGCTTCAACATGTCTCGGCTACGTCTGGCTTGGCAGCCCATGCCTGAGAGCTACTTCTGGTCCTTTACGGACAAAAGCCCCTTCTTTTTCCCCTGTTATATTGCGGATAGTATAATTTCATTGACGAATGAATTTTACGTAGCGTCTACCTTTTCTGGGAGCTAATCCACCTCATTTTTCAATGACTCACCACAGCCGCGTAGAGATAGCAAGGCGGCGCACGAGCATCCGTCGGGGCCAGATTAAAGGGTGCTCCGCTAATGCGGACGAGGGGCCTTTACGGCCATTTCTAGGGTACAATGCTTCCGGCGTACTTCTTTTTTTGTTGACTTGCCCTCTTGATGATTGGCCATCATCAACCTTACTTGACAGGCTCTTGACTGGTCTTCGGTTCAGTTGAGGCGTCTGCCAAGCATCTAATTTATTTGAAAATCGCTATGCAGGTTATGTGGGAATCTTCCTTGTCTGAACACAGGTACATACCCTTTAATGTGGACGGCCGAAGTTCAAATGAACAGGTAGCTTTTATTCCTTAATAAAATTTCATGTGCTATATATCCGATGTGATAATCTGATCGTGGGTGGGAGAAAGTAATTTTGTAAATATTTCAACCAAATCTGAACCAATATTGATCTGTTTCGTCAGCTTTTCTTCGGTTTCTAGAGTTTTGTTTAGTAAGTTTTTGCTTATTCAAGCTCGGAAAAAAATCGTCTTTACAATTTAAATTATCTAGAACAAATGCAGAGTTTTGAGCGGAGACAAATGAATAGTATAAAGAGCCAAAAATCTTCAAAGCCATGGGATATACGAGTAAAAACGGACTAGCTTAATAACATTTTTTAATTATTTTAGTTCCATAATTATGTTCCAACTCTTTTTTCAAACAGCCTAGCAAGTCTTTTCGGTACGAATTTCCTGGGCTACCTTTCGTTTCCTTTCTATCAATATTAAATGTTACACGGCGAATGCCAAAGATTGAACACATAGGCTTAAGATGCTATTTCAAAAATATCAATTAATGCGAAATACTGGCAGTGCTTGAAATGGTACTAGCAAAGTACTTTTGAAAACGGTCGTCGGACAATATAAACATACAATCAAAACTACATACGATAAAAACTTAATCTGATTTGGAAAATGAAAATGCTTAATCTTCATTAGCGCTGTTTTTGTTTATAGCACTTCTCCATCGCTCGACTTTTTTGCATCATTAGCTGTACATCATTAGATGGCACAAACAGTCTTCCATCAATAAATATTTACGGAAATAAAAACTACTCGTCAGCTGAATGCAATCAACACATTTCTGTACATCTTGGTATTTACGATACAGATCAAAATATCGCAATCAAAGGAGAATATTAAAAAGTGTTTAGAGCCACAAAAACAACAACCAAATGCTACCATTCCTACATACAGTTGTAATGACATGTAATTTTTGCAGTTGTTCCGCATAACGTAGCACCGCTTTCTATCTCAGAGCTCCGCATCAAAGATCTCGCGTTACAGACAGCGTTTAGGTTTTCATAGCATGAACAGTTAAATGTGGCCAAATTATGACATTCATTCAGCTCCAGACCAGCACTATGTGTACAAGACGTTTGCTCCATATTGAGATGAGGGGTCATTATTTATGGTTAGAGTAGCGGAATTCTCGGTCTCTCTGTTCGAAAAATTCTTGCGAATCTATCACTTAATGACCGCGAATTATTAAAATAATTTTGCTATTAACCTGATTTTCGAATGTGTCTAGATAGAATATATCTTGTGAGATGTCAAGCAAGGCAACTCGAAACGAAAGACTTAAGCGAGTAACTTGATTGTCTTAGCTGAATTCTGATTTTCTATGGATGTTTTTGGATTAGTGGTGTCAGCTTATTGCTTGTCAGACATTTTCAAAATTTCGTCACAGCTATTTCTGTTTGTTGATTGTGTGGTATGTGGGATGGCTGTTACTTTTGTGCACAAATCCGAACAGCAGACGAGAAAAAAAACAATTGTGCAAATCTCTCAACTGAGCTTCTAATCTATCATCGATTTGAGATTAAAAGTTTAAAATTCTTTTGACACATGAAAATTTCTGGTGAAAATAACACAGCAGCTTTTAAACGTGGATGGTGTAAATTTATTCTAAATGAAATTTTGTTACAATTACTCGTAACGGCGAAACAGATTTACACGTCATTGTCGATTCGTGTTCTTGACCAACCATATGCGCGATAGAATAAAACAAAACACAACGGTAAACTTTGATTAGTTTTCAAGAGCCATAGAGGCAGACACACATAAACACGAACAAGAATTTACTTTTCTGAGGTAGATTTTCACTTGAGTTTCGTGAAATCGCCAGTATATTATACGACTCCCCATTGCCGCGCGATCCATTAGAGATTTCATGAATGCTGTAATTTATGAATACGTTAAGCAATAATTACATGGGAAGCTGTATGGGTTCTTACATAAATTTACCTACTGAGTTCGGGAGAATGTCTACGATTGGGCACAATTGGAAAATGTTCGATATCATCATCTGTGTCTTTTATTAACTTAATACATTACTTAAGAGGAATGGAACGATAAGTGCAACTCTTTTGATTTCAGCAGACTTTCTGTGCTATGGATTGTTGATTTGATTGGAGAATATAATGGAAGTAAAATTTGTTTGATTGAATGATAAAGCAAATCATCGCTTTTGAGCTATGATTGTGCATTATTCTGTTTTTCATATTTTAATAGCCTACAACGTTAGAAGCTACTGTCATTCTCATGCAGAGTACCGGTTTTTTCATTTCTGGAGACCAGAAGGAATTTATCTTTCCTAGCGTCCGAAAGAGCTTCATGCAAAGCATTTGAAATTATTGAAATGAAAGTATAAATAAATAGTTGAGGTCCATGATACTAGGGAATGCGATCTATTTGAGGATTACTAAATATTTCGAAAACTATCGAAATCTAAAACAGCAGAAATTCATAAATAAAACACTGTTTTCTTTTTCAGAGCGTCTTTTTGATTGAAAAATATATTCGCTTTTAGCTTTTGTGAAGTGAATGGACTAGTAAAAAATACCAGCCAAATGAGGAACTTCGAAATTTATTGCAACACGATATCAGATTAAAAATTCAATATAGACATGGGACCTTGAGTTATTTGGGAAATTTGTATTGACAAATGTGCAGAATGTTCATCGATAGTGTTTTTCAGTTCAAAAATGTACGCTGATCAATGCAGATCTTTTACTAAACGGAACGAAATCTTCCAATTATTGAAAAAAAACATAATAAATTTATTCATCACAACGTAAGTATATTTCTACACTGCACATCAGTTTTTTCTCTTCATATTTTTCGTTTTATGACTTGGGGGTATTAATGGTTGGGGGTATTTTTCAATTGATTATACCTTCAGAAATCACGTCTCAAAATTTTTACTAAGATAAACGATCGAGTTTCCCGTATCAATTATTCTCTGCTTTGATAAGCTTTAGAGTTGATATACGTTGTCTATGCTGATTTATAGACAAGAAGGGAACCATGATCACAATGAAATAACCTTTACAAGTAAATTATATCGATGGATATAAGTCGGAGATGTTAAAATTTGTCACAACTAGCGTAAATAATAATTAATGATTTCCAACCGCAAGTGGTCCCATCAGTCAAGGATGCACTGTGTGCTGATGTCTGATGAGAATCAGTGCATACTTTCGAAACCACTTTGTCAAAATAAAAATTTTCTATGTAAATAAAAAATATTTCAATTTTAATCATCCCGCAAAAACAATTCCAAGTTACGGCAGTTTACGGCAGACCGCTGTTTTTAATTACTGCGAAAAAAAAGATGAAGAGCGCATAACTTAGGCAGAAAAAGCGGCAAAGGAAGCACGTTTGGCAAAAAAAACTGCCTAACTAGCTTATGTGGACTCAAGAATACTTATGTATGGTCCAGGGATTGCAGACTGAGCCATTGTAGGTGATAAAAACATATTTTTTAAATAATATTCAATAAATAAATGCAAAAAAAAAACTTTAAACGCGTTTTTCCCAAAATGACGTTTTTTCAAACTGCGGACACTTATTCTTCGACATTTTTATTTCTTTATCAGTAAGAAGTAAAGTATCTCGGAATGCACGTTGATAGGAGGCTCACCTGGAAACGGCACATTGAAGCTAAAAATCAACAACTGAAGCTCAAATTCATAAACCTCAAATGGATGCTCAATAGCAGGTCAAAACTTTCTCTCGACTCTAAAGTGCTCGTCTATAAGTCTGTCTTAAAGCCAATCTGGACATATGGCTTACAAATATGGGGTGCAGCCCGCCCTTCAAACATCAACATCATCCAGAGGACCCAATCAAAAATACTTCGATCTATCACCGGAGCCCCGTGGTACTTCCGGAACGCCAATCTCCATAAAGACCTGCGAATCGAGACGATTTCAGAAGAAATTAAGAACCGTAGTGGAAAATATATTGCAGCCCTCGCTCATCATCCCAACAAGCTGGCAAAAAAAATACTAACTCATCGTAAATTTCAGCGATTGAAAAGAACTGACCCGTTGGACCTTCCATCTTTAACGTAGAAAATACAGCCTGCGTAGCCAATTTCTTTGCTTTTCAAACTCTTTCAAACATTGAACACTGTAACTCTATAACACATATCATAGCTTTGCTCTTTGCTGTGTGACTTTATGTCAATAAAGTAACTTGGGTCCAAAATGTTCACGTCTTCAACTGTGAGGAGTGCACATTACTTGTTTTAGCATGTAAGATTTTAAAACTAACTGAAGCTTCTTATACGAAGGAAACAGTTTAATAAAGGTATTATTAAAAAAAACTTATTCTTCGGATTGGCCGAACCGATTTAAGTCAAATTTGGTGCACTACTTTATTAAAGCATCTTGTGTGGTAATCTACCACAATATAGGCCAAAAATTAACCCCAAAAACATTTGGCAAGCGAAATAAAGTGGAAAAAAATATTTTCAAACAACCGCCATTTATTTTTTGATCATATTTTTTTAGAAAATATTGTGGTAGATTATCACGTAAGAAACATTCCTCTTTCAAATGCGGTTTGGTTCTTTTGTTTCAGATTCTTCATTCCTGAGATTATCAGTCCGCAGTATGACGAGGCATTTTTCGAGACGTCAACTTTGACGCCCTCTATAAATAAGTAGAAAAATGAAAAAAATTATAAAAAATTTTTTTTTGTAATCTTCAACACGTGTGTTTTATCCAAGTAAATTTTAAAATTTGTACAAAATAAAGGAGGTGAAAAGAAAAAATATTGAAAATTAGGCTGTTTTTTTAGCACTCTAACCGGTACTACCTCCTTAAATTTATCCCACAAAAATACCAAATATAATCAATTTTCTCTCAAATAAGCAAAAGTGAAAGTCCATTTTATAAATACTGCATAATGGTGTAGGAGTATTAAATGTAATATTTGAATTTTATGCAATTCAAATCCAAATTCCATAAATACCTCTTCAAGTCTTAGCCTTGTTGCGAAAAAATGAAATGGAAATGAAGATCTGCAAGAATGTTCATATTTTATGAACCGGATCATATATTTTATTTTATTAACACACACAAGCTACGTCAGGTGAAGGTGAAATTGTGTGAGCGGATATAAAAGCTATTAAACTGTATTAATCTGATTGGCGAAAAACATTGCACATCAAACTTCGAAACAGCGAGAAAAAAAAATGATTGCGTTTTGTAAATCTCACGAAATAATTAATAAGCCTATTAAAATATGAATATTTAATAGACTTGAGCAAACAGATCACTCGTGCAAGGTTATGGCTGACATTTGTCTTGTATACTTTTTTACTGGCACTCCCCAAATGCATAGAACATCACCTTAACGAGGCTCATAAATTCAACGATTCGATTGGCCCGAAATGAAGTTTTCATAATCCGAAAACAGTAGGAGGTACCCGTTGACTCTATGCATGTGCCATGTGGATGAAGTTGTGTTGATAGTCATATTTCTGGAATTTGGAATTCAGTAAACATTGGCAAAACGGTTATTCAACTAGAAGTTAAGGATAGATTATGATGAGATGTTGATAATAATTAAGAGTTTGTTGCGGTCTGGAAGATGATGCGGTGTGTGAGGAATGTTTTCGTTTTAATTTTCTGAATAGCTACAACGTTCATATGAATTCCAGCCTCATGCTGAGCTCATTTATAGGTGCGCACTAATAGTTTTTGCGTAGGTCATAATAAGGACTAAGATTTTTGGTATTCTGATTTTAATAAAATGAAGGTCTAAGAATTAACTCTTTTGAATTCAATACACATGCAGCATTAGAACTCAGCTTTAAAATGTGCTAGCAATCTGAAACCTCAAAAAAATTGAAGACTTAGCCAATACTGGAATTTTTTTCTGGCTAAAATTATTATTTTCAATCTTCTATGGGGACTTGGGGCATGGATAATTGCTGTTAAGTTAAGTGGTACTGATTTTGTTTGAAATGATTAAACTCATGCGTGAAGGAACCGCTAGAAACACTAATGTTCGAAGAAAAGAAGAGGAATCGTACAAATTTTGAGTGCATATTCTACCACACGTGCTTCTTGACACAACAGCATCATCGATGATGACTTCATCGAGAGTTATAGGTATAGACAGATGTTTTGGGGTTGGCATCCGAAAAATTTCCAGAACTCGGAAAATTTAAACATTGGTTAGTCGCAACATATAATTTGCTTATCTGAAACTTAATTTTTTTTCTAACTATTAGTTGCTGTATAAGTTGCTGTTATATACAGAGTATGATAACCTAAGTCTGACCATTTGAAGTGTTCTACGCAACAGATTATGTGCTAACTGTAGTGGTTACATGATCTAAAAAAGTAGCTGAGCTTGAAGTAACTCTGGTAGGGTTGTTATTTAGAAGTGCCGCATTTTTCATAGCCAAAATATTATTATAATTAGCACATACACTATTGTATATGCTTATGGCATCTATATTGGTATCAGCTACAACTATTAAATTACTAAATTTCTGACACAAATTATCTACAAGTCCATAAAATCATCAGTACCATTATGCTGACATCTATAGAAAGTTCTAAGTGGATTGACTGAAAGTCTCATACAACATAAATATAATAGTATGGTATTTACTATCATAATCCAGGGCAGTTTTGTCCAGGCCAGTTTTGTCTGATACAGTTTTATGGTCTGCTACTGGACGCATCCCCAAGTGACGGATAGGGGCAGCTCGCAGTAGTAAGACGGCTTCGGAGAACTATTAAGTTAGGTTTAGCTGTGTGGTCGCTGTGATATAGGAAGGCACCACTGGTACATCTGACTGTAGACGTCGACTAGATTTAGATGACTGACTGATCATACGAATAAGCAGCCGTGGGCAAAAACCAATGAAATCCAACATTCCATCCTTCTCCTTAAAGATAATATCACTATCCCTATCCTTCTAACGTTTTCCTTTTCTGGGCTACACAAAATTTTATCAAATCGTATACCCATTCTATGCAAAACCGACTCTACCTGCCAGGTGAAGCAGCAGGTAATGCTTGCCGGTGCGACCTTTTCTGGTCATTAACATAAAAATCAGCGATGATAAGACACGAATTTTAAGGATTTTAGCACGTTGTGAGTACTGCACGTCTGGGCTCGCAGATTATGTATCCAGCATTATCTGGTTGCTGCGGTAATGCGTAGACCGTACGTCCAGGAGCACTAGCTACCCGCTGTCCTCTTATCCGTTTCCCCCTGACACAACCTGGCATACAGAGTGGTGCAAAATTAATCACCCTATCGGAAGATGTCATAATTTTTGCAGATGGCGTCGTACGTGAATCATAGTTGGTATTTGTGAACTAGACAAAAATAAAATTGGATGATTGATTTTGCACCACGCAGTCCTTTACACGGACAAAGATTCTGACATACGATTTTGAATTGATGCGTTTGGGCGGGTGGTTGTGGTGTGACATCGGAGTGACATCCGAATGAAAACAGCGCCAGGCTAATATCATGCCGCCTTTGTCCCGTTAAAACCTTGGCAGGCCTTAGAGTCCGTTCGAAGCTCGCGCCATTGATTTGCGGGATAGGTTCAGTTGAGTTATACTCCTGATTAGCGCTGATCTGGGTCTGAGCAGACAACCTCATAAAGACGTCTACCAACCTTTAATTGGTCTCCCTGCTGACATAGATAATCACGGAATCATTAAGGCGACTGCCCATCCAAACTGAGATAGCGGTTTTCCCATTAAACATGATGACAATTATCGGAGACAAAAAAGAAAAGCAAACAGTAGCCAACGGCAGGTCAGTGGTAAGGACCTAAATCACTTCGTTGCCACCAGCTGGCAAGAAATGGTGCTTCGATTGTCTGACCCCCAAAACTCTTTAATGCTGACAAGCGAGACAAGCATAAAAAAAAGCGGAGGGGAAAACTCCACGCGCGGAACGGGTACTGCTCCAAAAGAACATACGAAGCCATTGCGTGGTAGTAGACACTTTTTCAAGGGTTTCGATACGTAAAAACCCAAGGAAAAGTTACAAAGCCAAAGAAACAATCCAAGAAGAGGAGATGAGCAAATGCGGGCTTATTGTCGAGGCCATAGCAACAGCATCTCAGACTCGGTGAACGAAAGATGAAAGATAATCTTTTGGAACTTCAGGAAGCTCTCGAAGTGATTGCGGTCTGTGGAAAAAAACTGGAAAAAAGCCTAGCTAGAATATTTACCCAAAGAGCGTGAAAACGAGATACAGAATTTTATCACTTGATTTTACGCTATAGCAATTTTAACGAAATCAATTTAAATGAATCCGAATCGGTTGTATTTCGTCCTTTGTATTATGTTGTATTTTATCCTTTGTCTTTTGTTGAAGTTGAAGAAATAGAAATGAAATAACTAAATTGTACATATAAGCCATTCCAAACTCCACCTATCCACCCAACAATGTTAAACACACTTATATCACGATCCGAAACAGGAGCCACGGATTCGAACCTCTAGGTGACTGTAGCTAAAAAGTCTCAGAAGGGTAACGGCAAGCAGGAGTGGTCGATGCCCATAGTAACTCCTGAAAAAGTGCCGTTAAAACTGCAGTCCGAACCCGGAGATTTGGTGAGGCCATTCAAACGGTGGAAGGGGGCCTTGCGAAGGTTGAGAAACTTCTTTCCATGACCAAAATTGAGATTCTTGACCTCGACAGGCTTACAACCGAGGAAGAAGTGGTGACTTCGATTTGGGAGAGAGCAATCTAAAATGCTAAAATTACGTTACTGCCTCCAAATGCAAGAAAACAGCAAAAAGCCGTAGTAGAATTGGAGAACGTAAAAGTTATAAAGCTAATTAAGTATGGGCGAATAAGAATTGGCTGGGTGAATGTTAAATTAAGAAGGCGACCCGAGATGGTGGGCTACGATTACACGAAAAACGATTGTAAAGGATCACATCGGAGCAGGAACTGTTGGAAATGTGGTCAAACTTGCCATCTCGCTAAAGTATGCACCACTGCGTCATTGTGCTTGTTGTGTAAAGAGAAGGCAAAACCAGGAGAAGCAAATCAGATTATGGGGTCAGGCGTGTGTATAGCTTTCAGAGAAGCACTTGAAGCGCTGAAGAAGAAGCTTCGTAGACGAGGATTCTCCAAGGGAACACACAGAGGTGTCGTACGGCGGAAAATTTGTTCCTGCAACTGGTGTGCGAAATCCAGAGTCCAAATCGCAATGATTAGTAAACTTAATCGTAGGCGAAATCCAGAGAATTGGTATACAGACACTTCAGGCTATGCAGTTCAGGGGTTGCAGACGCTCGAAGGATCCGGGTGGATCAGCAGGGTTCGGTTGATGAATATGTTTTGATTGGAAACCAAGGTATCAACTTTTTCAGCTGCTGTTTCTCGCTAAACGACCTAATCAGGAAAATAGAAGCACTGGAAGATACTTTACGAGATCTGTCGGGTGCTTTGGTAGTGGGCGGACGTAATACTGTAAATACTGCATCAAAGAAATTGAGGATGCATTGCATACTTTCTTCAAGGTCCAGCGCTTCAGTAGAGAACGGGAAGCGCTCTGGTCTGCAATCGGCCCTGCGACGCCGGAGACGATTATTAAGGCGATGTTGCATTTAGAAGCATGGGCGTGTACAGGTGGGGGCAGAGGGGGGCAAATGCCCATCCCTAGAAAAAAATCCTCGAAAAATCCTCGAAAAACGAGCGTAGATGGAGGCGTTCAAGCCATTTTCAAAAGGAGATACAAAAAACATTATTTTTCCACTGTGTCAGTCATAGATTAAATCTTGTCATAAATGATTTAAACTCTGTACCACAAGTGCGAAACACAATAGCTACTATTAAAAACAAAAAAATCCACGTAAATTGCTGTTGGTTTGATTAAAAAAGTGTAGTAGTGGTAAAACGAATAAATGTGTACATGATAAATCACGAATGAAACAAATATTTCCTCGTTTTTTTTTTCTCTCCTTGTTTTCCTCGTTTTTTTACCTAAATTCGAGGCTGGACACGCCCATGTTTAGAAGCTTAGATACGTGTGTCAGTATATGTAGAGACGGTATTGCGGCTGGGAAGAGAAGATAGTTGCCTAACGGACTCCTCCTGACAGAACGAAAGTGGTCATGGGGGCACCTGATACGTGCTAGCACAGTCAAGTTGAAGTAATGCAAAAGCGATTCCGACTCGGATTCCTGTGGTCAGCGGGTGATGTTTTTTTAGTAAGTAGAATCTCATATAATCTTGCATCTTTCACAGGATACCTATGAAGGTTTTTTGATGCCTGTTCAAAAAAAAAAAAACTATCATAATGAAGCAGTTAATACAGAATCATTTTATATATAATAACAGTGCCATCTCCTTGAGTATGATCTCTGCAATTATGGATTGTAACGAATATATCTAAATTAAATCTCACTTCAAAGCTACTAATCACGTCTCATTTAGAATAACTTATACTTGTAGATATCACTTCACGTCACTACCTGGATCACTTACTTACAACTTTACGGTGAAAGCAGCTGAACTAGTAATGAAGATATAATAATAGAAAATATGGTATATAATAACTATGGCTCGTTTTCATTTCCGTGACATCTATGCACTAGAATTTCGTTTCTAGCGCTGATTTGATTTTAATGATCGGAACGGCAATCTAAGTTCAAAGCGATTCCTGTCAAATAATATGCAGGAGAATAGAATAAATGGTAACATAGCGCTTCTAATGAGTGCTGTTGCAGAATATCTTCCCATAATCAGTCCGATTCACACTCGAAAGTAACAAGTCCGGCTTAAGAACGATTGTTGTCCAATACGTTTCCAACAAATTTTAGATGCTTTTTTAATGGCTTAATTTCATCACTATGCATCAATTGTACTTAGATACAGAGTTATAGGCATGAAATCTTAATTATTTTCTTATTACAAAACACAGAATCATCACGAAACCATTTCATGCCAATTGAGCATAAGCACATTCATCACTTACCATCAATTCTCGAATTTCCAGGCATATCATTTCCACAAAAAGCATTACATAATAAACAGGTGCATCTTCAAAAGAATTTCTCTCTCAGAATCACACTTTCTTCGAAATCTGTTTTTATTTCACGCTCGAAAAAACGTTTCAAGATCTCCAAAGAAATGGGGTCAATTATCATGGTCTTCCCAAACACATTCCACTCAATAACAACGCATCATTCAATTGGGAGTCAGCGTCGTAGACATTTCTTTTGAAAACGTTGGCGGCGCGTAGCGATGAACTAACCGGAGGAACTATTACGTTGCTTTGTGAATAGCAACATGATAATGGAAAAAAAGAATGCTTTTCACGCGTTCTTTCACCTTAACAATATATTGTGCAGGTTTTAATTAGATGTCGGAATATCTTCGAGGCTTGAATACGGTATCGGCGACAGTCATCATGATTATCTATCGATGTAAGTATATATCAGGGCGCATTTGTTAAGTTCTTAGTATTTGTTCGGCCGTAAATATTTTTCGTGTGAGCAGGCAATGTGTCTCATTTGATTTTTAATTTGTGACCTTTATTTTTTTTTTTTGGCTCGAATAGATGGAATAGTTGACGCGTCACGACCGTAGCAAACATGACTTTTGATCTCAGCGTGTGGGACTATTAATGGTCGTGTTGTCGTGAATATTAGATTTATTTGCTGAGTCTTTTGCACGTTAAGTTGTGCGAGATTTCGTTGGAGTTGAAGTGCTGACTCAGACTTGCTGGTGGAAAAATGTCGACAATAGTTTTTTTTTTATTCATTCCCAACCAACGATTGTAGTCATGTTTGACCCATGACATTGTGTCTTACCATTCACAGAGGCAGTTATTATGAACGCATGGTTGCTTTCTTGCATAGATGTGTCTGAATTTGGTTTGAATATGCTAGGCTCTGTTGAAATAAATGTTCATTTGTGTAATTAACTTTTTAAAAAAAACCTGTGGAAAACAAGTTGAATATATGTCATGTGAATTATTTCATTTTATTTCAAAAGTCCTGCATTTGAGACACACTGGATCTCTGGATCAATTAAATATTGGCTTAACGGCGCAACCATAAGTAACTAAAAAATGTGACACAATCCAATAGTGCGAGCTAACAAAAATAAATTTGAAGCTATTTAAACTTACAATTCAAGTAATCACGCTATAAAATATATTTCAGGGTTACTCGCCTAAGTCTTTTGTTTTGTGGTGTATCACGTCAGTTTACTTCTCCCTGCACCAGATACCGTTGACTATTTACTCTAAACGGTAGCTCGTCAACAATTGGGTTAGCAGTGAAACAACAATCTGTGGTAATTTCAAAGCTATCTGTTCCACTAGATCATAATCACAAACGAAAGAAAGCAGCACGGTAAGTTAGTGCAATTCCAGCAAATTGCTTTTGAAACTACTGACATGGGAATAAAATTGACCACAAATTATGCTGATTATACCAAATAGTGCGTCTGTGTACGATCTTGTACATTGATAAAAGTTGCATGATGCCATTGTCCTCGGCCAATAACCGTTTCGTTGAGCCAAGAGTTTTCGTTTCGATTGAATTGGCGCCACGTTATCGAAGCCAAAATAATTCGGTCTGCTTTATTGTGGCGTAGCTTACGTGCCGTGACTGCGATGTTAATATTGGCAATGAAACTAATCAATCATGAAAGTCAAAAGTGAAATAGATGTACGCAAATGAAAAGCTTTGTGTGGTTTTAGTCTTATTTGATTTATGGGGCTTTCTTCACTTGGCGTTCTACTGAAATAAATTAGCTTGGCGATTATTGAGACTCAACGCTGGTGGCGGTACGGGTTTCCAAATATTGATGAATGATGATGCAGTGAATTCAACTGTTGACCATATGGCATTACATAATGGAAAAGATATGCTTTCCTTTCAGTGTGGGCATCACAATTCGAGTAATTTAATCATTTACGGTATTTTACAATTCGAAAATAAATTTACGCAGCGGAAATCGTATTTTGTTTTCGATTTTAATAGAAAAACTACACGAACTAGTCCAGTCATATATAAAAATCGATAAAACATATATAAAAATCAACTCAAATAACTTAATTGCACATTATCATCTTTTGGTTGTTGATCTCTTACCTCAGCGTTTCTTAGTTTCATCTATGCTCAATCTAAATCCAAAACAATTCAAGATTCGTTCCGATTTAAAGTGTTGCTTTAACGCTTTTTCCAACAAATCTAAAACACGAGACCTGACTGAACTCGAGTTTTTTTAAGATGCGTCGAACTTGTGCTAATGTAGCTATTAAGCAAACATTAGTGCGGAATTCGTTTTTGCCAGGAAAGCAAACACAAAACACACATACACACATTAGGCTAGTTTTTACGATTGTGGATATTAGAAGTTGTGGAATACGACAGTCCAGTTTCGAATACTCGAAATCGGAATGGTCTTTGAAAGTGCTCACTTAATTTTTAAATAATTGGAGAGCAAGAAAGCGTGGCTAAGGTGATTGAACGATAAGTATTAATAAATAGCTGTTAGAAGAATTATAATGCTGAATAGTGGAAATGTTTTGAATTGATTTTAATCCAAGAAGAATAAAGACACTTCGAGGGAGCGCTATTATCTCTGTGAAAAGTTTGAGTGGTTAAAATAAGAATAAAAGAATAAAAAAATATGTAGGAGCTACAGTGAATCGAAGTCAATATGGGTAACTGAAAATATAAGTTGCAAATATATAGGTTTTGGTAATTGCGCTGAAGTCGATATCTTTAAAAGTTGAATCAAATTCAGTGTCTGAGCAAAGCAATGTTGATGTGAGGTGCTTGCAAACGAGTCTGCACCACATTAAAGCAGGGGTGATCTAAGTTGCTTTGGCATCCGAATCAGTCACTTATACAGTGGCGAGCACCAACCAAATTCAACGTTAAATACTTGTAAAATCCTTAAAAATACATAAATTGGTTTGATATTTTTGCAGTTGAATTCTTTACTAATATTGATATGAAACAAATAATAAACAAAATTATAAGTCATAAGCTTAGTTTAAGTTCTAATACAAATAATCGAAATGGGCTGGATACATTGCACGTTCATGAAAAAGAAGCCAAATTTTTTTTTTATATTGAATCCACAGACCTTTGGCTTTAATAACGGCGAGCATACGCTTAGGCATGCTCTCCACTAATTTTTCAATTAGTTCGTATGGAATATTAGTCCACTCCGTGTGAACTCGACACCAAAGCTCGTCTAATCCTTTCGGTGCAGTGTCGTACTGAGCTAGTCGTTTTTTCAGCAAAGCCCATAAATTTTCGATCGGGTTAAGATCTGGGCTTTGAGCAGGTCACTGCATTTTTTTTAAAACGTTGCCTGATGAGCCACTCCGTAACGATTTTCGCCGTGTGCTTTGGGTCTTCATCCTGCTGAAAAATGACTTCATATTCTGGATAAGCACATTCGTCTACGAAGTCTGGTAGATCAGACTCCAAAATATGCAGATATTGTTCCTTTTTCACAATACCATCGATTTTAACCAATGGACCTACGTTCCATCAAGTGAAGCAGCCCCACACCATCAAGCCGCCTTCTTCATGCTTCATAGTTTCTTTCACCTGATGCTTTATCAATTTTTCGTTTGGGCGGTGCCAGTAATACTCCTTACCATCGGACTGAAATTGGTTTATTTTGGTCTCGTCGGACCAAATTACCCTCTTTCAATCATCTACGCTCCAATCCTTGTGCTCCTTGCAAAATGTGAGATATGCTGCAACATTTTTCTCTGATAGTGCTGGTTTTTTTTTTTGCTTCACTGCCGCTGTTAGTCCGATCCTGTGAAGCGCTCTGTGTGCTGTCCACTCACTTACGGGTTGGCAAATGGCAGCTGCAGCCTCTTTTGGTGTTGTCTTCGGTTTGGTAGTCATGAGGCGCTCCATAGCTCAAGTATCCCTATTAGTAAGCAATCGTGGTCACAATTTATTAATTTCAGGTGCAATAACATTGCATCTCTTTCTTACTTGAAGCACTGTTCGGTGGCAAATACCCAGCGATTTAGCTATTTTACGCGCTGACTCATTGTTTTTCGTCATTTCCACAATTTGATTTTCTAAGTATTCCGGTATTTATTTATTCCAGTATCCCTGTAGCTACAGCAGGCATGAAAAAAAATCCTTCAAATAAGCGACCCTCCTAAGAAATTTTGGTTTTTTGAAAAAAGTTCACATTATTGATAAACTTTAATCTTTGTCCACCATGTCAAATTAAAATTTTCAAAATTCCGCGTTGCAAAAGAAAGGCAACCCATCACCAAATTATCTTTATTTTCATCACTCGAAACTTCTGTTCTCGAGATATGACGACCGGATGACCTGATCAATATGAAATTTATAGAAAACGTTGGTATTAACTAGGACCAGATCTGTTAGAACTGATTTTAAAATGCAGGCAACACTGTGGCAGTGGTGCAATATTGAAAATTCACTGAAAAAACTGCTTTTTGGTCCATAACTTTTGATTCAGCAAACATATTTTAACGAAATTCACATAGTAGCTGAACCTAACTTAAACCCAAATTTGATAGAAAATCGGCTGAAAAATTTAGATAGAGCGGCCAGCTATGGTAATTTTGGTCTCTTAAATCTTGTAAATTTGCTCGGCAAAATAAAGTTTTTTACCCTGTATCTTCCGATGCAGTCATGACATCAAAATAAAAACGTACCAAATGTAAACCATAGGAATTTCGTTGAAAAATCGTGAAAGGGCTGCCTGCTATGGTAATTTTTGTAAATGTTTGGCATTTCTTTACTAAGCGATGTTGTCATTAAATTTTATATTTTTTCAACCTTAAGCTACGGTCAGACATCGCTACTTTTTGCGCTGCGCAGCACAAAAAACTGCGTTGACAGAAAGTAGCGATGTGTGATCAATGTAGAAACCTTGAAAACTGCGCCTGCAGCCAGACTGCGGCTGCAACTTGCAGCTCGAAATGTAGCGATGTATGAAGAGCTTTTCAATGAGTTGCAAGTGCAGCAAAAAAATATTGATTTGGTTGAAACTTTGCTGCGGCTGCGTCTGCAGCTTTTTGTTTTGTTATTGCCGATTCCATTAGTGCATAGCAATTTTAATATTTTTTACGGTATTTCAAAATTTGTAAATTGTGCAATATTAATTTTGTTTAACCAAATAGGAAATGGCTAAATACACTTGGACGAAAGATTCAGTTCACAAACTATTATCTCTGATTGAAGGAAGAGCATTTTTAGGCATTTTTAATTAAGAGAAGCTATGGGCGATACGGTTTATTCTAATTATAAGTCTATGTTACAGCTATTTTGCAAAATTGAGCTTAAATATTAAAAACTGATAAATAAAATTTACGTTAATCATTCTATTCTAATGTTTCAAAACAAATTTGTTTAAATTTGTTTAGATAGTTGAAGGAAGAGAATCGTTGACTCGAGTTTATTGATTTTCTCATCCAAGTGTCTTTTCTCTTTATTAAAGGAGTCATCAGTTGTAGAAGTTCATCAAAATCACTACCCGATATTCTCAAAAAGTTTTTATAAAATACATACTAGCACAACTGGTTGAAACTTCATAACAAACTAAATAGTAAAATACTGCAACATTGGTTGCGCGCAGCAAAAACTGCGAGTTATGTGTGAACACCTACGCAGTTTTCTTCGCAAGAAGTTGTAGCTACCCGTTTAGTTTATTGATTTTCTCATCCAAGTGTCTTTTCTCTTTATTAAAGGAGTCATCAGTTGTAGAAGTTCATCAAAATCACTACCCGATATTCTCAAAAAGTTTTTATAAAATACATACTAGCACAACTGGTTGAAACTTCATAACAAACTAAATAGTAAAATACTGCAACATTGGTTGCGCGCAGCAAAAACTGCGAGTTATGTGTGAACACCTACGCAGTTTTCTTCGCAAGAAGTTGTAGCTACCCGGTTGCGCGCAGTAAAAGTAGCGGGTTGCACCCACTATGTGTGAACTGATTTCGCAGTTTTTGCTTCTGCAACCTAAAAACTGCGCAGTAAAAGTAGCGATGTCTGACCCAAGCTTTATAGCTACCAGCGCAGTCATCCAATTAAAACGAAACTCACAGGATGTGTTAAACTTAACGCCAAATAGATTTGATATATTTTTGGCTGTGGTGCAACCACAGGGTTATATATATTTAAATTGCCCAAGTTTTTAATTTTTTTTTCTTTTCATAGTGCTTCACAGACAACTGGTTTGTTGGTATAAGGGATGGCACAAAGTTTTTTACGTCCCAACGACACGCGGTGTTCCCAAGTGGTCCCCCATCTAAGTACTAGCCGGCCCAATACTGCTTAACTTCGATGATTGGATGAGAACCGGTTACTCCAGTGTGGTATTGCCGTATTCGTGTTGCAACCCGAAAAACCGTTTTTTCGCTGAAACTTTCGATGAAACCTTTGGATAAAAACAAAATTCAAACGATATATGTAGCCATAAAACAGCGTTTCTCATCTGTTTGCCTTGTATAAGAAATTGTTGATATGATATTACGTCTTTCTACATTTTTTAGTCACTCAAAGAAAAGAAAATCAAAGAAAATCAGTTTTCTAGTTGTTCTGATGCACTAGAGTTTTTTTTATCTTCAGGTTTTCTTATTTGGTATCACTACGAACCAAGAATTCTAAATTAGTGATGGGCGATTGCGAGATGCTTCAACAATCGAGATAATCACAATTGATGCCACGAAAAAATCGCGACAAAAATCGATACACTCGATTATTCTACACGATTGTTTATTTCGATTGCTGGGTTCGATTGTTGGATTCGATTACTGTACTCTATCGTTGAAGACTGGTTTATATACTCTAAAAAGTGGGCCTGTAATTTATACTTTGGTAATAGGAAATATATTCATTTTTTCGTTTAAAATAACGAACCACAAATTTTTTTACACATTCGATATGCATTTTTTGCTTTTACGTCATATCAGCTGAATAATACACAGCTTTTTGCAAATTGGAGCAAAAAGAGTGTAAATTTACTAGTTTCCTATTAGTTTCCATGTCACCATTTTTTTGGGTCCTGACAGTCAACGAGATAGTGAAGAATTTAAGGGCCAGTGATTTGAAGTGGTAGCTTGTGCAGGCAACATTACGGTACTTGCGAGTAATGTCTTCGCACAAACTTTGTCGGACCTTATACAATCAGATCCAAATCTGGGGCAGGAAAGCTGGTCTTAGGGCAAATCCGACAAAACCTAACTTGTGCATAATGGCTGTCAACGAAAAGGCAAGGGATATTCCTATGTCAGGGTGTTGTGGTGGCATAGACAACGCAAAAGACGACGGATTGACGAGGAAAGGCGCAGGAACTAGGAACATCTCCTGTATTACTGTATCACGGTCATTTGCAAACTAGGTGTGATTATATGGGCTAAAGTAAAACCCAAATGAGAAAAAACGGACTGCAGCTTAGTTAGGACATTATGGCCTTCAACCGATTTGAGCACGAGTAAGAAACTGCTTGCAGCTGAGCTGCTTAGCACACTTCATCCAAAAAATTTTGCTTAAATTAGTAATTAAAAAAATTCACAATTTAAACAAAAGGTGTAAAATTAAAGGTGACACCATTGATCATACTCTCAGTGAGTATCCGGTATTACATAATAAACGCCTCGAGATTTTAGGTTCCTACAGCTTTCAAGAGTTAGCAGAGGTGGTTAGAACCACTACTTTAAGTCAGAATATTTCATTTAGCGTAGTGGTCACTTAGCAGCTCTAACTAGCCATCGGAGGGTGGCAAATTTGCCCCAACTGGCGGCTTAATGCAAGCTGCGTAAGCGGCAACTTTCTTCTATAACCCAACCTAGCCTAAGTTAGATATAATGCGGTAGCATGTATAATGTAACGAATGAAAAATCATCGATAGCAGCACAAGCCTTGATTCAGTCCTCTTTAAAAATGAATGTATTTGAGAAATAGTTATTTGAGAGGATCGATACAAACGATAGAGTTGAAAATATGCACTCACTTTAATTTTTACAGTGAGAATATCACTGAACACTGGCACAGGCAACACAAGCATTTTCTGTAAAAATCATTAATATGTTATAAGCGAAAACACTTAAATTGATTTGTTTTTGAATCGTTTTCAAAAAATACACACACAAAGTCGCAAAAATTTTCGCTGCAAACATGCTTCGATTAGTTCATTTCAATACCAAATATAGTATGAGTTTATTATGTTAATAAAGTAATTAAATGACTAAAAGATAATAAAACGTTTCCGAAGGTTGAGCTTATTTTTACGCTTTAGTGTAAATTAATAATAAAAAAAAATCAATGTTTATTCAAATAAAAAAAAATCCTCTTGAACCCCAAGTAAGAATATAAATTAGTACTGTTTTGTAGTGGTCAGGTTTTTTTTCTAACGATCCAAGCTTGATTAAGTTGAACATTTAAAACATACATAAAACATATATTTTCATAGAGCAACAATGATATAACACTCGAGTTCGCATTTAGTTAGCTATCAAATGCTTTAAAACAATAATAAATTTTATTTGGACATTTTTATATCAGTCACGATATTTTTTTATTGTACTCTTTCCAACTTTATTTAGGTCTTGTTCTCAATTTTATGAGACCAGTCTGGTGTTACGTCGGCCACTATTTAATTGCAAAAATAAAATAAAATTGATTGGACGGACAAATTTCTTCAATGAAATTAAAGTTAGATAGAGGTTTTATTCAATGAATGTTTGCAAGTGTGTGAACAAGTTTTGTTTATACATATATCTTAGAAGATTTTAATGATTGGTTGTCCACATTTAATGCTGACTATAGTGCAGTGTTAATTTTTGTGTATTAATCTTCTACGCTGTTATATAACATATTTTTCGAGTGAGAAACATTCCATAATTTTAGAATATTTCACTCTAATATGGAATCAGCGGTAATATATTTTTCGTCACGAAGACGAATTATACTTACTTAGACATAATTATCTTATTTGGAAACAATATTTACAAATCAGATGTTCTTTGCACTATGGAAAACTATTCTCCACAATGTTTCGAGTCATGTTGATCACCTTATTTTAAAACTTAATGACTTCTGGAATTTTCAGAGATCTGCCAGGTTGATTAAATTCAATGTAATAATTAAAATTTCAAGGTTTCTCACCAAAGAATTATTGTTTCTTCTGGAATACCGCAAAGCAGCCAGAATGTCAGAAGTGAACTCCCTTGTGATCCCTTGTTTTTACTATTTTGTAAAATTATGGAAGTCGTCGCTCCACAAAACAATTCACTATTATCTTAACTTATCCACGAGAGGGTAAGTTCTATGTCTCGGACTTCTCTTTTTTTTTTAATGGACGAACAGGAGAAAGTCATGTTTTCAATTAAAGACAGGAAGCAGCAGGACCGGATGGCAATTCAAAGAATACGCTGAGATTCGTTTTTCACTAAGAGCTAAACTTGCTTTTACAAGTGAGGCTCATATCAGCATTCCAAGACGCTAGATTAATTTTTAAATTGCCCCGAGAAGCATGTCTTCAGTCGTTGCAATTGTGCTTCTACGTTTAGAGAGATATCTTCCGAGTAAGCCTCAGCAAGTACTTTGGCATTATCGATGATGTTGTGATCTAATGTTTGTAGTAATGACTGGGGTGATAAACATTGAAAAGTCTTTAATATTCATTCTAGTGTCTCGAACTGAATTCTCAGCTGTGCGGTGATAATGTCCAAGTTACGATAGAAGACTTCAATACGAAAACGTTTCTCGGAGTTTTGAGGTCTTTCATTGGAATCGAGTTCGCCGAACATCTTTGGTGCTCGGCAGATTCTTTGCTTTGGAAAGCTCGTATAAATTATCCACTCTTTACTCAGTTTACTTTTCAGGCACTTTTTATTGTGTACTAATGTAGTCGATGTAGTGCATTTAACTGTGCACTAATTATTGCATAAAGAGTGGATGCGGTCAACACTGGCAGAGGAGAAGAGATACCTTTGAGGGGGGCATCGAGACTAGACTACTTCGACTGGCACTTGATAAGCTCGCGGTGGTTAAGAAAGAATTCGATTCCCTGTTGCAGCAGGGTATATGCCGCCTTTCAGACAGCAGCTGGTCCTCACTTTACATGGCTCGAAAGGCTAATGGGGAATGACGTCCTTGCGGTGACTTTAGACGTCCTAACGCCATAACCATCCCGGACAGATATCCGATGTCCATTATTCAAGACTTCTGTCATGAACTACATGCAAAAATTATCTTCTCCACCATAGACCTGACTCGGGCTTACCATCAAATTCCAGTCTAGGCGAACGATATACCTAAGACCGCCATCTGCACAATTTTTGGATTCTTTGAGTTCACCCGAATAACTTTGGACTATGGAATGCGGCACAATCGTTCTAACGGTTTATCTACGAAGTCCTACACGAACTGAAATTTGTTTTATTTACCTCGACGACATTTTGATAGCTTCGATTTCCAAAAAAGAGCCCTTTGTTCACTTAGAACAAATTTTCAAACGATTTACGGATCATGGTCTTATAATTACCTTCGCGAAATGTCATTTCTTTCGAAATTCAATTAAATTCTTATATTGTGAAGTTTTGTCGAAAGGCATTAAGCCTTCCCCAGATCGGGTTGAGACAATTTCTTCAGCTAAACTCCCCAAGACGGTTAAAGGCCTAAGTAGATTTTTTACGATGGTCAATTTCTATCGTCGCTTTCTTCCTTCCACAGCTGAGATGGAGTAAAAACTCAACACTTATCTTTGCGGCTCTAAAAAGATGGTGCTAAAACACGACTGGTGAACTGAAGCTAACAAAGTTTTCGACCAAGTCAAAACTGGCTTAACAGAAGCCACTTTATTGTCCTCACCGGACTTAAACGCCAAGCTTGGTCTATTCGTAGACAAATCTGATATCGCTATCGGGGCTGCTCTGCAGTAAAAATGTCTTGGCAACCCCTTGGTTTTTGCTCGGTCGAACTAAGCGACACACAAAGAAAGTATGTAGCGAAAGTAAATATAACGCATAAAGAGAATATATATAACGACCGCGAACACTTAGCGGCTTATCAGGGCATTCGTTAGATACTTTTTGGAGGCCCAGAGGTTCAGACTATACACCGAGCGCAAACAACTGACATTTGCTTTTAAGCAGAAGCCAGAAAAGACCACACCTCGTCATCTTATAAGTGATTTCACTATATAAGTGAGTTCACTATATAAGTGAGTAACTATATAAGTGAGTTCACTTCTGGCGTTCGACATATCTCTGCTTGCAATAACCTTGTTGCCTTATGCCTTAATCTAGAGCTAGCGCCTCAATCCAGAGCAAATTTATTCAAGAGTGGTAAAAAGGCCTTGACCTGATGTGATGTGTGAAGTCTAGTGCGGCAGAAAGAATGTTTTAGTCGGTATTTCAATTCTTGGAGTCCGACAACACAAATGACACAAATCATCGCCAAAAACTACCATACATACTATGCCAAAAAAGTACTAGTTGTACCTGGCTCATATGAATATTGTCACCCTAAGTAGTAATTTAAGCTGAGTGGTAGGTTTAAAGGGGATTTCAGATATGAGTCCATGCATCTATGCGTCCATGTGATTATACCGATTTTGAGAAAGCGAGAGTGAAGTGGAAGTACGCATCCGCTCTCTTGCCCTTCACTTCCGCCTTCAAAAAAATCGTTGTGATAGGACTCATGTCGGAAATCCCCTTAAATGATTCTTTCCCTAAATTTCTGTTGGCACTAACCTAGAGTCCACATTGGCCATGAGCTCTGCCATATGCGATGGCAACGAATGTCAGTTTATGGCATGTCATCTGCGGCCTGGGCAGCGGCATGTCATGCCATATCATTTTAAAAATGTCGCTCAACCGTGAACATGTGCGCACTATCCGGTATTTGAAAGCACTGCAAAGGTTAGAGGAAGCGGAATGTGAGGAAAGGCGTAAATTGAGGAAGAGGCGAACATATAATTCCATAAGCAATCTTTTTTTTGTATTCATTTAAGATTCGTAACACTATTTCCCTCGACATCGCCATTTTGAAAATGAAAAACTGTCAGAATATGGCCATGCTCATGGCCATGCAAATGTCTTGCCATATGGCTTGACATTTATGGCATGCCATCAAATATGTCATGCCATTTACTGTCTACATTTTCCATTTCCATGGCAAGTCGAATGTTATGCCATCTCCTATGGCCAATGTGGACGCGGCGTAAGTCGACCATTCAATAATGCATTCTTCAATAAAATAATTTATTATTCAATGATATTCAAGTTCACTTAAAATCGCACGCGTGCAATTTGTTTTTTGTGAATATTGTAATTTTCAAAATTATATATGATATAGGCATAACTAAAAATGATATAAAGTAGAGGAAATCATCATGGGAACATTTTAAGTAGAAATTAAATTGTGCTTATTATAATAAAATCAGTGATATGGTTGTTTCAAAAATAAGGTTTCTAAAACAGATAAGTTCATAGACGGCAGAGTATCATTCGTAACTAAGTGATCTCCAACAATAAATTTCAAAGGTTTGATGAAATACTAAGCGTGTTTTTTTGCTCTCCCTATCTATAACAGAACAATGCTTACCAGTGCAGACACATTGGAAACAACAATAGCTACCATAACATGAATTGTTGTTGTTTCCAATGCGTTTGCACTGGTTAGCGTTTTTCTGTTATGGATAAAGGGACCAAAAAAACGCTGCTGCTGTTATTTACTGAATTTCAACCATTAAATTTTAATTTCAAATTTATTTCAAAAAATCTTAAATTCAGTTAAATAATAATTACAATAAATGATAGAATTTCTATATAACAATTTATAACGCTTATTTTTATATGCTAGAAAAAATTGAATCAATTTTTTTTCAAATCCGAATGAAAAAATGAAATACGTGCGTGCACGAGTCAAAAGTGTTTCGAGTGGATATTAAATTTAGGCAAACTTGGAAAATTCTATTTATTTATAACAGCATTTCATAATTTACTGTACCATGTGGAATGGTTACGATGACATATGCTAATATCCATTAAAGTAAGTTATTTATGTCTATTGTCACTTATCCGCCAACATAAAGTTTCAGACTCGTTTGGGTTGTAGCGTCGTAGTCATTTGACGAATTAGAATCTGGGTGGTCTTCAAATTCAATTTTTCATTTTTGTTTTGGTGGGTTGATGTGACGGTATGATGTAGCACAAAAAATAATCACACCGATAATATTGAAATGCCTCAACTAATAAAGACTATTATGTGCATATATTCTGAATAAAAAATTATTGTCATAAAAGTTTACGATGTACAATAGAACACTATATCACAAAATCGAAACTAGAAAGTAAAAAAAAATAGTATACATAATTCTTATCTTGACTAGTAACTCTGTGTCATGAAAGATACAAATATAGATATAAAATTATGTGGTTTCACGATTTTTTTGCTGTTCTTTTATTACAGACCATAGGTATTATTTGCGTTGGTGAACAACTAGATGTGAAATTCTATACAAAATAGGGAATATTTCCTCGACAATGAAAATAAGAAATCAGAGATTCAGCTTATTCTGAACAGATTGAGTAATAGATAAGTCGAATTACCGGTACTGCAATCAAAGTAAATACGAAAATACCTAAATGGTGTGAACTTGGGTACTGTACACATTCACCGAACAGTATTAATTAGCTAAAACTACGTGAAAAATCCGATGAATTGAGAATTAAAGGCTATTTTCCGTCGCATTTGATTGATTGGTACTTATTGAAACTCGCTTCAAATTCTAGTGAGGAAACGAAACAAACCAACCACTGGTTCGACCTGAGTTTTCTGCCTCTGGTACCACAAAAACATAAATTTTTTCGATATATTAGAGAGTTATTTTTATACAGATTTTAGTTTTCGAATAAAATTCTAGATCAGGGCACTGGGCCTAACCTTTCCGATGAAGATAAGATACAGCTAACAATTACAGTTCATTCGCATTATTTCTACCACAACTGCTGCATACATACACTTGCCAGAAAAAGTATCCGTACATGCAAGAAAATAAAGTTTGTCATATTAAAAAATATGAGATATCCATTTAGTTTGATTGTTTTCTTTTACAATCACTTAAAAGTGACATTTTTTTTCATAATTCCCAGTATATTTCATTATGCTTACAAATTAGAAGAACTTCCAACACAAAATCAATATATTTGCAAAAAGTTTACAATGTTTCGAATAGTGCTTTATATGATTCTGAAACTATTTTGTGTAACTTTGTACTATATGCCGAAGAAGATGATATTCTATGGTTGTACATAAGAAAATTGTGTTTTTTTTTTAATTGAATTTTTCAATTCAGTTTCAGCCAACCTATTGGAAAAAAAACTAAATGGTTCGAAACTTTACTGGATAGTATACGAGGATTGTCTTTTATGTTTCGGGTGTGGGCAATCCTAGTATTTCTACGACAAATCTGACATATGTACCTTGAAATTTTACATATTTTAGCAGAAATTCACTAGAACGTATTGACGTGAAGCAAAGCAATCCCACGACAACCCTCGATCAGGTCTAGGGGTTGAAGCTGGTAGAGAGCTTCATTACAATTTTTTAATCATTGTGGATCCGAGTGTGGAGTGATTAGTTCCACGACTCACTTTACCCCTGATTTAAATCAGGTACCTAATCAGAGCTAGGTGAACTCAAAGCCTGGTGCGCGGACCCTCGTCCGAAGCAGGATTCGAACCAGGGACCCCACACGCAGGAAGCCAGTGCTCTACTCGCTAGGCTACTCAAGCAACGTATTGACGTACGAAGGCTATTAACCTTTGGCATACAACGAGGGGTTATTTTAACCCAAAGACTTAAAGAAATGAGCTAATTTTACAGATGAGGTACGAAAGATTTATGTTTTTTTAAATAAATGCTGGGTAATGGTATATTTTTGAGTTTTATAATTAGCTTGTTAATCATAAAATATAATTAATTAAATAAAAATAGCTCGTGACTTTTTCCTTGCGGTTTTTTTTACAATTTTAGACGTAGGCTATTTAAACACTTCAACCAGAAAAAGTTTCCGTACAGCTCAAAACGGGAGATTCCTCGTGTTATGCGGTGACGTATTTGGACCCGATGGCAGTTCTATTTAAATTTGTGGTTGATTTTTGTGTGCAAAAAATTATTATGGCATCCAAAACTAAAGAAATTGCTGGTGAGAGGAAAATTACTCTGAATCTTAGGAAAGAAGACTAATTTTTCCGTGAAATAGCAAATAACGAGAAAAACTGACTCTTCTGTTCAGTATGTCGTATAATCGTTTAATGCAATCCATTGCGTCAAAGCCATGTTGTAGTCGACCCAGTAAATTGACTGTGCGCGAAAAAAAAACTGCATTACAATCAGTAAAAAATAATCCTAGAGTAACTGTTTCCTAAATAAGTGAATGGATACAAGTTGTGACAAATGAGATTATTCAACTGCATGCAATATATTAATTTCTTATACATGGGCGTTGGTGAATTTCATGTGAGAAACTAACGATCATATCACAAATAATTAACCAGTTATGTTACTCCTAATGTACCTTCATTTTGTTAAAGAAAGAAAAAAATCGTGATGAGAGTGTGGCTCAGACCCATCCACAGATAATTCATTCCCTACTCGGGAATGGTCAATTTGTTATTAACTTAGCGGAAATTCAACCTAACCCCATACTGTCCATAGTCAGGAGGAATTACTTTGCAGTTGGTGTTGGATAAAATATGTATGAATATTTAGATATTCTTTTGTTCAACTGATCCCTCTTTCAGCGTTCATGCTTGAGTATGATGAAATGGTGAATTTTTCTTCAGTTCAGTAAATGTTAGTTTGCTGAGCTGAAGAAGTGTGTCACGAAATCAGACATATATACATATATATGCGTTTTTATAAATTTATATGTGTTTGGTTGTCGACGACGAATTCAATTCAACTAAATGAACTCGTAAACAAGCCTCCAGAATTTTGAGAACATGTCTTATTCCCCGAAAAAAGCAATTGGTGCATATTTGGCATCATAGGAAGAAAGCAAGTGTGGCGGAAAACGGTACTACACTAAGAAAAAGAAAATCTTGTACCAACTGTCAAATATGGCAGAGGTGATGTGATGGTCTGGGGGTATATGGCGGCGGAGGCAGTTGGCAGCTTTGTTTTTATAGTCAAAAATGAATCTGTTCGCTTATCTAAACATTTTGAAGATCAGTATGAAGTAAAGCGTTCAACATTTGGGGCTTGGTGGCGATTTCTGGTTCCAGCATGATAATGATCCCAAGCACGGGACATACAATGTGAAGTTTTGGTTGCTCTATAACACAAATCATCAGTTGCGTACGCCACCCCAATACCCAGACCTTAGTCTCATTAAGTAGTTGTGGGATTTGCTGGAACGCAGGATCCGTCAGCACAGCATAACCTCCAAAGAAATGCTTAAAATTGTCATCATCAAGGCAAGGGGGGGCTCCAATCAATCGAATTGGTCCACTCCATGATACATCGACTTAAGGAGGTCCTCAAGCGCAAAGGTTATCCACAAGTTACTAAACCCTAATATGTATTTAAAAAAGAATAATTTGAATATGCTAAATTGTTATTGCTCTGTGCGGATACTTTTTCTGCTTCGTTTAAGTTAAGTTTTTTGTTTTTTGTTTTGTGAAATTTAGTTTTTAAAGATATATAGTTAAGAATAAGTAGTTTAATTATTGAATAAAAATGATTGATAAAACATTTAATTGTAACAGTTTCCTTTTCGATGAACTTCTTAGTTATGTTGTTTTCTTTTCATGTGTATTTTGTTTGAAGCCACAATTAGACATTTGAAATAAAAATTTGAAAAAAATATGAAAAATTATATATCAATATAAGTTTAGTCTATTATTAAGAAGATACGTACCATGATCTTATCGGGAAGCATATCCTCCCTAGGCCCGCGTGAAGACCCATTCTGCATTTCTGAAAAAAAAAACAAAAAAGATCGAAATTAAAACTTGTCCAAGTCATCATCACATTTCAATTTCGTCTCAGTATTAATTTGCTTAGAGATTACCTTAAAATCAATACATTATACCAGTAAAACTAATACGTTATGAAGTATTGGGGCCTAGTATTGTGCCAGCGTTAGTATTATTAAGAATTGTGGCCTAGCACTAGTAATACTTCCAACGTTATATACATACCGGATCTTGGAGATTATAATAAATAATATGATGCGCCTGGCACCATAGTGCATAGGGAAAAACTCGTAGGGATGGAATGTATATATTACAGCGTGCAGAGCCATGTAGTGTTTAAAAATTGATAGGGATTTAAAAATTGATAAATTAAGTGGATTTTGCAATTTCACACGCATTTCATCATCTGATTTCGATTTTTGAGACAAAATTGAGCCCCTAGTAGGAAAGAAAAATACAAATTATTGGCCATGCGTGGACGTAAAAACAATACTTGCAATTACGAGTACTTTGCGTTTTTTTGATAGTGATGACAGTTTTATCAGTCTTTCATATCTTTTGAAAGTATCGAAATAATTAATTAGTAAAATTATACCGAAAATTTAACAGGCTCTCATATCTGTCATGCACGACTATGTCCAAGTAAGTATGCATATCCATATAATTTTAAAAATTCAATAGAGAAATAAGTATAATTTTTTTAATAACTCAATAAATTTATATAGTCTTGATTAGAATTGTCCCACAAAATAGGATATTCCTCCACTTTATATTAATCAATAACTAATTTGTTTGTCCACTCCGCATTAAGTGCCATTTTGCACGTGTGCTTTCCAACAGAGAATGGGAAGCAAGGAAGCAGGAAATGCAAAGTTTGCACGTCCACACCAAGTGCATCTGCGCGCAGCGCAAGCAGAGCGTTGCATCCGAACCCGCGAACATTTTCGGTGGAGACGTATCCAAATGCAGCCCGCGCGCACAGCTTTTCTGTTTGTTCGCGCACTGAGCGCGAATAGCTTTTGGTGTAGACGATAGCTTGCTAGCTGAGCGGGAACAGCACGCACGCAGAGCGTTTGGTGGATACTAGCCTTTAGAAGTTGAGCCTATGTGCATAGCGGAAAATCCCAGAATGAATGGAAATTTTAACTTTTTCGCTATATGTGGTAGCTGAAGATACTAATTATATAGCGTAGGCAACTAAAGTGCTGCATTATATTACATATGACTACGCGACGAGGATTTTTTCTGATAACCTACTTCGTCTCTTGTCCCAGACTAACAATAATATATTATTATTGAATAAGCCCTAGCTATCCTGCGAATAATGGATCAAATTTCAATCGAGTGCAGAGTATCTCCGAAGCGAATTTGTGAAATTGATCCGTTCGCGTCCCGAGAAATGGGGTCTCTTCGCAAACATACGATATCATACAAAATCTTCACTTCATCGACAGTGGATTCTTGAATGTTAGCCAAACCCCTATGCAAAGGTAACGGATCACACAACTTCGGTGGTCCACCCGGTCGACCGCAACATCATCTCGAGTAAAAGGTCTTCGACAGCATGGCGCGCCAATTTTGAGCCTGATAGTCATTCATTACCTCTTGTGTCAAACAAGAGCGTATCATTGTAGTGCTAATTTGTATCCATTGCATGATTTCGCGTTTTGTGAAATCTAACGGAAGCCTGTATTACACGATTCCTCCCACATGCTGAGCGATGCAGTCGCAATGTCGCAGTTGCCATTAGCTGTGGTCTCTCAGGGAGAAAGCGATTTTTAAATGGTCCCGTGGAGTTATCATTTGAGAGACTGGTTTTTTTGTTCTAGCTCGAGTACTTATTTTTCCCATACGATTTTATCAAATCACACTTATTTTCAAAACGAATGTTAAGTTGGGCCATCATCAATCCTTTCGTACTAATCGTATTCTGCAGATCCTAAACGAGCTAATGGCTTGCACCGTAATGACAACATAATTCACAACAACAACATTGAAGCCGCATTAGACGGCGGCGCGTAATCGATTACAATATCAGATGTATGAGTGGTCTTAACGTACCACAAGTTTGCACAGTCTCGCTGTTATCTCAACTTTATTGTTATTATGGGGCATTACGCTGTTATTTGTTTGCATTACTAGAGCTGGTGCGCAATTTTCGATAAATGTGTATAGTGAACGTTTAAGCGATTTCCAGCGTTTTATTAAATAATCTCAACTATGAAAAAGTTTGTTGCTCTCGGATCTAGTAGGAACTCAGTGCCAGCTTGACTTGTACGTTGGAGGAATTCAAACTCATCATGGCAAGTGCGCTTCACCATTAGAGCAAATTCAATTGAACAGTTCGAAAAAACAACATCCAATGAAGAAGGTTGCAAGGAATAGGCTCGAGTTCGTCGAATTATTGGCGAAATGGCAAGAAATTAGATTTCGATGTGCAATGCACTCTCGAATTCCCGCAGAGTCGAATGAGAGGAAAGACGAAAGAGTTAGTGATCTCGGGCATGGAATTATTATGCGTTACTTGCCTATCTATGTGGAATTGGATCGTCATAAAAACAACTGGCCGTTTTTATGCCTTTGAGGCAGCGATAAGGGAACAGATGCAAGGTAAGCTTCAGACAGTGACTGTGAATAAATGAAGTTTTGAAAAACGGTGTTGATTAGTTTCCGGGTTTATCTTCTTCAGGGACAGGTAGTATCAGACGCATTTCAATGGAGCTGCGTACCTTTTTCGTAGGTTTATTTTCAGTATAGATTGATGCAAAGATAATAGGTTTGAATAACCTGGTTGGATGAATTGCGTAAACTGAAGACAATTTGAGAACGGAAGGGATAAATTTAGAAAATTATAGTTGACTGAATAACCAAGCACGTAAGGGGTAAAAAATTGTTGGCTTTGTGTAAGCTTTGATGTGATTATGGCTGTCCGATGAATCTTCATTCGTATATTGCCGGATAAGTTATCTTGAAATATTTGCTAAATTGCGATCAGCTTTCTCTCTTCCTGTCTGCAATACCACAAACAGCGTATATCTGCTCGAAAGTTGAATTCTAAGCTGAGAATATTGAAACGGGAATGCGAATATAAGTCTGAATTGAACTAAACAAAGCACATTTGGCATGGAAGGCATTTTGGACATCTAGCGTCACCAGCAGAACAATCGGGTCGGAGGCATGCCAAATTCTCCATTTTTCATACCGCCCCAATCACTGCTGAGATGACATCAATAGTTGAATACCCTTTTCAAAAGCCATGGTGTCTGTCGGATAGATGACTGGATGATCTAAGTGATGACAGCAGCCGTGGCTTCAGCAACCATTTGAGGAAGATGCAAAGCAGGCGATATGTGAACGAATTGTCCGAATGTCTTTTTTCTTTATCGATGATCGCCAATTGAGCAATTTGCCGTTGTGATGGGAAGCCACTAAACATGAATTACCACTACAGCTTTATGTGCTTCGACCGGCACTCCATCAGGGCTCGGGGACTTTCTATTTTTCATCGCAGCGATCAGCTCCTCTTCCGTAAAGAGAGGAATGTCCTCCCAGTGGACGATGGTAGTACCATCCATTCTTGGCGGATGCGCCGGTAACAGTGAGCTGTAGATGCGTTCTAGAGTTGCCACATCAATGAGAGCGCTTAACCGCACGCAACCAAGTTTGTGGGTATAACCCTCACTCCACGGGTCTAAATTGACCTCCTCGCAAAGAGTCTGCCATTTGTAGTGCTTGCTCTCCTTGTTGGCTTTGGCCAATTTATTTTTTGCTGCCGTGTGGGCTGCAGAAAGCTCGGTTGTCAGCGGTTTATTTCTGGCCCACTGTGCTCTGCACTTATATGCCAAAGCGATTTAATCGTTCCATCAGTAAGCCTGCTCCATCCGCAGAAAGGTTGCCGTCAAAACATTGAAGTACCGCATGCTCTGGAAATAAGACCCATAGTGCTAGAGACAGAAGCTTTCACTACTCCACTTTTAGGGCAGATTCATAGACGAGCACTCTACAGTCGAGAGAAAGTTTTGGCATGCTATTGACCATCCATTTGAAGTTTATGAATTTGAGCTTCAGTTGTTCACTTTTTAGCTTCAATGAGCCGTTTCTAAGTGAGCCTCCGGTCAAGGTGCATCCCGAGACATTTTACTTCGCTGTATACCTACTTGAGGACAAGCCAGTTTTAGCATATTAATTCATTCTAATTCTCCACATGGCTAACCATTCTTCAAGAAGTGAGTTATGGGCTGGCAGTGTGCGGGATCTCATACATAGGCAACGATAGCCACAAAGGTCCCTGTAGTTGTTTTGTCGCTTATTGGGAGATTAGATGTGAAAATTGTGTAAAGTACCGGTCCCAAAACACTTCCTTCAGGTACACCAGCATGCACACGATATTTAGCGGCAGAATAGCTTTTGTATCTCACCTGGAATATATGGTTGGTTAGGTGGAAGGAAGCTTTTTGGAAGTATTGATGTAATTTTGAAGATCAATTTTTCATGAAAGACCTTGTCCAAAGCTGTAGTTACGTCTAAAAAGTCTGCTGAGCAGTACTTTCTATCTTCGAATAATATTTTAATGTCTGACGCGATTCGATGGACCCGTTGAATGGTGCTGTGTTCCCGAATTGATGTTCTGGGTTTTCTTTTGCATCTTCTAGCATTGGTAGTAGCTTTGTCAATAGAACTTTCTCGATTACTTTGGAGACGCAGGACAAAAGACTAATAGGTCTGTATGACTTCACAACCCATATGAAAAATCTATTAAACAAATATAATGTTACCAATTCAAGGTGAAAGACTTCTTGAACTCGAAAAGTTTCTGAAAGTTGTAGAAGCTTTTAGAGGAAATTGGAAGAAGGCTAAATAGGAGCTGAGGAAAATTTAAGGAGCCCAGCCTAGAGAGCATGGAGCAAAGGATACTGCCGAAAATCTATGCACTGTGCAATTCAATACCAATAAACGTCTTCACTAGAATGTATAACGTCAATTAGCAAATTGTATTAGTCGACAACAATTAATTCGCACAATAGCATATAATAAATAGCACAAGGTTCGACCCTTCTCATACAGGACCCGGAACCCGCCTTTGGCTCGGGTTCCTGTAGTGGAAGATGACCGCACCTGCACATGCCATTTTTCGGAAGTGGGTAGTTGATGCTCCCAAAGAGAGATGGATGTCTTCTGAAGCAGCCAGGTACACTAAGGTCTTCATTTCAGAGCCAGATCATGCAACTGCGGGATTCCTACTCAATAATAGCAGGAAAGTTTCCAGAGCCATGACAGACATACTGACTAGACACAATTGCCTATGAGAACATATATACCGAATAAGTGTTGCACGTGATGACTTCTGTCCATTTTGTTTAGAAGAGGCTGACTCTGCGAAGCATTTACTCTGTGAATGCCTAGTATTTGCGTTTCCCAGATATCAATATTTTTGCTGAGATGTGGCACGTATTCAAACGATAGCCTCTTTTCATTAAGAAATTTGGGAAACTATGGTAAGTTATTTTGCTTCGAGGTCCCAAGTGCCTCTCGCCAACCCCAATACACAGAATTTAATTACTTCTCCTATCGAAATTCACTTATTCACATATTTGAATAGCTTCATTAAAACTAATTTACTGTTAACTTCACTTGGTTCTGTCTCCGAAGTCTTTCTTTCATATACGAGTCTTTCTGCGAAATCTATTATTCCGTTCATTCCCAACTATTATACAACTATTATTCCATTCGTGATAATTACTCTCAAGAGACGTCTTAATTGCCAATTCTGTCTTTTTATGTTTGTTTACAAAATAGTTTTAGCATTGAAATATTTTCCCCTTTTCATTTCGGATTCTTCTTGGGAATGGTGTTAATGAGACGAAAATGACTTGAGTGACGAGCTTTTAACTAGCTAGCTAAATTGTGAGATCCAACTGCTGAAAAATGACCGCATATTTCGTAGAACGATGGGAGGATTGAATCTGAAGGTATCACTAATGGCGTTTTATTGTTATTCAGTTAGGAGATTTATGAGTGCATGTTTGGTAATACAAAAAAAAGTTTTGGAAAATTATTCAAAGCTATTTTGCAACGAAAACTAGTTCTTTAGTGGACAATATATTATAAAAGTCTACTTTAACTTCCATAATTCATTATCTACTGTGGAACGAGTTTACGTTGCGAATTGTTCAGATTTCTGTAAAGAGTATTTTAAAAATTCACAGATTGGTATGGACATTTTTCACGCATTTTGGATTACACAAGAAGTGACTGAGTAAATTTTTTCGGTGGTAGATTACTGAAACTAGTATTGGGTTGATTTGAATTTTAAGCTGATTGGTAGCTTAATTATTCTTAAAAACAGTTGCGCTCATATAGGAAAGTTTACTGGAGCAGGGAAGCGATGTGGGTGCCCACTTTGAGAATAGAACTAAATTGGGATACTTTTTATGTGTTGATGGAATTTGGTACTCTCAGCTTTAAAATGTTATTTTCTCGGACTTTTACAAATGATGATCATTCATTTGTTTGTAATACTGTATATACTTAACACCAAACAAGAAGTAAAATGCTTATATGGAAGGTTTTTAAATAACGTAGATTATAACAGTTATTAATTATCCTTATGCAGAATTCCTTTAAGTGATGCTGTAGACAAATGAAATTTAATAGCATACAATAAGCTTCGTTAACCATAATTCATCCGATGTTGAGGGATCGACAAAAAGTGCATCCGCCTGACACGTTTGACATTAGTTTTTTTTAAAGTTAAGTTGGCTTGGTAAGTAATTCGAGTCAATGAAACCTGCTGAAATTTTTGCGGCAAATAATATTTTGGCTTTTTGACTTTGGGAGTTTAACACATCCATTCGTAATAGATTTAAGTGGTCTTAAGAAGAAGGTTGATTTAAAGGATCATGCCACGAAAGACCGCAAAGAATCTCTTTTTAGATGAACTCAATTTGGGTAATATGAACTTTTTAATACTGCACCCATTCAAGGCTTGCATATTCAATAATAGGTCTAACTTTGCTGTTAGAGAGGGTCATAGTCCGGAAAATGTTGAATTCCTTCGAACGTCTTCTGACAAAACCTGAAGTATAGCTAGCTTTCGCAACGATTGATTCGATGTTATCATTAAATAATTGTGAAGATTTATTCAGCAGTACTCCTAAATCGAGTACTTTCGCTGATCTACTGAAAGGTGTACTCAAAAGTGAGTGTTCATAGATTAAAGTGAGTGTGTGATATAATAGTACACTTGCCAAGATTAACAAGAAGATTAATATCGGAACACCAGCTGTTAAATCTGTTTAGACCCTGCTGCAAAATATTGCAATCGTTAAGATTTCTAACAACTTTGTAAGTTTTAGCGTTATCGGCATAAATCAGAACAAAAGATGACTGTAGAATGGTACCTACATCATTAATAAATAAGGCAAACAACAAAGAGGAATACCAGACGTGGTTTTAATTTCAGATGATAAGGCATCACGAAATGACAAGACACATCACCCGTTGGTTCGATTTGTCAAATAAGATTCAACCTAAATAAAAAACAAGTTAGGGCATGAAAAAGAATGAAACTTAGCATATGCATAGAATGATCAAAAGTTTTCGTCAGGTTTGTGTAGGAACAGTCAGTTTCGAGACCAGCTTCAATTGATTTAGCCACTTGCTGAGAAAATTGAAGAAGGTTGGTTGTTACTGCTCGACCTTTCATAAATCCGTGCGGATACGGGGTCATAATGAATTTGCAATGAAATGCTACAATATCGAAGATTATAGCTTCAAAAAGTTATGGGATCTCCAGCAATATTTAAAGCAATAACAGCGAACTCATTCTATTTCAGATGCATTTCCCATTCGCTTCACTTTTGTACTTTAAATGGTTCCAAAAAAAATTTGGTCTAATGTTTTTAATTACTTTCATTCAATTCATGCGTGATTCATTCATGAATTCATCACCGAGCGATACTGTGTAATTCATGGGTTTTTCATACGTAATTCATCACTGCCATTCAGATTATAAACATGTGATATTAGTTCAAACGTATTCTCAAATACAAGGTGTATAGAGGAATTTTGTTCCATGTGCAAATCTATTTTCACTGAAAATGTTTCGAAATATTCAAGCTTGAATCACCAATGAATGGTTTACAAAGTTGTATGAGTGTGACTTTGTGAATCAATGAATCTTTAAGTGTATTTTTCAAACAATGGCCCCGGAAAATTCTTGGGCATATAACAATATTAGGTCTGTTGTTTTGCACACCCGGGCACATCAAATTTTGTTAAGTATGTTGGATACAACAACAAAATCCTACACATGTCGCGTCACTGAAGCAGAATATGTTAGGGAGTGGTTTTTTAGGGTTTGAATGTAAAGTGTGCTGATAACAATGACAGTGTTCTAAACGATTCGTACCACTGCTGATGAATATTGTCCAACCGACAGTTTGAATTGAATGAATTGGCTTAGCACTGCGCTATTGTCAATTATTATACATCAAATCTTGTAGTGTGCAGACTGTTTTTTTTTCAATTTGATTCGGCTTCGGAGGCTTATTCCGCAAAACGATCGAGTTTCCCGTATCAATATTCTCTGCTTTGATAAGCTTTAGAGACGATATACGTTGTCTATGCTGATTTATAGACAAGAAGGGACCCATGATCACAATCAATAACCTTTATGAGTAAATTATTTCGATGGGTATAAGTTGGAGATGTTAAAATTTGTCACATCTAGCATACATAAAAATTAATGATTTCCAACTGCAAGTGGTCACATCAGTCAAGTATGCACTGTGTGCTGGTGTCTGATGAGAATCAGTGCATACTTTCGAAACCACTTTGTCAAATAAAGTTTTCTATGTAAATAAAAAAATGTTCAATTTTAATCATACCGCAAAAACAATTTCAATGTTTTTCAGTGTTTCAATGCACATTACATTGTAGATAATTTCATATACAAGTTTCATGTGTAATTTCGATTAAAAGCTAGATAAGATTTCATTCAGGTTTTTTCTATATGTCATTCTAATTTAACAACCAACCTAAGCGAAAGCTCAGCGACTGCAACACCATTTTCGAACAACGCAATTTTTTTGCTTGGTATCGTTTTTTTGCAAACCTACGTTAACCTGCTCTGCTAGGTTGTAATAAAACGCACTTATTTAGATACTTTCTCTAATTATTTTGTAATCAATATTAGACGATACAAATTATTTTAAGTGAATCAGTTTTTGAAAACATGTAATTACACGGAAAGCGAACAATATTTCTCAGCAAATCTATTGACCTTAAAATATATCAAGCAGCCTTGCAATAATTATTATTTTATAACTCTTTTTATTTACTTGGTTTCATGGTCATAAATTTCTACTCTGCTGAAAATTATCAGAGGCGTATTGTTTCGATTCGCTTTAAAATTCATGAAGAAATTAACCTGTCAGACATCATTAGCACAAGTCTCCACCTTACCGAACTCTATAAAATCGCTTCGGTCTCTCAATTTTATCAGATGATAATATCATAAAAACCTGCACGGCCCAAAAAATATTAATACATTCCGCGCTTGTCTTTCATCTTTCCCTTCATTATAAGAAACAACTCAGCGTCACAGATATAAAACCACAACTTCTAACAACTTCCATATATCATTGTGTACGGCAACTTCATTAAACAATCAAGATTCGTTGATAGTTTTCCGGAATCTTAACACTGATGACGTTTCGTTTATTCACATTTTGAATAAATTGATATCATTTGCAGAATGACCAATGCTGCCTGGCTTTATTTGATTCTTGACCTCTACGGGCCCGGAGCAGAAGACAGGGCAGGTGAAGAACATTATCGAGTTTTGTCACTAATCGAAATACCAATGAATATTCATGAGATCGTTGATGGCTCTTTTGAAACACAGGCGATGGTAGAAGACTTTCAAGCGAAAAAACATCAAACATTTTTTGATTAAACAACATCTCAAAACGATGAATCCAGCACAGACATGATATAACAGAGGCATCTGGCTGTTATGATATGTAGCTACTGTCTGTTCTATTATCTTTTGAATCTTTCATTTATATCTTTGTTTCAATCGTAACGTTGACAAACGAGAAACGGTTCGATTTTCTGAAATCTCCCAAACAATTTATTTACGAGTATCTGTATAAGCCAGAATTCGATTAGCGATAACGTACTCTGACTAATTTTATGTACCTTACTAATTCTGCGAGTGTTTAGCTGCTATTTAATGTTGGTTTAATCGATGGAGCCATAAAAATTTCATGGCGTAGTCGAAACATCCTTTGAAGTATTTCATTTGAATGACTGGTTTTTTTTTTATACCTGAATATCGGTCAATCTTGTCAGATTTACAACCTAATTACAACCGATCTGTATCGAAGGTCATGTAACGAAGGCCATTCAATAAATGCCTTGGAAATTATTGGGCTGAAACGTTTGAAAGTTACGCATTCTAAAAGTTTCAAAAATTAGGAGAGTAAAATAAGTGTTTCTTATTTCCTTATAATGCTTATCATACGAAAACGTTCAATGCTGGCAGCACTTTCTTGGAACCGCAACTAAAAATCTATCCCAACTTCTCCACGTCAAGATCAACACGCCCTGTGAATTTCGTTTCCATCTGATGACTGCATCGGAAGCTACATGGATTGAAACGTCAGTCCATCCTATAAAATTGGGTTCGATCTGATGAATGCGTTAGAAGTTAGACAAAAGGGTAGACAATTTTTTAGAGGATTGAAAGATCATTATACTTATCTACACGTTCATTATAATTTGAAAATTTAAAAGTAACTATTTGTAAAAACAATAAAAAAAAACCCTAGCGCATCTGAACCACTAGAAACAGTAGAAGATTTGTCCAGATTTTGAGTGTGTACTTAAGGACACCCTAAGTAATAATATACCCTAAGCCATCGAAAGTTATAGCGATTGAGAGGTGTTTGGGGTTGCCATCCGAAAAATGTCCAGACCTTAGAAAATTTAAACATTGGTAGGTTGGACCAAATATGACCTGAACTATAGCGCGGACTAAGTGAATTTAGTCCTAAGGTGTTTACATCGACCTGACCTAAAATTGGGTCAGGACGAATTTAGTCCATGTTTTTATATACGTGACAGCTTTCAATTAGTTTAACTTTAGTTCATATACTGTAATTATCTTTTCATTTGTCTTTCAAACATGATTATTTGAATGATTTTGAGTCAAACGAGAGGGTTGCGAGCTTAAATTCAACGTAGATATATTATTGATAGTCGAGCAAAAATCAAGGCTTAGGTCGGATGTGTTTACAACGATATAGTCCACGGCCTATTTTGGGTCAGATCGCTTGAAATCGTGTACTGACTTATCGCTACTACAGCAGGTGGACTAAATAATTTAGGTGGAATTCGGTGTATAGTCCGCGGACTAAACGTCTGCCGTAAACGCTATCATTGCTTACTTATTTTCTTTACTTATTTTTAAATGTTTATGTAAGCCTTTATTGGTACGGAAATAACAAAAACGTCTCGTGTTGGCAACCCTTTGCTAGCACCGATGCCAAAAATATGTCAGATTTACTTCACTCTGCGAATTTTATATTGATCAGATGACTGCATTGGAACTTATAGGGACACAAAGAAATTTAGGATTACCACCCGTAAAAGTTTTCAAATTTTCTAGATCATAATATTTGTTGTTTATTTTCACTAAAAAAAACCCTACGATTTGAAAATTTTATGATAAAATCGCTTTCTAAAGATATGCCGAAAAAAAAACAAAACCAACCATAGCTGGCAGCCCTATCATTGTTTTTCCAACTAGATTTCTGCTGAGTATTGTCTGCAATAAGTTCAATTTGCCATATGAATTTCGTTATGATTCCATGACTGCACTGGAAGCTATAGGGAAAAGAACTTTATTTTCCTCAGCGAAATTTCAAAATTTAAGACACTAAAATTATCATAGCTGGCAGCTTCAACCGAATTTTTCAACCAAATTTCTATCAAACGTGATTCAGCTACTTTGTGAATTTCATCAAAATCTGGTGACTGAATCAGAATTTATAGGACCAAAAGCAGCTATTTTTGGCACAGAATCGTCCGAATTTGAAAATCGCTTCTATCAGACCTGGTCTGACTTAAGACCAATACATTTTGTAAATTTCAACTGTATCTGATTATTCGGTCGTGAGTTCCCGCGAACAGAAGTTTTTAATGCTAAAAATATAGGTAAATTGGGGGAAGGGTTACTGTTCTTGCCCGTTGTAAATTTCACATGTTTTACTTTGGCTATGTAGACAAAGCATAAGATTTATATATGCGTTTCTTTTCCCAAAAAGCGACAATTTTTCAGGAGAGTTGATGATTTGAATGTTTTTACTTTCAGCGTTTTCACTAGCTACAGGGTTGCCAATACTCGGAAAATAGAGATGCTGCAAGAATCAGAAGGGAGCAAAAATCTTTAGAAGAGGATGAGTATAAGCAAGAAGAAGGTATATAGTATGGTCCAGACATCGCAGATTAAATTTCGGTAAGATTTATTACAAAAAATATTGAATTTGAACTTTAAACGCGATTTTCTCGAAACAATCTTTTTCAAGTTGGCGTGCATGATTAAGAAAAATATATTTATCCAATCGTTCTGAAATTTTAACACGTTAATCTCCACATGTTAATACTTGGAATGAACTATGGATGAAAAAATCGGCATTATATTTTTTTAGTTAAACCGATTTCTGGGGGAAAAACCTCGATTTTCGTAAAAAAACGCCGCCACTTTGTTATTTTTCAACCAATTTTTTTTAGTTCATTCTAAGGCCGCTTTGATGGTGATCAAAACCCCGTGTTTGTATTTTTTTCCAGACTTTTCTGAGGGCAGTTATCGGGCACGCCAGGTTTTTTTGGTGTTTTTTTTTTTTTTTTTTAAATTGTAGCAGACGACAGGGGGCCACAATAGAAAGTAGCTTAACTGCTCTTTTCACTGAGCAGTGAACGCAGAGAGCAGTTTGAGCAAAGAGCAGTTTAGAGTAGCAGCTATTCAATTGCAATTGCGATTGCAGTTTCGTGCGTACGAAAAACCGCTCGCTACTTTTGATTGTTCATTGCCAGTGTTTGCTCGTTAACTTCTCATGGCCTTCGATTTGTGCTTGGTACAGCAATTTCTAGCCTCAGATTGCAATCGCATTGTATGCTCACAACGTGACTGTATTTTTCCGTGTCGATGGATGCTTATGTTTAGAACAGATGTAGTATGTTTGGGAATGCGTTGCCTGCATTAATTCAGCACTTGCTAGCAGAAGAATGTATTGCCAAGTGCATGGTAAATCGTATAGTAGATTTGTGGTTTTCAAAATGTCATACATTGGATGCAAGCAACGTAGTGAAATGTTATTATGCATGTACAGTATTATGCAGTATGTAATTTAATTTCGAAGATTCATTTTTCCTGGCTAATCTAAAACAATCTTTTTTCCACTTCGCCTCACCGAAGAATGACGTTTGTCAAAAATTTTATTGAGAAATGATAACAATATTTTTACGTGTATTAAACATGCACCCACTAGGGGACCAATCTCTTCGGTAAGGCTGGACATGAGTCACAACCCCGGTAGGGTTGGAGTGCAGTCACGAGCACCGCCGCAGAAGCCAACTGGCAAACCAAAAAGGATCTCAACATTTTTAGTGCTACTTTCAGTTTTTCGGGCAGATTTGATATTGACGTATCTTAGAAACTAGGCCGCTTTTTTCCAGATTTGTATGGAAATTGCGCCCGAAACAACTCAGAAAGGTCCCTGAATTCATGCTAGACCAAAAACAAATTTTTGGGAAATATGGACGTTTTGCCCAATTTTTTCGCCCTTAAAATATCACTAATATACTCCCCGACCACTTCCAATCATCGAAAGCGCCATAAAGGCAGTTTTTGCCAAACTATGGCTAAAAAAACCCCTTACTCCCCTATAAAACCGAAATTTTTGTATCACAGTAATAGGTCTTGGCCCGTTATGTCTCAAACCACTCTAACCAAAAATTGGCCGATTTTATCCGATTTCAACTACCTTTGCCCTAAAAACTTTTTGAATAATTGAATAAAATACTTGCAAGTCCGAAAATACTCGCAAGGGTAGAAAGAAAAGAATCTGAATAGATGAGCATTTAAAATTTTCTGTATTGAAAAAGAGCAATGAGCAGTTGAACAGCATGAGCAGAAAACAATCAAATTGCTCACTGCTCGCCTCAAAACTTTCTGCTCAGCAAAAGAGCAATGAGCAGTCGAACAACATGAGCAAATCACAACCAAATTGCTCACTGCTCTTCATAAAACTATCTGCTCTGCAAAAGAGCAGTGAGCAATTGAACAACATGAGCAGAGAGCAATCGCACTGCTCACTGCTCTTTTCAAAGAGCAGTGCGATTAGTAGCAGTGATCACAGGAGCAGTCCCATCTCTAGGTCACAAGCAATTTTTAACTATTTTTTTATTTAGTATAAGGCAAATAAAGTATGTGTACAAAGTTTCATTAAGATATGTCTTTTTATTCAATTAAAAACTAACCTTTGAATAAAACAATTTTTTTTCAATTTGAAGGTGCTATGTCCTTTTATAGAGAGCGAACCATTGCACACGTATCACATAGACCATATCAGCCTGCTACAATTTTTTCTAAATGTTTTTATTCAATGCAGTGGTGTGTAGCAAAATCATAATATTTTGATTTCTATTGCATATAACTGAAACATTGCAGCTACCTGGACATTTTTTTTTCAAAACAATCTCTTCATTATAGTAGAGAGTACTGTTTTTATATTTTTAATTAGAAAATATTCTTTTGCACATTCCGAGCAGATCTACCTGCATACCAAAAAAAATACTGTTAACAGCCAAGCTCATTTAAATCTAGATGCGAACACTTGACATGATTTCTTCCTCGTCTTATTTATCTTTTTCCATCGAAATGCCAGTCATCTAACTGTGTTCCAATATTTTCATTAGCCTACCTAGATATAACGTTCATGGTCATGGCAATCACCTGTGGAATTTGAGAAGGTCTTTTGCTGTGAATTTTGACGCACGATAATTTTGTTCAAAGCTACACGTTTCATCTGTTATGCTGGTGCTGAAATTCATTCCGAAGCATAATTTGAGACGAATAATCACTTTCAAGGAATTACTGCAAAAGATAGGCTTGAACATTGTTCGAAAATAGCATTTTGGTCGCAAAGAGTTATAGGAATATAAGAATCCTTCACATTGAATTGCGCCTAAATCTTATATTGATTCACTCCAATTACCCGGCAACTTTACACAGGAATCATTTGGAAGAAAAAACGAACATTTCCATTTTTACTTTCACACAGAATTGCGCCCAATGCGACTTAGGAATTTCAGATCTGAACTCGTGAATTCTTCATTTTGAATACGCTCTAGCTTGCAGGTTGGACACAGTCGGCATCGGGCAGTTTTAAATATCATTCACGAGATCAATTCACGTTGAATCTATGATTGATTAATCACCGCGATTCATTTGATTACGTTTTTACTTTGGACTCATTGAAGATTTATTACAACTGCTTGAAAGCGTGTCTGCATTCATACCAGCTCGTGCTAATGATTTTTTCATTCCATTCACTAAGCAATAGCTTGAATTTTTCAATCAACAGATACCTACTTAGTATTAGGAACGGAATGAATGGTATTGAGAACGATGAAGAGATCTTTTTTGAACTAGTCACACGAATGAATGGCACACCTTTCATTGGTTTAACTGAATACGCAAGAAGCACTTCATGAACTTCTTTGTAGAATTGTATATTTGCGGTTTTTATTGCTCCAAGAATATTAACGTGGGTATTTTCAAATAAGAACACTTAGAAATATGAATTCTAGCTCATGCTCAAATATAATTAAAAACCAAACTCTATAAATCCTATAGTTGTTTGAAATCTTATCCAATAGCATACACGCCCAAAAGGAATGGGCTCATCAGTTCACAATTACATACGAATACTACAAATATTTCCAATTTCTCCCGAAAAAGATTTTTAAAGAAAATAAGAGATGCAACCAGCGCCATCCAATCAGGTATTTTATGGCTGTGAAATTGTATTGCAAGCAAAAAGATACTTTTATACCACAATCCCGTCAAGGTAAACGCTACGACAGTAGAAGCGTTATGGTGCTTGTAAACAAGAAACCAACCAACTAACATGCTATCATGCAATCAGAATGTCATTCACAGCAGAGGTAACTCGAAAGGTTTCTGTTACAGTTTCTGGATCATCGCCCATCCACAGACCCGCCAACAACGAACTCGTCGAACTACCTACCATGAAATTAAAACGACCGGACAATTCAATGTTACCTGACATTTAATGCTGTTGGATGAAAACAAAGATAGAGTTATATGAACAAAAGTTCAGTTCAGGTTTGCATTTACATCCATATGTGTTTATATGTGCTGTATTATAGCGGGCATTCGAATGCGTTTGCATTATGCAAATTTTGTTAATTTTGAATTAGTCGATTTCCGTGTAAATGTGTAATCAACGAATTTATAAAAAAAACCATGGGCATCAGCTTTATTGGCATTATGTGATTAAGTGTAAGAAGAAAGAAAATTGGACTGTTACATTAGATTTTTGTGCTGACGACAACGAAACCGACATTTATCCGAATTTCAAAATATAATTTTTTTGAATAGTATGCTATTTTTTCCTAGAAATACGAATTTGTAAGTTGCTAACATTCACAATCAAACCAATAATTTTTTTTCGTGTCCAACAATCAATCTTTAAGCTAATACTAATTCTCTTTTGAAAATGAGTTTAGTTGTTCAGAACACTCCCACAAACGGTTTACTACAAAAACAGTCAAATAAAAGTACTGCTTTTCGCCATTTTTTAGTTACATCGTAATTGTGTGTGTGAGTTGGGGAATAGGCGAGTAGCATCTTTAAGCATTCAGGCTTAGGCCCGTTTCACACGAGACACTCGGTGTCCGGCCACTGTGTCTCTAGCCACTGCCGGGGCATAGGAATAAATGAGAGCATACACACAGAGCCACAGTGTCCGGGCCACAATTCTATACAAAAACAGTGGCTGAGGATTCAGTGGCCGGACACCGAGTGTCTCGTGTGAAACGGCTCTTAGGCTACCATAATTTCTCAGATATCTTAACGAAATCCAGGATAAATAATAGGAGAAATTGAGTTATTGTTATTATTTTATGAACCTTGTTTGGTGATTGAAAATAAAATAAAACAGAGCTGCCGTCGATTGGATTCATCGTTCATTCAAAATCAATAAGCGGAGCTCAGAGTAGTTTCTGCGAGAAATCAGTTTAAGCAGGATTTGCAATAATACTGATTGGCATAAATGGATTGAGATTTCGTCGTAACCGCGAAAAATTCGGTTTAAACCCAATTTATATAAGTGTGAGCACAGGCAAAATATTTTATGTTTATTTGGAGATATATGTGTAGATCAGTGATCTCACTTTAATAAAATAGTACTAAATCTAGTACTATTCTATTGTCCTCACATCTACAATACGTACTAATCAATATTTAGCACTATTTAGGTTTCAACAGGCTTTGCGCAAACAATTACATAGAGTTATATGTGCCCCCATTTTTATTCTTGATAGCACTATTTTTTAAAAAGGACATGTTTTACATAGGGACATGTTTTACATAGGCTGTTCTTCTCAGATTTTACATTTATGTGGCTCAGCTGCTGAAACACAGCTTCCACAAGTAATTACTATAATCGCGTAATTGTATACAAGTAAACTATGCAAGGCTTTAATTTTCATTAAGTTTCATAAAACAAATAGAATTTTGGGAATTTCAAAACCAGTTCAACATTAAATCCCACAAAGTTCTTAGCCCCAGGTTTACACAGTGGCTAGCTTTACAACAAGTTGTCGCCGGCATAAAAGAAAATTCTGACGGCCTTTTTCACTACTTAATTATGGAAGTTATATGTAATAAGGGTCGAAATGTGTTTATGCTGCGTTTATCATTGCTATTCTGCACAAGTCTCGGACACGGTTATTCTCAATTGTTTGTCTAACGTTTAAAAAAAAGTGTCAAAATTCATGGAAATGTTTCATTCAGAAAAATGCCTATGCATCTCACTTAAATGGAGCATGGTTATATTAACCTTCTGAAGTAGAAGTGGGTTGTGACAAGTAAATTCCGTATCAAGATTACATGATTGATACTGTTAATCCTTTGTCACTGATACTTTTACCTGATACTTTTTGTCACTGATACTTTTTGTCACTGATACTTTTGCCCAATGATACTTTTGGTCACTGATACTTTTTATGCTCGCTAAGGCGTCAGGCCGAAAAGCGGCGTGCTACGGGGCCTGCGGGTTCGAATCCCGCCAGTGCCATGGCTGTAAGTGTGAATGCGTGTGATTGGCTATGAGGGTGGCAAATGGGCTCAAAATGGGGCCAAACGCGTTCCCGGCAGTCCTCTTCACTAACCTAACCTAGATTTGGCTAGGCGTGAATATATGTACCCCACATTGATGGTTGTTACTAAAAATACCTGATACATTTTGGTTGGGATCGTATCAAAATCCCGAATCACAAAATCCCGAATTAACAAAATCCCGTATGTTTCAAAATTCCCGTATTCCAAAATCCCGAAATAAAAAATCCTGTACTTAAAAATCCCGAAACTCAAAATCCCGAAAGTCAAAATCCCGAAAGCAAAATCTGGTGGAACGAAATCCTGTATGAAACCTATTCATATAATGAAATAACAAAAAGATCGTGATTTAAGTTTTTATTTAGTAATAAATTTCAACATAAAGACATATTGTACGCGATTCTTCTCAAATAATCGATTTTCTCAGTTTCAGACCTTTTTCTAATAATTTTTTTTAATTTTTTGGTACCTTGCCAAATTTCTCCAATAGTTTTCCTTATCGTCGTTTTAGCTACAATAAAAAAATAACTGCATGAAAAATCCCGTAGTTTTGCATAATATAGAATCAGATGCGGCGCCGCGCCTGATTCTATATTATGCAAAACGACGGGATTTTTAAATCGGGATTTTGTATTACGGGATTTTATGTTACAGGATTTTGTAATACGAGATTTTGTAATCGGGATTTTGTAAACGGGATATTACTATACGAGATTTTGTACCCAACCCATTTTGGTTGTATCATTTCTGTATATCAGCGACAATCTATATCAGTGACATTCTGTTTTAGTGACAAAGCATAAAGTTGATACAATACAACCATTCTCTATTCTGAAGAATTGCGTGAAGCCAGAATACATTAAGATAGATATTAACAATATATTTTGTGGGCTAGAATTTGAAAAGCATTAAGTGAGTAGTGAAACTCGTAAAATAACTATTTCCGAAGTAAAAAAGAATACATATATTCAGTTTTTCCATCGAATTTTGTGTTCAAATAATTTGATCAAGATTTGAGTTCACAGATGAAATATCAAAATTAATGCGACTGGTGGGTTCAAATTTTATAAATCTCAGACGCATGATTTTATTTGGAAGTAATATACATAATTTCATTTTTCTAAATTGAAAACTGTAAATTATATTATGTTAAGTTGCATAATAGTGAATTACAAAAGATTGTTAAATTCACTTATTTTTTTACATGTTATTATTTAGCTTTGTTAAGGGATTAGTCCAACTGCTCCAAATGAACTTTTTTTTTAAACAGCTACCAAAAAAAAAGTATTCAAGATATCGATTTGAAATTTTACATACATCTTTATTGAAGTTTAAAGTTAACATTTTCATTGGAACAAATTATTAGAAAGCAAAATGGCGACCGCCCCAATGGATCGCCGCAGCACCACCGAAAAAAAAGCAAATTGCGCCTCGTAAATTCCTGGACAAAATAAGCATCTGTGAACAAATTACCAAAAATATTTCATTAGTTATGAGCATAAATGACTGCACGATTTCCCAAGGATTTCCCAAGGAGATACGGAATTTGGATTTCGGCGATGCCGTATCCCACTATATCCTGAATGGATTTAAAAAAATGGGAATAAATTAAAAATTGAAATCACCTTACAACAGATTTCAATTGGGGTCTCACATGAACTAGGATATATGCATCGTAAATAAAATTGCGAACGCCACACAGTTCCACGAATATTCGTGCAAATTAATATTTGGTAAATATTTCCGAAATGTTTGAGAAATGTTTCCGGCCATGTGAGGCTGTGACTTCAAAAAGAAGATAGAAATGAGCAAATTGTATGGTTAATTTACAGCCTGTGTCGTAAGCTAACTATTCACATGTTATTTACGGAAGAAATATATACCAACAAGCATCAACAAATCAGTCCATATTTATGTTACATCAAAAATACTGTACATTTCGGTAAAACTTTCCATAAATTGGCACCTATATTCCAAAACAACGAGGTTTGAAGTTTCAACGAGAAATATTTGTATTTTGTGGAGTATTTTTTTTCGAAAATAAAGTTAAGATCACACTCGAGGTGCATTTTTCCCACACATCATGTCTGTTTTTGATTTTCGATATCAAAGTGGATTTTTAAATTCATTACTTTTCGAAAAGCGAATATTAACACGCATATATTTATTTGTTCATTTGATATGCCTTTAAAAATTAGCATATATAGATAATTATGCACATAAAATAGTGCTAAAACATTAGCACTTTACAGCATTAGCTGACACATAATAAAAACAAAACAACCAAACAGCTCGTTATGAAAACTTGTTTCACGCTACCCAAACAAGTGCAGGTATCAAAATAAATATATACAGTTGACTAGAGTAAATCTACAACATCCTTTCATCTATAACGTCCGAAGAAAAAACCCAAAGCGCAAACGGACACAAAACACATAATATCACTCCTTTAGCTATGATATTAAGTTACTACTTGAATATTTAGAAATCATCGTGCGAATACGCGTAAATTAAGTGGAAATATTGAATTTATCAGTTTCTAGATATGGTAAAAAAACAGGAAATATAATATTTATCGTTGTTCCAGGAGTATAAATAAAACTTTTTTTGCGGAAATTTATTTGATAAAATTAATTGGTTGTATTAATTCGTTCATCTAGTGATTAATCGCCAGCCGAATAGATGGAGTAACATATGCTATACGTGTAGCGAATGGGCTATGATTATAGATTAAAATAAATACTGAGACTAACACATTGATAAAGAAATGATTTATTTTTAAAGAAACTAAATGAAACATAATAAAGAGACTAAATACTGCGAGCGCGCTCACTGAAGACGAAGAGACAGAGTAAATTCTGTGTACTATTGGTACTACCGCGACACTGTGGTCACTTGTGATCCCTACAGTGCCATGGTGGAACCGAAAGATAGAAAAACTCAGAAGAGCCAGCTAAAATTACATCAAACTGGGAGGCCTATAAAAAGAAACTCTCAGAATACAACAAAGAGCGAAGAAAATCCAAAAGGGAGGCTTGGAGCGCCTTCTGCTAAGGTCTCAATAGCATCCCAGAGACTGCTAGGATGCAGAAAGCTCTGTCCAAAAGCTTCCAAGGGCATATAGGACTACTTAGAACTCCAGATGGAGGAATGACAACCAACTTTGATGACACACTAGAAGTGCTGCTTGTAACACACTTTTCAGGGTGCAAAATCAGGAGCAGCGATGAGGCTGAGGAAGAAGAACCAGTCTCTGATCAGATACCTCACTCACCTCCAATTAAACAAATCATCACGTCTGAAAAGGTTTAATGGGCAATAAACTCCTTTAAACCCTTTAAATCACCAGGATCAGACGGAATCCACCCAGCTCTGCTACAAAGAGCGACGAGAAAATCAAAAACCGTTCTGGTAAACATATTTAGAGCGAGCTTGCAGCTCAGCTATTTACCAAAATTGTGGACACTAGTGCCGGTTGTGTTTATCCCTAAAGGTGGCAAAAAAACGGCTGACCTGCCAAAATCATACAGGCCAATTAGCCTCACATCTGTTATATTAAATACCCTGGAGAAACTGATTGACCTATACATAAGAAATGATCTTTTGACAAAGATGTCATCTCACCAATTTTAATTTGCCTTCCAACTCAAATATATCAGCTACACATAAGCTGATACAAATAATAGAAAAGGCGTTGGGAGGCAAGGAAATCGCACTATGTGCCTTCATGGACATAGAATGAGTCTTTGACAATGCAAGACATATCTCGCTGTACCTCACTCTCTAGAAAAGGGATGCTCCTTAAGAAATAGTGAAGTGGGTGAGTAAAATACTAAGGCATCGGGGTGTGTTTGCAGAGCTGGGTGAGGTGAGACTAAGGGCGGACACTAGGAGGAGATGTCAACAGGGAGGGGTATTATGCTCCCTGCTATGGTCCTTACTAGTTGATGACCTTCTCATGATCCTCAAAAGTAACAACATAGCTGCTATTGGCTACACGGACGACATCACGGTAATAATAAGAGGCTCACACATGGATACCTTGAGATACAGAATGCAAAAAGCCTTCAATAAAACAACCCAATGGTGTGAAAAAGAGAGTCCATCCATTAATATCAGAAAACTAGCATACCATTACCAGAAAAAAGAAAAATCAAAATAGGAGCCCTAAATATTAGGGGCACAGTCGTATGTCTGCAGGAAGAGATAAAACACCTAGAAATACACCTAGATAGGAAACTCACCTGGGACAATCATCTAAACAAAACAACAGGCAATTCAAACATGGAGCAAGTGAGTGTTTAGAATACTCAAAAAAATACCATGGCTTCGATAACAAAAGAGCAAAAGTATCAGTGGCTCTCTGCAAAAATGGCATAAGAGCCCTATGCAGAGCATTGACAGGCCACTTTCTCTGCGAAAATCATCTCCACAGGATAGGCGAGGAGCAAGATCACCGCTGCAGATACTGTAGGGAAACGACAGAGTATCTAGAACATCTTTTCATACTCTATCCAGCACTAGCGAGACGACTGTCTCTGGTTCTGCTCTTGCCTCCAACAGAAACATCACAAATGTCCCGTCAAGGAACATATCCAGGTTCATTAGAAGCCTGGACATACTATAGGGCATAACGCAGAGGAGGCATAATAGACCCAGGAGGACGCATAATATTTCTTGTTTATTACAAATTGTCTTAAAAGATCTACTCCAGAAACTAGCCCAAAATAGCCCAAATTACAGAAGTATCAATTTCATAATTTTTGGTAGCAATATAAAACTAAAGGTAGCCCAGTTTGGCTTCACTGGTCTCAACTGCCATGTGAATCAATTCCCTTAGCTATGTGAAGGGGTGTATATTGTCGATAGTTGTAAATTTAATAATGATGGATTGTATTCTGGAGGATCAGTAGCTCTGCTTTTTGGTTTAGCTCATCTAAAAAGTAGCCATAGTGCTACATAGTTTTCCTTTCTTTCTGTGCCCTAGCCAAAAAAAATTTAACAAAATAATCACAATAATAGCTGAAAGGAATAAAAAAGGGAGCAGATACGCTGCGTAAGCAACGGATCAATTATATATTACAGATAAAAGTGATATAATTGGAGTGATTATCATTTAAAGCAGATGTTCTGCCAATCAGAATCCATTCACAAATAAATCGATACATAGTTAAATTCACTGACATTATTCGGTTATTTACCCGTATCTTATCTTCAAACATTATCTCGGTCCACGGCATGCTCAAAAATACTCTCTCTCTACATGTTATATCACACTTATCATGCCATCTGAATCGCAACTGAAAAAAGAATCTCGAATATGGTTATGCCTAATTTGGAAATGTAAATCATCCACTTCGGTTCCTCTTTTTTTCTGAATTGCCTACATAGATGGTAGCATTATTCAAATGTTCCAATTAAAACAAACGACATCATCGTCATTCGTATGTAAGAAAAGCCAAATGCAGGTAAGATTCGATATTTCGCCTCTTTGGCGATTAAGGCACTTAACGATTGTAATCTCATCAAATCGAAAACTTGATTATGTTTTTTTGGCGTGACGTACTAGATACTTGTACCAATATATCTATGTGTGAATATTATAATTAATTGACAAGTTTTGTGTTGTTGCGGAACAAATTTCGAATTCAACTTCAAAAATTTTAAATGTCAGCTTAAATCGTTCTATGGACGAAGTAAAAGCTGTCGTTGAAAGGGAATCTTATTAATTACTGTCGCAGTTCGACCCACTCATTTTGCAGCTTCATCGCGTCTTATAGCCGTTAGTATGTGCATATGCAGTTCGTGAATGTTGACTAGCGCCAAATAAATGACATGGTACGAACAATTTCGATATACTTGGCTACGAAGACTTTCACCGGTTTTAATTAATGATCTGTAAAATTTATGGATTTTCTAAATTAAGTGTAGTCGTTTATGAACCGGAAGATGCCAGAATCTGGTTTGTGGGAGATTGAAGAGAAATTCGTGTAACACGTTTGAAGCAATATTTTTAATGAAGCCATTTACTTAAAGTTGTCCAATCATCCTCCGATATAAAGTTTAAGATTTTTTTTAGTAAACACCCCATCAACTTGCGAAAACTATTCGAAAGTATTCAAAGCATAGTTTTTATTATCGGTCTCGTAATGAAACATTATAATCCGGTTGCTTTTTGAATAACTGCACATAAAAAATCCCTCCCTCAGTTAGTACCAGTTTCAACACGATAAAAACAAATCGAAAGGCCGAGATGCTTTTGAAGGCGATTTAATTTTTGTATAATAAAAGTATGTATGTACTTGTACTCATGAACGTTTCAATAGCAAAGCAATCTTGCTTTTTAATGAGTTTCATAATGACCGCACCTTCTGTTACCTCTAAATAGAAGAAATTTAAGAGTCAGCGGACGAAATGAGAACATATAGAATGGACCTATTATCGTTGGCCAACAACAGGCTGTCATCAAGGCTCACAGTCTAGTTGATAGCCAAAAAATAGCCCCATCATCCTCATCGTCGTCGTGTCCAGCGTCATTGCAAGTCTACCCAAAAACTAGTTCTTCTACCACCTGTTCTGCTCGCCACATTGGTTTGTTAATTCGAACTTGGACAAAGACGTGAAAAGTATTTTTAATGAAAGTAAATAATCTTCATTATAGTCTATATAAGACGCAGTGCGAAAGAATTCATTTCACAATTCAAGAGAAATCGTTAATTTTGATTGAATAATGAGGGTCAATGTTACCGAATGCAAGAAGCTGGCTCGGTGTGCAAGTTATCGCAATTGATCTCATTGGTGATTGTTTTGTTGTTGCAAGAGTGGTGAGAAGTCCGTCAACGAAGTAGAATCGATCTGGTTGGCTAAATGGGCTCGTATTGTGGACGAATCGCTATGGATGGCGGGCGCTTAGATAATAGACTAGCTAACCTTTAACTATAGATATTGAATGGATGCTTAACAATGGCTTAAATGGTCAATGGCTGCGGAAAGTTATTGTATTAATTGTTTCACAAAAGCTTCAAAAGAGTGATTGGCGTAATTTAAATTACCCAGTGTTGGAAAAAAGTAATGAGTCGGTTCGTATAGGGCATCTAAAAAATGGAAATTCAAAATTATTCAGAAAATCAAACTATATTCATATTGTTAAACATTTCTAATAGTACAGAGGAACAAATAATTTAGATTCAACAAGAAATACTAATTTCGTGCCTCACTGTTTTCAAAAGTGAGAAAGGATAATTTGAAAATTCTGGTAAATCAAAGTAGCCAGCGCAAAACCTAATTCTTCAAAAAGACTCCGTAAAGGACTTCAATAGTAGTTGTTTTATTGTGTACCAATTTTCACTGCTTTTATTGTGTAAATATATTTTAATTTACTATTTAAAATTTACTTCGGTTGGCAGGAATGAAAGTTACTTTACTTTCAGGGCGGAATACAATAAAGCTATGAAAGGTGTTGCCATGAGAAATCCTTTATCCACACGAATGACTGAGATAGTTATGGACAGATTGGAGAAAAAACTTCATGAAGAAAGTTCGTTGAGAAATATGAAAGACAATTTAGCTATCGTAAAAAAAGGATGCATTGGCAGAACCTTTGGAGAAGTTGAGCCAAGCACATAAGGATATCCAATTTTCAATGGAATTCGAAACCAATGAGAAACTACCCTTCTTAGATTTAATGGTCATAAGTAAAGAAGGTTCCCTTATGATTAATATCTCCCGGAAGCCCACACACACCTAGAAAACAACACCTTCTACGTTTGATCATTGGTATTCCCGAAAAATGGCACCCTTTAACTCGATGATCCACCGACTATTAACAGTGCCTATGGATTAGGAAAGTTTTAACTCAGAAGTTAAGTATATTAAAAATACCGCGAGAAAAAATTGATTTGACGAGAAAATAATTGGAAACCTTGTCAAAAAGAAGAAGGAGAAAATACAGCGTGATTTGTTAACGACGCTCTTTACACAGGAAAAACATAAAACAGCCATAAGAGTTCCAAATATTTTCAAGTCAGTATTCAAAAAAATTCAGGAGCTTCTTGAACGCTTTGATATAAAAGCAGTTAATACCAGTAGGGTCAAAATATTAAGTGCTAAATTATGTCACGTGAAAGACAAAAAAGATAAGAAGGAAAAATGTGGAATATATAAAATTACTTGCCCAGAATGCGAAAAAATATACATTGGTCAAACGAAACGGTTAGTTGGTGTTAGACTAACCGGACATAAGCGGGAAGCAGCCTCCGCAAGGAAAAGCACATCCTGGAGGAGTAGCACAACATAACATGGGACAACGTGGAGGTGATTAAGGAAGTACAGCAGGTACGAAAACTGGATGCGTACGAAAGCCTGAACATATGGAAAACCCCGATGGATAGGCGACTAAACACAGACGAAGGAAACTGTCTATCACCATTGTTCAGGTTAATTTGGACATATATTTTATGATGAGGAGAATAATGTAATTAATATAGATAGTTAAATGTACTTAAGTATGTAACTAATAGATAATAAGCTGGTAATTAGTATTAGTCAATACTTTGAAAGTAAGCACCTTAAATAAGATACCTAAGTTATTTTAAGATTAGACCGATAGACACTGAAGAAGAGGGCAGATTACCCTCGAAATATCGATGTATGTCGACTAATTAAAATAAATCTAGCTTCAAAAGGAAAAAATTTGTTTAAATTCAAATATTTCAATAACAGCTTTATCAGACTTCTCAGGCCAATATTGGTGTTCAAAATTAAAAATTACGCAGCCTAGATTCCTCATTTAAAACAGAATCATTTTTTTATCGTAGCTCGTACTATCTTATCGAAACTCTATATTAAATACGTTCATTCCATACAACTTTAGTCTAAATTAGGTATGTCAACATATCACGATAGGGACTACCATTGCCTATGGTCGGTCATTTAGCACAATTTCTGTGATCGAAATAGGGAGCGAAAAATCTTTTGATACTCCTGCGTTGAAGATTTGATTCGAAAAAGCGAGCCCGGACCGAGGTATTCGCTTATTCTACAACAATGACAACTACAATATATTTTATCCATTTGTGACCTTTAATTTATTAGCGTCGCATTCATGGAAGCAAGGGAATCATTGCTTCCCTTACATTTGGCTGACATAAAATTTAAATTCATTTTTTTTTTCGAAATCATGAAAAAATCGTGCATAAGCATATTTACGAACGTTATTTTGTGCATGTTTTGTGTTGCATAGACATTTTTGTGAAGGTCTTTTTAATTGGTTAAGGCATTTAGTGACTTATAGCCTATTGTAATTGGTAATATTCATTATCATCATCGGCGCTATAACCGGGGTCCGGTCATGGCCTCTGTCAAGAGTTTTTTCGATCGCGAGCCGATGTCATCCAATTAAGCAACACTAAACTTCAACCGTCCTCATTAACGCCACCCTTCCAGCGCAGACAAGGTTTCCCACGCTGTCTTCTGCAGTCAAATTTGCCACGAATGGTTTTCCGAGCATGATTCTCTTCGCTCATTGGAGCTAGGCGTTCTGCTCACTGGAGTTTACCGAGCTTTATGTTAGTAATTATAACTGCTTCTAGGTAGATAGCGTACATCTCATGGTTGAACCATCTCCAGACTCGCCGTTCTTCACATATGAGGCCAACGATTCTCTTCAAGAATTGGTACTATTATTGCATGGTAATAATAGGTGAAAGTGTAGACTAGGATTGTGTAGAATTGAATGTGTAGAATTATTGTGTAGAACTGCATGATATTTTTGTTTGATATTTGAAATAGTGAAAGTGCAATTAACAGGTGAAAGTATTTACTAATGTATATATTATAGCATGGGTCAACATTTTATAATTCGTCAACTTATTCAATTTCCCTTTGGATCTCGGTAATTTGATGAAAAAAGGATTTTATCAAAATGGATCTATCGGTAGTTTGATCACACAATTAATGAATGAAAAACTCGAAATGGATTACCGTTTGTAATATTAAACAAAAATTATTTTGCTGGCCGTATCTGTTATTTCAAGCGATTTAAATTTTTGGCGAACTATCGGCTTTTGCGATTTAAATAATATTAAAACTGTAGACAGACATGGTCCAAAACGGATTGATCATTAAAATCACTCTTTTTACTATCCGAGCTCGGTTCCGGTCCAAGAATTGCTGAGTAGTCAATATAATTCGTCAGTGATATTGCATAATGAGAAAGTTAGGAAAAATAAAGAAATAATGAGGGTTCTAATAGACATGTTGTGTCATTTAGGATGTCAAGAACAAGGATTGCGTGGTTACAACGAAAATGTGAATTCTCGCAATCAGGAAAAATTACCTGAAGACAATAAATCTTTTGGCAATATATAACCCATACTTGCGGAATCATCTGAAGCAAGAACCTGTTTTTTTCTGGAGCACCAAATCATACGCAAAACGATCTCATTAGTAGTTTTCCAAAAAAAATTATTGAGAGAGATTCATAATGAAACGCAGCAAAGTAAATTCATAGCAAAACTATTAGATAAAACAACCGATATATCATGTCGTTCACAGTTTTCAGCAACCTTTCGTTGCATTACTTCTTCCGGTACAATTAAAGAAACTGTTATAAGTTTTACAGATGTTTCTGACAATTAAACTGCATTGCATTTATTATTCAAAGCTATGATCGAACCTCTGCAATATCTGGCAAAAACGTGTAAAAGAAATGTAAAAAAAACGTAATATTTATTCATTGCTTCGCACATCGACTAAGTTTGGTTTAATCTAAATCGTGCAGCAGTATACACGAATGTTGATTTTTTCTCAATCTATTACTTGTTTTTCAATTATTTGCTTCATATTTATTCCTTAAAAAAGGCTTCCAAAATTAGCTCTAATACGTTGAATTTATAATGGTCGGTTGATTTTAGCAATTTTTCTATAATACAGATAAATTAAAAGAGCTCTTTGAATATATAACTCAAAATAAGTGTGCGAATTGGGACGGAGACACCGTTAATAGTGAGAGCGAGCTTCTTGTTTTACTTAAATTCCTGTGTGCTTTTATATAGGGATTCTATTACACGCAGCGACTTTGCATAGATCGTAACCAACCATGGACATGAACCAATTCTTTTGTTTTCATAACTGACTTGACTAGTCTTGTCTAGACTAGTCAATTTCAGCAACTACAACGACAGTGATGTCATCAATATACGAGGGGTGATCAAAAGTAATGATAATCAACAAAAGCCAAGGTGATTAAATTTAAACAAAATATTTATTTTTCAACACATTCTCCTAACAAGTTAATTCACTTAGTTCATCTATTTTTCAAACCCATGATACCTTTAGAACATTTTTTTTCTTTAATCTCCCAAAACGACCCAATAGCGGCCATCACTTTGCTATCATCTTCAAATTTCTTGCCCCGAAGGTGTTCGTTGAGCCGAGGAATGAGGTAAAAGTCGCTTGGAGTTAGATCTGGCGAATAGGGCGGATGTTCAAGCAACTCAAATCCTGTTTTTTTTAATTGCAGCAATCGCAACTGCAGTTTGTCTCGTCTTTTTTCCTCAATAGCATTCCGCAATCTTCTTATTTGGTCTGCGTAGTAAAAGCCTGATATAGTAGCTTCCTTTTTCAAATATTCCACCAGAATAATTCCTTCAGCGTCCCAAAAAATTGATGCATAACCTTCCTTGCCGAACTCGACACCTGGAATTTCTGCGACATCGGTGAAGAGGGTCGCTTCCAGATTATCAATGGTTACAAAACGTTTTGCTCCAAGTGCTCTTTAGTGTTCAAATTTTTGAATCAAAAATGTTCAAATATGATTTGGCGCCATATACGTTTTCTTTTTAATTCAATGATGAAAAATTTTGATTTGAAAAGAAAATTTTTATAATAAAGTGGAATTCATATAAGATTCGCTTTTTATTTCAAAGTGATTTCAACTTTTGATTTAAAGTGATTCTAAAAAAGTGATTTGATGTGACATTTTTCTGAGTGTACCTACCTGGAATCGTGGCATATTTCTATGTTTTTTTTATGCTGATTTCGTGGGTATATGAGGTAGTAAAAAAGTTGTTTTGTAATTTTATGCAAACTGGAAATAACCGATTATCACTTGATTTGGAAATCAATCGTAAATCAATCTGTTCTCTAATTTAATACCCCATCGTTACTATTTAACTTAACCATACCTGCTGATCAAACCAGACAGCTGTCATTTTCCCCCACAATATAATCATAAATATTTCGCTAAGAGTTAATCTAATTTTACCACCATGCTCATGATTTCAGGAGGTCATTTGCATGGCTCAACTGAATTCGAGTTTTTAGAATGCGAGCGTGAAGTGGAAGGGTTCGGGTACGATGATTCGTGTGACATGAGCTTTTTGACGAATTTCTTCTCTTTCGTGTCCAATGATTGACATTTTTCGGACATATTTTAACAACTTATAATATTGTTTATATGTGCTCCTGTTTGCTGTCAAAATTTAGAAATTCCAGACAATTCCCAAATTGCTTTTAAAACTGATGATAAATATGAGTGACAGAAGGCATCGATACGAGTATTGAGTTGATCCATGTAAACGCTAAGATTAACTTTAAAAGAGAATCGAGAAGAAATTTCCCCATTGAGCTGAGTCGTCTAAAAGGCAACCATGTCACATTATTAAGTAGGCGGTTGAAATATAGATGCAGTAAACTTATGTCTTTTCGATTCGCTAGCACATATCATGTTCTACAAAGTCCCTATGACGGTTTTATTGTCACCTACAGTTCATTGACTCGGACGTGGTAAATTGAAGCCTCACACAGATATTAACCGAACCGACATCCAGCAGACCACGGCTCGTATGCAAACTCAACAACAGTTCACGCTTCGACCGCAGATCTCAATAACGATCCGAGCCACTCGTATGTCCATAAGGCTCGTGTTGTTAGTATGCTTTGCAGACTCAAATATCTCACCAGTTAAGATGTCTATAGACATTATTCTATCTTGTGTTGCTCTGCATGTTTGACTTGTTGTCCGTCGATTTCAGGCGAGTTGTTTGTATCTTTTTCCTCCTGAACTTGCTTCGCATCACATTGAGGCTTAGCTATAGTCGTGCATATAATGTTATACGCCGATTTGATCTCTGGAACGCAGCTGCCCGAATGAACGCCAACGACGCCATCAACATGCATTCCAGGTAAATAGCTATGCAAATCTTCAAGAACACTATGATTACTAGCCGAACATGAATACTTTCAACTTAAAATCTGTAAAGATCTCTCCACAAATCATAAATATTCCTTTTTTTCCGATTCGGGAATTTCGCCTGTCAGCATCTTATCTAATCTGTGCACGAAAGCACAGCCAGGGAGCAGCCTGCGCACAAATATCTCATCAAATTTTGTCTATATTTTGCTCGTAAGAATATATCTGCCTCTGGTTGAATGTTGGATCAGTGCTTGTAGTGGTTCATTTGCATATAATGCAAAAATCGTGTATGCCTTCTTTTATTCACTTATTTTCGAACGCGCTTTCGAGCTCGTAAAATTGCTGCGTTGCCAGCAGATACAGTGCACACGGACGTACAAACGACTGCAAGAAACAAAAGAAGCGAAACAAGAGAATTCGAGTAATTTATTTAGGAACCTCTATACACAAAACTGATGGATAGATGTGTAGTTGGGGTAAATACGTAATGCATTCCAGAAGCCAATTAAACTGTACCTATATGTTCAGGTTGAAATTGAGTGTTGCACTGAATGCAAAAGAGTTTGTGAAATAGATTTGTAAAAACTCTGGACAGGGTAAAGTACCCAGTAATTAGCCTTTTAACCTAGGTGCGCTTTTTCGGGTCTTGATCAATAGCAGGCTAGGGTAAGCAGCATAGGAAACAACAACAATTTTGCCTCAGTTGTTGTTGTTTTCAATGCTGCCTACCCTAACCTGCTATTGATCGAGACGCAAAAAACACACCTAATATTTTTGTTTGGAAAAACTGTACAAACATCATTTCAATGCAAAATAAAACTATGTTCTCTTAACTTTAATCTAAGCTGCCAAAGAAAATAATAGACTTATGTATGCAAATATAACACAACATTCATTAAAATAACTCATTTTTGACCAGCCCAGCAAAGCCAATAGCCAGCCAAGTAGCGCCCAGTAGTCGGCACTTGCGTGAAATAGAAGCAAATCTGATAGTAGGGATTTTCAAATGAGGGCAACTCTGTGACAGTGGTGTCAAATAACTAAGAAAAAACAGCTTAATTGGCTAATTTATTTGAAAAATCAGCATAGGGCTGCCAGCTATGATTGTTTTTGTATATTTTGTCATATCTTTAGTAGGCGATTTTATCATAAAATTTGTAAATTGTAATGATCTTGCAGCGCCAATAAAAAATAAATATTTAGATTTCGAAACTTTGACAACTTTTGCCAGTGCTGGACCTACATTTATTTTTACCGCTTTAACTACCAGTACAGACACTTGATCGAAACCAATGAATGAATGAAGGACATATTTTCTTTTACATTTATATATTTATTCTTAATCTAACTTAAGTACTTTTACCATGAAAAAAATTACATACTATCAGCTATATTATTTTAGCCTGCTGGCACTTATTGTTTTTGTTAATTTCTAATTTTTGCTCACACGCTAATGGTCATGCTCTGCCTGTGAAGTGGCTGTAGATATCTTGGCCTTAATTACTTAAAACTATCCTACGCTACGAATTAGATCTTACTTATACCTAATTACATAACAGCCTAAATAGACCTTAATCTTAACCTAGGCCTTAAATTTAGTCCCTCCTACTCGTTAAGAGGCCAATATAACCAAATAGCGCATCTATGAGCTACCGTTGACACGCTGTCTTTGCGGGGCGCATAAACAACTCAGTAAAGCCACCTGTACGTCTAACTGACCGAATTAGTCCGTTCTCATGTTTATCTGCCTGTCTGGAGAATTTAGTCGTTAATTCTACAACTCGATCACTAAGTGGATCAAAACAAAACTCACAGAGTGAGTTGGCCACAACGTGAAGCAGATTTGATATACTTTTGGCTTTGGAGCTAGCCAGCACCAGGTAGTTTTGTTATTTCCGTACGAACATTTGCTACCACTAAATATCATATTCAATACATACAATATTCAATATCTACAATGAAAATAAGTTTTAGGACATTTTTCGCATGAAAACCACAAGCATATTTTTATCTGTGTAACTTTCGATTCAGTCACCGGATAGAAACAAAATGTACAGGGTAGATTGATTTTGACGTGAAGCAGTTGTGATAGATTGCAATGCTGAAAAAGTGTTGCAAGCACTGAGCATTTTCGTCATTTTTGTTTGTTGGAGATGCTGCTTTCAAAGTTTTATAAGATAAGCAGCATTCGATAATGGGCCATTCCGGGAATGATGCACCACTTTTTTTCAAGTGAAGTTTAGTTTCCAAATAATGAAGCCAGTGAATAAGCTTTCATAAAATAAAAGATTGAGTAAAGAACAGACATTCGGTGAAACTAAAACTTTTGCTTTTGAAGTCCCCGACATTGCAATTTCTTCTGGGTACTTGTTTCTGCCACATGAATCGCATAAAGGAGTGTACACTGTACATGTTTCATGTAACTACTGCAAACATTGTGAGCAGGAAATCCAATCAGATTTGTATAATAATTTTCCGATTATTCAGTGCTGTATTTATCGCAGCAATCTCTATGATCACGTTGATTTTCTTTAGCTTTAATGTGAAATTTACATTTTTGAATTTTCTTCTTCACTTTTTACTGGAGAATGCGATGGCTCAGGTACAACAGAGCGGTTTGAAATCAGGTCGCTTTTAGTAGAATTAAATTCTTCCAAATTTTGCATAGTAGATTCTAATACACTAAAAAGTGATCTGGAATAGCGTTTGGGTCGAATGGATATATACCACATGCTTTAAATCCGTTTGTACCATTAGCTATCAGCATTCCCTCTTGGTATCTCGTGATATTCCGTTCACGATTAACCTGCATTCAGTTTTTATCCTCTTGGTTATAGTATGCGTGTATAGTAAGCGTGGAAAGGCTGGAGAGCATGTGTTTTGTGTCCCGGTAGACAAAGAATAATATCATTAGCATCACCAAACTCTAACATAGTAGCGTCATTGCAGTGAGATGCATGTCCATCGAGAAGCAGTATTCATTTTCCAGCAGATTTCCGAGGAACAAAATGATATTTTAGCCAAAGCATAAACATTTCACTATTTGTCTACGATGATTCGCCATTCATAAAAACCTATAATCCTGGAGGTAAATCGTAATCCTTCAACTTGGCGTATGCTCAAGTCTTTATTTCTCTCTAAAAAAATGAGCTCAGCCAGTCGTAGACTGCCTTTTCCTTTTCGTTGGAAAATTTATGAAGTATCTTCATCTTCCCAGCGAATTTAAAGGCCATAGATCGTATCAATATCAGGTGCAAATCCAACTGCTTCTAGGCGTTTGAAGTGAGCAACTAATTTTTTTTCACACTCTAAACCAAGCAGTGGTGGAGCCCTCAGGTCATGTTTTGTGTAATGCACGCTGCCGCCTAAGCAAAGTCTTTTTTGGCATGCCGAAGGCGCTGGATGTTGCATTCAAGCCCATTTCATTCTTGTTTAGCTTCGAAATAGCTTCCTGAGCGCCTCTTCAGCCATAGTCATCTTGGAGCAATATTTGACTTTCGTTTATAGACTCTAGGCATGTTCTAAAATAACAAAAGGAATTAAAAGAAGGGTTATGAAATTTTATGGTGTATCTCTCTGTGCATTAAAGGTTAGATGCACCCACTAGCAAAACTTCACCCATATGGAAACAGCTCTATAAAACACGACAAAATATTTTAAACTAACAGTACTATTGCTTATTGTAAACACTAAAGTACACATACGCTACTTAACACTATGCTACTCAAAATATAAACCGCTTAAACCCTTTGGAGTCCGCTAGTCGGTGAGATAGACAGGCAGTGATATTCGATTCCCGTCTGCCAGTCCGTCCAACGGACATTAATAAATGCCATAAATAAAATAATTAAAAATTTAATAATTTTGCATTTGCTTGTTTTTTCAAGTGTTCAAAAAAGTGCCATCAATATTTATTTTTCAAATTTTTGACATAGACCTATTGTATTGTCAAAAGTACGATATTATAATTGATTTTTAGTAATAGGTATTTTAAAAATGAGTGATATCTTTTCAGCAAGACTCTTTGTACCAAAGTGTGAAGTAAACGCGTTCCTACACGTTGCAATCGAGGTTTTGTTTACTTCACTATACCTTTCCAAAAAATAAAGCTACAACTTACACATGCATATCATTCGATGCGCAAAAGAATGCAGCATAGCGTTACTAGTGTCAAAAGAGTATTTTTTTATTTTTTAAAATCAACATATGCGACAAAAGTAGAAAAAAGGTTTTTAAAAACGTCAACTTTTCATTTTTGTTAACTTCAACCTGCCTTATTTTTAAAACTAGCCACATCTTAGAAAAAATAAAACCATCATCTGATTTGCCATCTTCTTCAACGGTCTATACATAAATCACTAACCTCGGTCGATAAAGTAGGTCGAAACAAGGGTAGATCTAAGTCAATGTCGCGAATACTCTCGAGAGCTACTTAAAGCTAGCGTACTTTCTCGACCGTGCAGACTCCTAAGGGTTAAATAGAAATTATCTGCACAGGAGCACACTCAAATCGCACCTTCGTCTCAAAGTGTCAGCAAAGACTGAAGCAAGACGCTTAGTCCGCGGACTATACACCAAATTCGACCTAAATTATTTAGTCCACCTGCTGTAAATACTCAGTATCCGACCTAAACTGGCGATAGGTCAGTCCCCGATTTCAAGCGACCTGACCTAAAATAAGCCGTGGACTATATCGCTGTAAGCACAACCGACTTAAGCGACCGTTATAATATACATATATTTATATGCATATATCGCAACCCTCTCGTTTGACTCAAAATCATTGAAATAAACATGTTTGAGAGACAAATGAAAGGACTATTATTGTGCATGAACTACAATTAAACTAAATGACAGCTATGACGAACAAACGAGGACTAAAATTTAGGTCGATGTAAACACCTTAGGACTAAATTCACTTACAGGTCATGTCAGATTTGGTCCAACCGCTGTAAACCCCACCACTGACTAAAAGCCTCAAAGTGTTACCGTCTGCTTTTGCATAGCTTAGTTATGAAATGGTGCATCTCTCTCAAGATGATCCTAACAAGTTTTTAACCTTCCTAAATTTTGAAATTTATACAAGTAGTAGCCCTGAAAATCTCCCTATTCTATGAGTGTACGTGCAGTTTGCGGATCAAAGAGGTGCATGGCCTTCGAAACAATTTAGTTGTAATCAAACCATTGTTCAATCGATCTAAGGCCAATCAGTTGAGTTTTCCACATGTCCAATATACACCAATTGACATCATCTACACGCTAAAATATCGATCAAAAATCAAATATAAAACCAAATCTTTATGTTCGCTTTGATCTGATCAAGAAAAAATATTTGCATAAATTGCATTTGGGTAAGATACATTTTCTTTTCATAAGCCAGTATAAAAAATTGCCATCAAAATTAATTTCGTTGACGAGAAAACTACCAATCCTAATTTATTTCCAATGAAACAGTGTGAAATATTATTTCATTTTGTAAAAAACTATCGAACATGGTCAACTCACATCCAATTAAATGATGCTAATACGTTAACAAATTATCGATAAGCCCATCTTTTATTTTAGAAACGATGTTATCACTGCATATGGAATTTTCTATAAACTGAAAATCTTAGATGTTTGTGCAAACGAATTCAAAGAATTCATTTGACAAAGCACCGCTATTGCTGGAATTTTCGACTTTCGGTCATATCAATTCGCGTAGTAGTTTCTTTGTGAGCTCCCTTTGTTCTGTGCAAAAAAAACCGCATTTCATTTTAGATGTTTTCATGTTGAATTGGAATTAAAACGGTAAATGGTGTAAGTAATGGTATTGAGTTGGAGATTTTTGATAAAATTTGTTGAATTCATAAGAGAATCACATTCTAGTTGATTTCAGGGTTTTATGTAAAAAAAAAAAAAAACTTAATTGATGCCTTCTACTTTTTCGACAACTTTAAAGATTTTTATGAAAAATAAACATTTTTTTCTAAATTATTCTGTTTCTAAATTTTTCTGTCAAAGGTGTTGATGAAAATAAAGCAATTTGATAAGCTTACAGTCTGTTATGTAAGAGCGTGGTCACTGTTAAATTATAACAACAATAGATTTTTTCAAAACTCGCACATTTATTATTTCATTGGTAGTCAATACTCAATGCAAATACCTTAGTAGCAAGTCCAATCTCTTCCAGCATCAACTATGACCTGACACCGTCGGGGCATGCTTTCCACGAGGTTTTCGGCATATTCTTTGGGAAAAGACCTGCAAATTTTCCGAATTTGTCGAGAAAGTTGATCTAAATTACATGGCCTGCGTTTGCGAAGTTGCATTTTTATTAGAGCTCACATATTTTCTATTGGATTTGCATCCGGTGACTGAGATGGCCAATCTAGGGTGACAGCCCCATTTTGCGCTTTTCATTCGCTACACGCTCGACTTCAATGTTTTGGGTCGTTGTCCTCTTGATAGATCCAACTCTAATTTTTTCTGATGAACCATTGCTTGGCAGATGTTAACAAAGCCTTTTGATAGATTTTGTTCATTTTTTCGGCATTCAAATTGCCTGTAAATAAGAACAAAGTTCCGAAACCCTTTTTTGAGAAGCACCCCCAAACATGAACCTTGACGGGGTGTTTAACAGTCCGTTTGAGCAGTCTACTAGTGGAGGTTGTCCAGGCGTGTTCGATGCTCGGAAATGCTCAAAAGGAAGATTTATCAGAAAAGATCACGTTGCTCCAATCGCGGTTCAAGTTTTTTTTCGCCCATGCCACACGTTTTCCAATTTGTTTTCCGCTTAACATTGGCTTTTCCAAAGTACTCCGATAATTCACTTTATTTGCAAGCAAATGCCTACGATCGTTCCGTATGATATGTCGACCCCTTTTGCTTTCAATTTTACAGCACCTTTACGAAGAGTCAAAGTTGGATTCTTCGAAAACACTGCTGGAATCTTTTATTCGACCTTTTTTGTCACTTTGCTTGCACTCCCGCGATTAGGAAAATTATCGACATTAACGACCTTTTTATAGCGATTCACCCACTTGCTTACGAATTGCTTCGACTTCCCCATGTATTTCGCAGCAGCTACTTGCGTTAATTTAGGTCCTTTTTCATGCGAACATAAAAAAATTGCTCCGAAGCGGGACGCGTAAGCAACATTCATTTCGAAAAACGATTCGAAGAACTACTGCATTCGTCTAGCAGCTGATTCCTTCCATAAAGCATGGACGACTGAGGTACCCTCTATGTCATAGAAAAAGAAATAGATCGCTACGATTTTTTTTCTAAATGTAACAGTGACCACGCTCTTACTTAACTGTATATGTGAAGATTTGGTGTAAAATACACATCGAGCTGTAAGATAAAAAAAAATAAAATTTAAACATAAAGATTTTCTTCTTGGTTATCCAAAGTGCAAGTAACCATTGACAAATCAAGGCATAGGCAAGATTTCAATATGAAGTAATTGGCTGAAGTAATCATTTGATCATACATCTGCCGCCTTGACGACTCGGATACTACATGATTCGACTAGGCATCTAAGCAAGCTCCATTCAACATACGAACACAAAAGGTTTCAACACAGTGTCTTCCTCGCTTAAGTCAATCTATTGTTTGTTGCCTGCAATAGAACTTGGAGCTCTTTTCGCTGGTTTGGTTACTTGCGTCGCTTCTCTCAACAGTCAATCTCCATTTGCTTCTTCTGTTTCTTCTGCTTTGTCCTCCGAGCTAGGTTAGAGCACAATCTGCATAGTAAGCGACGACACCAGTTTGAATTTGATGTATCTTTTTCCACAATCTTTAATTTGTACAGTTTTGCATCACAGTACGACCATCTTCTTCACTAATGCATTTTTCCCTGTGTCTGTGCCGACTTGCTGCTGATGCTCATTTGTATCTGTGTTTGTTTGCGGCATGAATATTTAGACCCAGTCACGCAAGCTCCTTCTCTCGTCTTGAGTATTTTGTTGAAGTGATTCTTTTCTTTCGATTTTAATTACCGACATGTGTCTCAAGGTAAGCAACCAATCTTATGCCCGATTTATACATTGGAACGAGCGTCTCGGGTACAAGAGTAAACAAGACTCAACAAGACATTGGACGAGACTCAACAAGACATAGGGTGTATTGTTTACTTAGGATATTGCACCGTACAACACGGACCATACACCATGCACCTTTCATAGGGTGAATTGTTTACTTAGGATATTGCACTTTGCATCTTTCGACAGTTGTGAGCTGTTTTGTTCAGTTCAGTGAACGATGACTGAGGTACGGGCTGTGGCTATTGCAACTGCCTGGTGTGCGTTGAGTTATTTCAATCTGGGACACGCAAACACATGTTTGAAGTCCCGGCGAAAAATTCGAAAATTTAAATGAGCACATGCTACCCTCTCGAATCCCTTTGACTTGATGCATAAAACCGACTTCGCTTCCAGCGGCTTCGAACTCGGACGAGACGGTCATAAACACTCAGGCACAGCAGTAAAAGGATCATTATCCCTTCGTAAAACAAACAAGAGCCGACGAGCAAACCATTTACACACGCGTGCTTGCCATGAAAAACACAGCCGAGACTAGACAAGGAGACCGTTTACACACTCACCTTGTCTTCATTTGGCATTACTCGGCGAGCATGTAATTCCGGCTTTAGACCTCGTAGAATTGCTTTCATGCTTCTTTGATTCTTGGCTATTTGCGCCTTTTACTTTGTGAAGAAAAATATGCGGTCTAAGAACGTCTTTTTGCGGTTTGTCACTATCTTAAAACGAAAGACGCAAATAGGAAACCGCATACTGACTAAATGGCAAGTTGAGAGAGGATAACAATATTGGTTATACAGTTCAGTTTATTGCCAATGTGTATAGATATGTCTGTTCGTTGTTGATATCTTTGGATAAAATGTTAAGGAAGCAAGAGGAAGAACAATAATACTTAATTATGTTTGGCTTAAATTAAACTGTACACTGGCGCTATCTAAGTCTACTGCAAGTCTTTCGATTAAAAATACTGAATCGTCAATTTTATTTAAATCAATATATCCGAACCATATAAACATTGCAGTTGAAAGCACGATTCTCTAGAAACCAGAGGACACGACGCTGTCCGATATCTCAGCCGACAATTACCAAGCGAACTGATAGATACCAAACGCGTCGTCACTTCGAATGCGAACTAATTGAGGTGTTGGTCGGAACTGAAAACGATTTTCACTTGTAAACGAGTAAACCAGAATCTCGTGGAAGACTAGTGCCAGTTTGATCGTCGCAACGACATTGCATTTAAGCATGCAATGCAAAACACATATTGCGAACAAAATCGCCAACACGTATTTCCCTCATGAGTACTCTTCGTTAGATCGTTCCGGCCGCGCTGGCCGGCGTAGTAATGACCATGGCAACGAGCAAAAAGGTCCTGCACTCATGAAAAATTACGGTTTCATACATCATTTCGATTTATGCACGACTTTACCTCATTTCACATCTCAAATGCTGATCTAAGCCCATAAATCTGCATATATCAATTGAATACGCATCTGCGAGTGCAGCATGTACTCAAAGGCAAGCTGTTTCACTGGTTTTTATTTTCGAATCGAATTAGTGTTCTTGCGGTTTATGTGCCATGCAGCCACCGGTTGTAGCTGGTAGCACTGTGTGGCTAGATGGTGACTTTAATGATGGATTTCTCTTTCGATTGTAGAAAGTTTTACGAAAAGGTTAATTGAAACAAGTTCCTGAACAAGCGAACATTTATTGATAACTTTTATTGTTGGATTTCAATTACGGTGTGGATAATTCGATGGCTGCGAGCGTGAATTGTTGATCTGAAACCGTTGATTGGCACCAAGTTTTAGCATTTGAGGTTAATATGGGCGTAGATTCATGGAGATTGTAATAGTTTTGTATGAACTGGAATGGTAAATAAGAGCTCTCTTGGGGTAAATAAGAAAACAAATATTTACTTTGAGCCAAGAGAATTCCTCGCTTGGTGGTGGAGTCGTCCCAAATTCTCAGAGTCTTTTTCTAGCGTTAGTGCCGCTGTGATTAAGGAACAAAAAAAAAATCTAGCGCAAAAGAATCGCTAGGCACCGATTTTCAAAACGAAATTCGTATGCTAACTGGAAATTAGTGTAGGCAATATTTAGTAGGGATCTGGTTGAAAAGCCATGATTGGTTTGCCAGCTATGGTTGTTTTTATATATTTTGCCATATATTTAGTAAGCGAATTTATCATAAAATTTTCAAATGGTAATAATCTTGCAGTGACAATAAACAACAAATATTAAGATTTCGAATATTTGAAAACTTTTGCGAGTGATAGCCCTAAACTTCTTTGGACCCCTATGACTTCCAATGCAATCATCGGATCCAAACGAAATTCGCAAGAAAAGTTGACATCAACGTGAGGCAGATATATTTTTGGCTTTGTTGCTAGCAAAGACGTTTTTCTTATTTTTATATCAACAAATGCTAACATTAAATATCCATATGGTGAAAATGTACAGTAAAAATAAGTAATCAATATTTAAAATTTCTAAATTCTGGCAATTTTTTTTTTTCTAAATTCTGGCAGCACCTTTCTATCCCTGTAACTTTGGATCAAGTCATCGGATGAAAACGAGATACACATGGTAAGTTGATTTTGACGCGAACCAGTTGTGTTAGATATTTGGTTGCAGTGCTGGTAAAATGTTGCAAACACTGCACATTTTCTTCATTTATGTTACAGGAGATGATGCTTTCAAAGTTTTTTAAGATAAGCAACCGATAATGAATATAATTAACAATTATTTGATTCTCCCATGTTTTTAAATGTAGGTGGAGACAACCCGGACATTTGTCCGGGGCGGCAAATCTAAAGGGTAGCATTTTAACTGTTAATGTGACAAAATATTTATAAGTTAAATACTCAATTAATCAAAATTCTATCTTGTGGATTTTTTTCTTTGGCGATAATTAACATGCAATTTACATTTTGTATTTACTGTTTTATCTAAAAGATAAAAAAATATTTGTAATCTATAAATAATCATAAAAAAGAGATAAATCACGAGTGCTATCTTCAATTAAAAATTTAAATTCGCGAGCATTTTACGCTCCATATAGTAGCCACTCTCTTAATCAAGTGGTTAGTGATGTGGCAACAGCATCCTAATTTTTGTAATATGGTCCAATATAATATATATATATATATATATATATATATATATATATATATATATATATATATATATATATATATATATATATATTATATATATATATATGTATATATATATATATATATATATATATATATATATATATATATATATATATATATATATATATATTCAGCATCTACTTTTCGATGGGCAACACTTTTAAAACATGTCCAAAGATTAACTTTAAAGCCATCTTGTGACAATAGATGGGAGAGTGCGGTGAGGCCTTAAAGCCTTTAAGGTTTAATATGGGAGATGCACACGACACTTTGTTAAGCATTTATGAAAATCAAGAAATTAATACTTTAATAAGAGACATCGCCTCGAGTTTAATAAATTTTATTAAACAGTTTCAGCTTTTGTGTTTAGTAGTTTCGATCTAGTATCTCAAAACTGCAAAAATTCTTTAAGGATCTTTGATCGGATAAATCCTTCAGTAAAACTATTGTTGATGCAAGAGAACTAATTAGTTGATGAAATTGATATACGACACCGCGTAAGAAAACAAATAATTTTTCATACGAAGCATAAGATGCACCAATCGAAGATCCAAAAGAAAAATATAAGATATTTTTATTTGTTTCACAATTGATCAAGCACTAAAACCACTAGTTGCTAGTTTTGAACAACTAAGTCACCATAGTAGCTATTTTCCAAAAATTCCAATATAATATAAACGATTTGGAAATCATGTCTAACGAAACGCTATTAAAGCACTGTAAGGATTTGGATGATATTTTAACATATGATGATTCTGCTGACATTAACGGGGCAGAATTAACAGAAGAAATTTCTGCGGTATCTGTGCTTCCAGGAAAAAAACCCTGAGCAATGTAAAATTAATAGCAATGTTAAATTTTGTCCCAAACCTTAGTGCTACCTTAAAAATACTGCTGAATAAGCTGAAAGTGGGGAAAGCAGTTTCTGTAAATTAAAATTAATTAAGAACTTTTTCTTAATGGTTTACCTATTTTGGCGATTGAGTATGAAATTGCTGATCAAATAAACTTAAAAGAGCTAACAAAAAAGTTTGCAGAAATAACTGTGATTACATTATTCTCCTCACTATAAAATGTATGTTCAAATTAACCTGAACAATGATGATGCACAGTTTCCTTTTGAACGTTATTATTCACTTCTATTTCACAAACTATTTTGTGACCGATACTACAAAAGAATTTGTCAAAGTAATTTTCTATTTGCTTCTCTTCTTTTTTCGTAATTAATTCCCTTCTCATGAAATTAATTCCAACCAGATTATTTTGGTATACTAATATAAAAAGATTTTCTTTCGAAACTGGAATCTGTAACTTTGTTGATTATATACCTAATCTATTACAAGTTATTGCCACACTTTCCAAGTTGTTTTTTCTGGTAATTTTCTTTCTTAACGCGGATAAGCAAAATCAACATGTTCCTGTATATTTTACACTTAGCGCTAAGCTGAATATTGAAAGATATTTTGAGTTTTTCTTGCAAGGATATTTTGATATTTTGAGATTTTTTTGTCCTTGTTTCTAACTACATGGATCGAATTCGTAGTCATTCAAGATACGATTTCCTTTAATTTTCTATAAACATGTTTTGCGGTTTACAAATATTCAAAACGCGTAGGAAAGTGCCATAGAAAAAACCGAATTCTCTTCGGCAAGTACTTCCACCCTAGGCTTAGGCTAACGACACACACGGCGGTTCGGCCGAAGTGTTTCCCGAGATTAAAACCGAGTCGGTATAGTCGTGCATTACTTTAGCATTGCGATGACACATACCGCGGTTTGGGCCGCCTCTCGATTTTGGAACCGAGTCGCTAGACGAGAGAAATGACCCACCGACTCGGTTCTTCGAGCGTTTTTCGCTTTTCTCATAGCTACGAAATCCGATCGAGCCTAAATTTGCAGGATGCATTGACGAATGCATGGGATAAACGGTTCTGAAAACCGCTTTGTGTGTCATCCTCGAGAAAAAAAACCGCCGTGTGTATCATTGGCCTTAGTCTATATTTTGTAGTTGAATCTAGGTTAATTTCAAATTGTTTTCAGGTTTAAGATATAATTGTGACTTTTTTTTCGCACCGAAACTGTTACCTTACCTATTTTCGCAAAACAATCAGTGCTGCAATTGAAAGACGTATTGATTCCTCCTCTTACTACATTTTCAAACTATTTAACCAATACATGATTCTCTGCTGCTATTTTTTCGCGTACAAACATAGGAATCCTGTTTAAAACCATATTTTGAATAAGATTCAAATACTTGTTTCCTACCTGATCTGCGTTAGGTTGGGTATTTCTGTCAGACACAACGTCACTTATAGGCCTTTTGGTCTTTAGGATAATATACCAGATAAGAAAACTCGGAGCTTAAAAGATTATTCCAAAAGATATCTTCAACCTCTGCACTTCCGCGTGCGTATGGTTCACCATCTATGGCTCAACGAAGTAGCGCTGTTTGTCGGATCCTGGCACTTCCTGTAGTTGTCACTGGTCAGAAGTCGCAGTTTTAAAGCGTGAGCGAGATTCTATCAACTACACTTGATTGCTCACCACCTGCACACCACAGTCTGCATCAGATTGCAGTCAATCAAGCATTTAACCGTTTAGATAAGAATTGAGATATTGTTTATAAAATGGTTCTAAAATATCAATGTTGATAGAAACATTAATTTTGTGAGTTTTAAAGGCTTTTTATTTTCCAAAGATATTTTCAAGCTTCCAATAAAGTTGCCTACAATACTGGCATTTAGAACTAGCATTTTCAATTATTAATTTCACTTTACAACATTTTACAATGTTCTTAACAAGCTGCACAACTCTATGTGGATTTATTATTTACTCATTATCCTCATTTAGCCAATAATAAAATCAAAATTTATTCTCAACCTTAACAGTAATAAATGAAATTCTTCATTTTTTGCAATACTTCTGCAGATTAAAGTTCGGATGTATGAGTTTAGTGCTATATAACTTTTTTTCGAAGAACCATTAGCAACTTTAAAAAGGCATATACAGCTCAGTTCACAGAGTCAGTGCAAATAATGACTAGAGCTAGAATTCGTTTTATAATGGCGTTCTTCTTGAACAAAGGTTCTTCGCTGCAGTAAAATCTGAACTTTGTCCAGTCAGATTGACCCATCAAATAATCACCAGGCAATGCGTGATTTAGCCTATAACTGATCATCGGAAAAAATTTCGAAGATCGAATTCTGCCTCTGATTTTGCCGTATTTCGGTCCCTGTGATCCTCCGCTAAAATCGAAATGAAGCAGGCAATGCACGATTATTTCGCTAGTCTGGAGTCTTCTATTTCTTCTTCCAATACTAGACCTTTTTGGTCTTACATTCGATCCTTGAAGAAAAATTCTTCCATCCCTAACCAAGTAACCTTCAATGGCTCTACCTCCTCGTCTCCACAAGATGTATGTGAGTTTTTCGCTAACTTTTTTTCTTCCTCCTTTAAAAGCTCTACCTCTCTTGTACATCACCTGGTTTTTCCTTCCCTTCCGCCTTCTCTTTCTCTTATCCATACTAATCCCATCGAAGTTGAGAATTTATTGCTCAGCCTAGATCGGAATTCCGGTGGTGGTTCTGATTGTATTCCCAATTTTTATGCGTGGTCTATGTCTTCCTCATTGTGCGTCTCCCTCTCTATCCTTTTCAATGTGAGCTTATCATCCGAAATTTTTCCTTCTACCTGGAAAGTTTCTAATATTTACCCAATTTTCAAAACTGGCGATGTTTCCTCCGTCTCCAATTATCGTCCTATTTCCCTTCTCCCTTGTTTTAGTGAAATCCTTGAAAAAATTGTCTTCTCTAGAATGTATCCCATGATTCATCCTATTCTAGCTCCAGAACAGCATGGGTTCGTGAAGAATAAGTCTACTTTGACTAACCTTATCCTCTTCTCAAACACAGTTGCCCTTGCCTTAGATCGTCAGGAATAAGTGGACGTAGTGTACACAGACTTTTCTAAAGCCTTTGATACTGTCGACCATAGATTATTGCTCAGTAAAGTTTCACAGTTTGGTTATTTCAGGCCAATCCTTTCTTGGTTTTCATCCTACCTCAGTAACTGTGAGTGCAAAGTTACTATTAACAACTCCTCTTCTTCTCTCTTTCATCCCTCTTCTGGTGTTCCACAAGGGTCTATCCTTGGTCCTTTACTTTTCTTAATTTTTATTAATGACCTTCCTTCTTTTATTGATTCCCCTTGTTTGCTGTATGCTGACGATCTGAAATTGTTCCGAGTCATCAGGTCAGCTGATGACTGTATTATTCTCCAGAATGATCTGTGTGCTCTTCTCAATTGGTGCAACCGCAATTCCTTGTCCTTAAATGTTAGCAAATGTAAACATATGACCTTTTCCCTCAAATCATCTCCTATTTCTTTTTATTATTCAGTTTCCACTGACTATCTGTCGTCCGTTAATCAATTTAGAGACTTGGGTGTGACTTTTGTCACCGCTAAAGCCACCGCTAAAGCCTCCCGAGTCTCTGGATTGGTACTTCGCTCTGCCTCTAAATTCCTTAACATACGTACATGTGTTCGTCTTTTTTTAATGTTATTTCGTGGTGTCGTTGAATATGCTTGTCAAGTGTGGTCCCCACGTTTCCTATACCTTTCTGAGGCCATCGAGTGTGTGCATCGTAGGTTCACACGCTCTTTATCCCTTACTCCTCATATGTAATATAATATCCCTTACTCCTCATATGTTTCCCGTTTGTCCCTTTCTTCAAATTTCTTCCTTGGAGTCACGCCGGCTGTTGCTTGACGAGTGCTTCCTATTCAAATCGCAGCGAGGTATTATATCTGGCTTCTCCGATTCATTCCGACCTCGCAGCTCGTTACGGGGCAATAGGTTTCAAGAAGTCTTCCCTGTTCCGTTCGCGCGTACTAATGTGTACTTCTCTTCTCTTTTCGTCAGAATCCCTAGACGTCATAATGAATTGGGGCTTGGAACTCTGCCACAATCGTTCTATACCTTTCAAAGATATTTAAAAGTATTTGTTCTAGATCTGAGCATTGGGTCATTAGATTATTGAATTATATGTTTCTTTTTGTAAACATTAATCTTTATTTTTTTTTATCCTTTTCTTATTTCATTGCCATAATTGGAATTTGTATTCTGTTGTGATGAATATTGAAATAAATAAATAAATAAATTTGATAATCCAAAAAAAACGAATCTACTCGAAAAAGCGAAAAATTCTCCACCGTAGAAGCAATCAATTGCGCATCTTAAAAAGAATCTCGTTACTGAGATAATTGAAATATTCGGTTCGTCGCTGCGTATACTATTTTCGAGATGAGCGTTATCTAATTCACGCCGCATGCGTGGTCGAAGCAGGAATGCAACCACAATTAATTAGCCACTTCTAATCGATTATAAGCAAATTACTAGCGTGCAACATCCCAGTTAATGCTTTTTCTTCATCATAGTCGTCTTTGTCGTAGGTTATAGCAATAGAGGTCTTTGGAGCCATTAAATTTCACTGATGATGGAACGATTAGAGTACAGCTATGAGAATGAGACTCTGGTCAGAGTGCGGTCGACTGGTTCCTACCGGTCGTAATACACAAATTGTGGTTCAAGCGCATTAAATTAAATGTTAACGATAATTGCTGTTTATCAACATATATACGTGAAATAGGATTCACAGATTTATGCTTGGATGAATCCATAGCGAATCGTACTGAGTTGAGATGATATCGTTGGTTGGTGGTCAAAAAAGGGTCATTTGAGAATTTCATGACAGTAAATTAGTGGAATTGAAGAAGGTGAAAGTGATTTAAGCTTTCCCTAATTCTCATAAAAATTCTGCGGAAAATGTACAAACGAATAAGTGCTGTACGCCATTTGACTCAAAATGTTTCATTGACAAAATATGATTATATTTAGCTTTGGTCGGCTAGAGATTTCAGAGGAAAAATTGCAATATGTTTTCATAATAATGGTAACATTAATTCTGGCATCTTCTATCCGATCTTATTTCTATTGGGGCTTCGAAGCCTAATCTGATGCTTCTGATTTATAGTGTCTCTAAATTACATTTTTCTTAAAAGCATAATATCTAACTATAACTTACTATAACATCAGTCATCAATTTGCCTAAAAAGTGAAATCAAGTACAATGTACCCTCCGATCAGGCACTAGTTTGTCGTGGTGGAGGAGTTCTGCGCAAGGGTGTCTGGCAAACAACATGAGGATAAATACTAAGACATTTATTTCAGCAGGTTAACGCCGGACTTATTCTAGAAATCGACCGGTGCTGGAAAGAATCTCAGGAACAACCCTAACACTAGTGAAGATGGTTTCAACCTAATCATCGTACTTGACTCGAGAAGTTGCTCGTACAATACTAGTGATGGGCTCAAAAACGCCAAAAAGTTTGAAAAAAAGTGTTTGGCTGCAAAAAAAACGAACGAACAGTTTTTCGAAATAGCGACAAACAGTTTTTCTAAAACGAATTTTTTTTTTGTCTAGCATGAATTCGGGGACCATTCTGAGTTGTTTCGGGCGAAATTTCCATACAAGTCTGGGGAAAAAGCGGCCTAGTTTCGAAGATACGGCAAAATGAAATCCATCGGAAAAACTAAAAGTAGCACTAAAAGTGCCAAGGAGGAAAAGTATGAGATCCTATTTGGATCACCAGTTGGCGTCTCTGGGTGTGCTGAGGCCCTCCTCGTGAGTGGAGGTCGCCACGAGGGTGTCTCCAACCCTACCGGGGTTGTAAAATTAACGAAACTGCGGGAGGTAAGGTGTCCCTTGGTCTCATGTCCAGCCTTACGGAAGAGGTTGGCCCCCTAGTGGGTGCATGTTTAATGTTGAGGGACCGTCTACTTCCGCGGCGATTCAATCTGATCCTTTACATGGAAAAATGAGTGCATGGTGTGTGTTAAACGAGTTAATGGCAGATAAAAAACCGCAGATGGATTCAAAAATAAGGGCTGAGAAAGAAGTGAACCGTTATTTCAAAGACGATATTCTACCACGTCTTTATGAAAAAGGCATGCATAGCTGTCCGTTGGGCTGGTGGAAAAAACATCGGCAGTTGTACCCAAAGTTGTCTGAAATATTCAGAACAAAGTGTAACATCGTTGCGACATCCGTTCCATGCGAAAGGATTTTTTTCCAAAGCAGGGAACCTGATAAGTGATAGAAAAACTCGTCTGACATCTAAAAAAGTTGAAATGGTCATGTTTTTCAATGGCAATGCTTGAAAAGACTGACCAACAGAAAAATTAATACTAGTTTATATTTTTTTATTATTTTTACGATAAATTATGCAATAAATGTATTATGAAATGATTTGGAACTCTTCTTTATTGTAGTAACAGTTGGTTTGATTTCTTTCATGTGGCATACGACTATGTGTGTTGATTCTTTACGACTACGTATAGTGATTGATGTATGATTTTACGGTTGATCAAGTAGATAATATAATGGAAAATAGGTACCTTAGAGGTATCAATTCAGTTTGGAAGCAGCAATGAATGTTTACGTTGGTGACAGGAAGACATAATACATAAAATATGTATTAGAAACACCTAATACGTAAAAATCCATTGCACTGAACTAATTGAAGATTATTCAAACTATGAACGATGTTTCTTATTTGAACTACATTCCAAACATATATATTGTCGCACAGCATAAAATTTGATCCTTTTCGTTAATTCAAACTGGTTTTTTTTCAAACAGTTTAACAAAACAGTTGTTTAAAAAAAACAGTGCGTTTTCGTTTTTTGAAAACAACAGAAACGCCCATCACTATACAATACTACTTTTGTATGTAGTTAAATTTAACCAAATTAAGAAGAATATGAAGCATCTATTCTTTTTGACTATCTATGGATATGCATGCAGAGGTACTTCCCTCCCATAGAGTTTCTTTCACTGAGATCATGTGGATTTTCAAACATCATTTCTGAATACTTCTATATCTGAAGGGATAACATTTTTGCAAATCAACTTGCAGCATGCCAAGGCTTCGTCCTTTCTTTTGGGCGAAAAACTGGCGAAATTGAAAGCTTTTTCGCAGCCGGAGATTCGAGGCAGTAAGACCTACGAACTCAGTACAACCAAAGGACCAAAATCTTTCATGATGGAAGATGAGCAGGGTCGAGAACTTGTGTTCTGGTTTCCAATCTGTTTGATGTCATCAAGCTCAGACAGTTTTCAAGCCACCACCTATCACCGGTCGTCGTGCAGTTCCGAGAAAATTGAAGGCTGCTAATTAAGATAGAGCAGCAACAAATGTAACGCTAGAGGACACAAACTGTTTGATTTTCTAACTTCTGTAGGATCAATGCCTTTAAACATTGTGATTTCTTCCACTTTCGTCACCCCTACTTGAAGAGCGGTTACTGATGTATCACAATGTTCAACTGAAATTGTCAGATCAATAACTGAAAGGCAAATACCGACTGAGGTCTCTCTCTCTCTCTCTCTCTCTCTCTCTGAGCACTGTTTCTTAGTTTCTCTTTGGCTATGCATTGAACAGCCACGGTAGAGAGAAGGAACCCACGGAATACTGATTGGACTAGGTTCAACCGGCTTCTTGCAGACAAAGCGTGTACTGGTGAATAGATTTCCAGTTGCTCATTCTGAACAGAAACATAATAGATAGCTATCAAAAGCCTTGTCCTATCAGTAGGAGTAGATGAAGCTCATGGAAAATACCAGAAAACTCCTCAATCGAGCGCACTCGTCCATATTAACGTAGGGGACCTTATCAACAAATTCGTGAACAACTTCGTTTACCTGGGTAGCAACCTATCGAATGACGCCAACGAAATTGGCGAAATCAAGCGACGGATGCAACTAGAAAATAAAACGTGTTTCTCGGTCCTAGCCATTATGAAATCGAACTGTGTGCACAGAAAGACAGAGCTCCGCGCTTATAAAACTATCATAAGACCTGTGCTGTGCTATGGGTGTGAAACATGAACTCTGACCCAAGCTTCCGAAAATATGATGATTGACACATTCGAACGGAAAGTTCTACGGTGGATTATGGGGGCTGTTCACGATCGAGATGAATGGCGCATCAGGTACAACAATGAGTTGTACGAACTGTACGATGAGCTGGAATTCTCGAAAATCGTCAAACTACAACGTCTACAATGGGCAGGGCATGTAGAACGCATGGATGACGATCGCACGCCGAAACGAGTTATAAACGGAAGACGAGTCGATGGAGCGAGACTACAAGGAAGACCGAGAGCTCAGTATATGCGGACGCCGAGCAAGTAATTACTGGGATTCTAAGACTGGAGGGTGCGGTCACGTGACCGAAATGGAGGAGAACAATCCAGGCGGTCAGGGCCCATCATCGGGCTGTTATGCCACGATGATGATGATATTTTCGTGACGTATGAAATATACAGAGTGAGTCAATTACAAGTTTTTTTTTTAAAATGCAATAAAATAAACAAAATTTAATTTTTTCCCATGTATTATGGCTTTGTTAGTAAGAGTAAACATTCCCATTAATGATGGAACACAATTTCGTTCAAGTGGCCGCCTCGGCTGGCTTTGCAGTAGCGCATTCTGTCACTCCAATTTTCCAAGACCTTGTTCATGGTTTCGGGCTGTAGCTAAAGGATTGCTTGGATGATATTGGCTTTAAGTACTTGAATCGTTTCTGGATTGTTGACATAACATCGGTCCTCCACAAAAAAACCAAAGGGGTCAAATCGCAGCTCCGAGGCGGCAAATTGACATCGCCAAGACGGCTGATAACACGATTTGGGAATTTCGTGCGTAAAAGATCGATTGTAGCATGGGCTTTGTGGCATGGTGCGCCATCTTGCATGAACTAGAGGTCGTCCAAATCCATGTCTTTAATTTCAGTAAAAAAAAATCGGATATCATGGCTCTGTAACGTTCACCGTTAACCAAAACGTTGTTGCCAACCTCATTTTTGAAGAAAAAGGATCCAATGATGCCACCACTCCACAATCGCACCAAACTGTCACTCTTTGTGGATGCATTGGCTTTTCGACAATAACGTGCGGGTTTTCCGAGCCCCAGATGCGGCAATTTTGTTTGTTAACGTAGCCGCCGAGATGAAAATGCACCTCATCAGAAAAGACGATTTTTCGCTCAAAATCGTTGTCCGATTCAAGCTGCTCCAAGACCCAAATCGCGAAGCGGATGGCCGTGCACTTTAATTGCTGAGTCAATTGGACCTTCCGAGATCTTTGTGCAGAATTCTCCTCAGGCTAGTGCGTGAAATGTTGAGCTGTTGAGATCGACGGCGAGTTAATGTTCGTAGAGTGAGTCTCACACTCTCGGCTACAGCAGCCACATTCTCGTCTGTGCGCACCGTACGATGACGGGGGCCATGAGTGTTGTCCAATAGCATGCCAGTCTCACGAACTTCTTGCACATACTTGCGTAATTTTCAAAAAACGCACTCTTTGGGCTACACAGCACTCACTTTGGAAATAAGTTTTCAATATTTCCCAACGTTGTTCAAGCGTAAAGCGACTCATTTCGTTCTGCGGAGATATGATACTGATTTTCTGTCAATATTTCGAGCGGCAAACAGCTTTCAGTGTCAAAATAACCTATAATTTAAAAAGGAACCACTAGATGGCCCACCCTGTACGTAGCATCCTCCTTTTCCTGGGAGCCAATTCACCTCATCTGACCCACTACAGCCGTACTCCGTTAATGCAGACGAAGGGCCTTCACGGCCATTTCTAGGGTACCCTGCTCCCGGGGCGGTACCTTTTTACTAATGTTCGAAGAACATTAGTATTAAACTCGCTTCGCGAAAATTCGTCATATATATATATATATATATATATATATATATATATATATATATATATATATATATATATATATATATATATATATATATATATATATATATATATATATATATATATATATATATATACATATCAGCAAAATGATTAAGGGAGATAATCTCTGGAGTGACCGATCCGATTGAGCTGAAATTCGGCGGTAGGTCCATGACTTGCTAGAATTCAGACATCTTAAACCTTTTGGCAGCGGCGGGCATTTTAGTGAATTAGCAGGTACTCCTATATTTCCAAGCAGTGTAAATTTTTGTTAAAAAAGTATGAGAAATGAAAACTTATTATGTTTTTAGTTTGTTTATGATAAAGAATTGAACATTTTGAGCCTGGTCTGGGCACTGAGTGCCTAGAAGTAGGCAAGGTTTTTTTTTTCAAATTTCGATTTGTCATAACTTCTAAGAAAAAAAACAATCGATCATCGTGAAATTTTCAGAGCGTATTGAAATAGACAAGAATTTAATACACATGGACTTTCAAGATTGTGCGGGCAATTCTGTAGCTACAGCAGGCTCCTGAAAAATTTCATCAAGTCAAATAAAAGTTTCCGAAATTCCGCGGTAAACAAGAACGGCGACCCGTGATCAAATTACCTCTATTTTCAGCACTCGAAACTTCTGTTCACGAGAATCGACGATCGGATAATGCGATCGATATGAAATTTACAGGACATGTTGGTATTAGGTCTGATAGAAGTGATTTTGAAATACGGGCAACACTGTGGCAGTGGTGCCATTTGGAAAAATCGCTGAGAAAAAAACTAGTTTTTGGCCTATAGCTTCCGATTTAGCCACCAGATTTAGCCACACGCAAGAGGTGAACCTTACTCTAAGATAGATTTCATAGAAATTTAGTTGAAAAATTAGTATAGAGTCGCCAGCTATGACAATTTTTGTCACCTAAATATTGTAAATTTGCTCAGGAAGATTAAGGTTTTTTCCCTATAACTTCCGATGCAGTAACTCTCTATAACTTCCGATGTTGCATTTCTAATTCTGTAGGAATTTCGTTGAAAAATTGTGAAAGGGTTGCCAGCTATGATGAATTTTGTAATTTATTGACATTTCTTTATCTAACGATGTTGTCATAAAATTTCCAAATAGGAATTATCCTGCAATGACAATTAACAACAAATATTTAGGTTTCGAAATTTTGAAAATTTTGGACGGTGGTAGCCCTAAAATTATATTCACTGCTATAACAGCGCAGCCATTCAATCGAAATGAAATTCATAGGGTGGGTTTAACACAACTTGAAGCAGCTATGGTGCTAGGACATTATTGCCAGTACCTGATAATTTCGTAAATATTGCACCAACAGATGCTTCCATTCTGTATTCATAAGCAAAACATTTACAATAAAATAAGCAACCGATATTTAAATTTTCCGAGTTTTGGAAATTTTTCGGATGGCAGCCCCAGATATAGTTTAATCGCTGAAACTCTCAATAATATCCTCAGATGAAAACAAAATGCAAAGGATAGGTTGATTAAACATGATCATGTTATGATAAATTTATTGCTGCTGTGTTGGACAAATGTTGCCAGCACTGAGCATTTTCATCATTTGTGTTATAGGAAATGCTGTCAGAAAATGATATTTGTTACTTTGATTAAGAAATGGTTGATATGATACGACAAAGAAGGGTATAACGTCTTCCCACATTTTTAAATCCGTCAAAGATAATTTCTTCGAAAATTAGTTTTCTAGCGGTTCTGATGCGCTAGACTTTTTTTTGTTGAATTGCCCTTTTGATGATTCGCCATCAGTTACCCTGCTTGGTAGATTCTCTACTGGATTTCAGTTCAGTTGAGACGCTTGCCAAATAATCTCGCATTTCTCAAACCGCCATAAGTCTTCAGAGCAAACATTTTGATTGTAATAAGGAGCACGTGTGCACTCAAAATCTGCATGATTCCTCGTTAGCATGGTTCCTCATTCTTGGTTAGCATTTGTTAACTTCTCTCTTGCTGCTTTTCATGCAAAAACTTTGATATTTCGATGTACAAAATGACTTATACAAATCTCATTCGTTTAAGACATGAAAACTATTTAAAAACTATAGGCATATAATTTTTCCTCCAATTTCATTATCTTTACTGTATTTATAATTCCAATTATTTTCCTCTGATTATAATACTCCCTTACTGCCTACCACGTAATAGTATTTTTAGACCTGATTCTAGCGCTCTGGTGTAAATCTATTAATTCAAAACAAATATTTCATCGTCGTTTATTTTAAACCAATCACGCAGTGGCGGCTCGTCAGGGTGGGCACGGCCCGCCTGGCGCACCCTGACGAGCCGCTACTGAGTTAAAGTAAAGTAGATATTTCTTGTTGTTATCCGCGTATACCTTATAATAATGTTTTTGTGTCGAGCCGCCACTGCCAATCAGCTCGTTTATTTTGAAATCTGAACGTTCTATTTGGGGAGATAATAAACTTGTCGGTGGTCTCCAATTCATCTGCATCGATCCAGCAAAATACTGTTTATAATATAAATTCTGAACCAACACTAGCTTTTCTAGAAAATTAAGTAGCACACTAAACCTCCGCAACAGATTTATTTATAAGCGTTTCCAAGTTATTCGCCGGTAACCGTCACGGGCTTTCTTTCATAAGCATTTCAGCATGAGCTCATGCATAATCATCAAATATGCAAAACAAACACGATATATATGTCATATCATAAAATGGGGACTCGATTCTGTGATCTGAATACCATATTAACATGAGCCTACTAATTTCTCAGCAGGTATGTTTCACATTTCGAAAAATAGACTAGCATTATAGATGTTTACGACAATCTAATGTTGTTTGGGAATTAGTGATATGATTCTGAAATCGGTAGAGAGCACCGAAGGAAAGCACCATTGAGTTGTTTAGATAACTCAACATAATTACGATCAGCTCTCGAAAGTATGAAATTTTATCTGAAATTATCTTGAATCATTGAACCCAGATGCTTTTACGAAAAATCTCTGGCCAAATTTCAGATTTGAGAAATTTTCCGGCCGAATACATTAACTTTTCACCTTAATAAGAGTTTTGATTTATGAACCGTTTGCAGACCTATGCTCAACATTCTCACGTACGTATAACGCTAGATATTATCCGAAAAATCAGCAGAACGCCATGAAAAATAGCCGAATATTTTAGCTGATTTGCGGTTTTGATTTTGTAGATGCGATTGCAAAGCTTACAGCTCCATTGCCGATCTTGGTTACATGATCGTGCAGATACATGCAGTGATCTTCATCAGCGGCCTTAATTAGATGCTTTGGATGATTTGCTTTTGTTTTTGCTTTTGTTTACAATCGAGAAAGAAAAAACCACGAAAACTTGGACCATAATGCGTTTTTCACGTGTGTTTTCTGTAAAAATCGTATTCTTGTGTTCGAGTGAAGTTGCTGGCTGCTGTTGGTGGAAAAGATGATATCGGGTAATAGTTGGAACCATGCGATTACGATGCGAACAGGCGAAAAAAATTTGACGTTCTTCAGATGGCTGAATGAGTTGCGCAGGTTCATTGACTGAGTCATTGACTGAATTATAGTGAAACTGCTAGAATCTGACCTGTCGCAGGCGGATCGAATTCAGAGTTTTCGCAAGGGAAATCTTTTCAGAAAATTTCATGTGCACGTATGAGCTGGAATTGTGAGCGTAGTTAAGTTGCAAGAAAAAAAACATAAAAAAAACAACTTTATCACGATTGGTTTCAGATTTCGACTTGTTCGCACAAACAACCAAACAAAATCTAAAATGTTCATTGTCACGATTCCTATCTATATTCTCGACATGAAAAATGAATGATTCAAGAGTTTGACTGGATAGTTGTGGTGGGCTAATGTTCGAGCGGAAATTTCGCATCCCATTACAAAATGATTTCAATTTTTAGGCTCTAATTATAGTTGGCTGGTGATTTGTACGATGTAATAACAAGGGAGCAGTGAGGGAATTACCGCAAGATATGCAGTTTGGTTGAAAGAAATTTTCAGAAGAAGCTAATGATGGATTGATGCATCGAGTTGATAGTGTTTCGGGAGACTACAAAATGATGTATAGTGGCAGCTTAGGTGATGAGAAACAATCCGATTCTAATCAGGTCTGATTGTAGTTAATGATAATTCAAGCTTGTTAGTTGATTTAATGATGGCAAATAATTGAATTGCCTAGTTTCGAAGACAATGCTGAGTTTGCAGGAAAAGAAACAGAAGACCTCATTTGTTTTAGAGATCCGAGTATTTAACTGGCACTTAAGGGGGGAAATACATGTAAAATGGAAAAGAAATTGCTAATTTCAGATTGACTTAAAATATATATATTGTTTATTCAGAACATTTTTAATATTAAATCCTCAAAGTACATATCTTATAGTAAATGAAAATATTTTTTTAATAACTTTTTAACTCAAAATGGAGGCGATGCGAGCAAATGAAAAAACCACATCAAAAACAGCCTCGTACAACTTAACGCCTTTTCCGAGAAACTTGCAACGTTCAGAGAAAAAAAAATAGTCTAATGAGATCTATAATTCATAGGTGAACCAATAAAATTTAGAAAAAAAAATCAAATTTTTACAATAATATTAGATTAAAAAAAAAATCGATTTTTTTAAAAAAAAATCACGTTTCAAACATTGGTAAACTAATTATTTTTCCGAAATTACAAGAAAATGTAGGTTCAACGATGAGATAATACTCTTTTGTACATGTGATATAAATTTGAGCCGAATAGGTTCAATATTTTTTGAGATATCTTGTACGGAAATTGAAAAAGTACTACTTTGAGAAAAACGCGTTTAAAGTTCTGAAGCTCCACCGACCTGGGGAACGCCGCGCTGTCTATAACTGGCTATAACTCGAGAACTAATACGAATATCGCCTCAAAACTCTTTTTGGTATATTTTAAGAGTATTTCGAACACTTTGATGCAATAAAAAAAAATCGTTTTTGTTTTAGCAGTTACATTTATCTCCCCCCTTAAGAACTAGGCAGTGGTGAATGTGCCTATATTGCAGTTCCATTTATTTATACTCCAACTTTACAATGCATAAAGAGATTTTTAATTGCTAGTCATTCAATCATTTTGTCCTAAATCATGTCCTAAAAGCGTCGGCCTAAGCAATGGATGTACAACCTAAAATATGCTGTGCAACATAAAATGATTGGCAAGATCTAACGGTGCTTTCGGACTTTTGAGAGTGTCGCTTTGTTACCGTGACAATAAAAACTCATCAGTTCTTAGCCCCGAAGAACTTAAAACGCAGGCTTTGAGACATATACACTGTATCAAAAAATTGCACGTACAGTACCCTAGTTCTAATAAAACTTCTTCTATTTATTAAACAAAAAAAAACTTTTTTTCATTCTTTATATATTTATAAATTCTATACCGTTAAAGCTCTTTAGAGCATAACAGTATTTTGTTATATTTGCTTTTACTGTCACAGTACAGCAATAATAAACTCAAAAATATTTAAATAAAAAATCCTAGCGCATCAGAGCCGCTAGAAACACTAATATTCGAAGAACAGTAGAGGATTTGTGCAGACTTTGAGTGTGTATTCTACCACTAGATACTTAAGGACACCCTAAGTAATAATAGACCCTAAGCCAATTTAATTTTGATGACTTCATCGAAAATTACAGCGATTGAAAGGTGTTTGGGGTTGCCATCCGATAAGTGTCCAGACCTTAGAAAATTTAAACATTGGTAGGGTTCACAGCGGTTGGACCAAATATGACCTGGTTGGACCAAATATGATAACCTAGTTTAGGTCAGGTCGCTTGAAATCGTGTTCTGGCCTATCGCTCGAGTCGGGTACTGAGTGTTTACAGCAGGTGAACTAAATAATTTAAGCAGAATTTCGTGTATAGTCCGCGAACTAAACATCTGCTGTACTTATTTTCTTTACTTATTTTTAAATGTTTATGTAAGCATTTATTGGTACGGAAATAGCAATAACATCCGCGTGTTGGCTCTTGTGGTGGAAGGTTCTAGCCGGAGAATTGCTGAGAAATTCGCTTTTCTCCGAAGGACGGTCTTTCTCTGGAATTGACAATACGTGTATCAACGTGTCTTAAACTGCGGTTTCGTGTTCGTTGCGTTGTTTGAGTCACTTATGTGTTTGTGTTGTCCAGTAATAAATTAAGGTCAAACCCACCATAAACGGGTGTTATCGAAACCGACGGATGATGCGTTATCGTTGTAAGCCAACCTAATCCTCGTAAAACAGGATACTGTACTACTAAAAAAAAAAAACAATAAAGCCTCGTGCTGGCAACCCTTTGCTAGCACCGAAGTCAAAAATATGTCACATTTAACTCACGTTGAAGTCAACCTACTCTGTGAATTTCATATTGATCCGATCACTGCATTGGAAGTTATAGTGATACAAAGAAATTTTCGGGTTAACACCCGCTAAAGTTTTCAAATTTTCTAGATCGTAATATTTGTTGTTTTTTTTCACTAAAAGATCGATACGATTTGAAAATTTTATGATAAAATCGCTTACTAAAACTATGCGCAAAAATAAACAAAACCAACCATAGCTGGAAACCCTATCATTGTTTTTCCACCTAGATTTCTGCTGAGTATTGTCTACAATAAGCTGAATTCGCCAAATGCATTGGGTTATGATTCCATGACCGCACTGGAAGCTATAGGAAAAAGAGCTTTATTTTCCTCAGCGGATTTTCAAAATTTAAGACACTAAAATTACCATAGCTGGCAGCTCCAACCGAATTTTTCAACCAAATTTCCATCAAACGTGGCTCAAAGTATAATCTGGTGACTGATTCAGAATTTGTAGGGCAAAAAACAGTTATTTTCCTTAGTAATTTTTGAAGATGCCACCACTGGCACAGAATTGCCCAAATTTCAAAATTGACCTGAATTTCAAAATCGGACCTGTTCCTACTTAAGGCCAATACATTCTGTAAATTTAAACAGTATCTGATTATTGGGTCGTGAGTTCCCGTGAATAGAATTTTTGATACTAAAAATATAGGTAAATTGGGGAAGGGTTACCGTTCTTGCCCGTTGTAAAATTTCAAATGTTTTACTTTGGCTATGTAGACAAAGCATACGATTTTTATGAGTGGTTTTTTTTCTTTTTCCAAAAAGCGACAATTTTTCAGGAGGGTCGATGATTTGAAAGTTTTCAAATACAGGGTTGCCAACACAATCATCAAAAGCAAAACAAAAATACAAATTAATAATATCAATATGTCCTGAAAGTTTTATAATGATTTGATATATATATATATATATATATATATATATATATATATATATATATATATATATATATATATATATATATATATATATATATATATATATATATATATAAAACTGCACATGCACACAAGATTAGCTTATGATCTCTTCCAAAAGGAAAGTCGCGGTACTTAGTTTCTAGTGTAGATTTACACACGATTCTCATTTATTGAAGGTAGTAGTTGTAAATGCTCAATAGAGCTGTGCAGTAGTGATGCGCTATAGCGAGATGTTTAGCTCGATTGTTTCGATTGCTAAAACATCTCGAAATATCTCGATGGTTTTAAATTGGACTCGATTGTTGACTCGTTGGTAATTGTGCAATCGAGAGAATCAAAAAAAACATCTCGCTATCTTGCAATCGACCATTCGGTCAGACATCGACAATCGGTTGACGGCAATCGAGTCAGCTATGAAGCACGTTCGCCTTCGGCTGCGAGCTGCTGCATTGTGTTGATCTTAGCTACAGTATTCGGCTATCGCACTTGTCTTTAGTTTTAGCTACCCCAGAGCTACAGATTTTCTGCAATAAACCAGTCTTCAACAATCGAGTACAGCAATCAAACACCACAATCAAACACAGCAATCAAACACAATCGAACCCAACAATCGAATAGAACAATCGAGTATAGCAATCGAATTCAACAATCGAAATGAACAATCGGGTAGAACAATCGAGCATATCGATTGATCTCACGATTGTTCTTTCGATTGTGGAAACATCTCGCAATCGCCCATCACTACTGTGCAGTAACTCTTATTAAAAAAAAAATTCTAAAATGGCCGAATCATACCGCAAAGTCTCTGTTGAAGAAATCAACTGTAAAGCTTAAGGAGGAAGGTAAAAGTTATGCTGAAATATCAAGTATCATTGGCATGCGATGTTCGACCATACAAACGGTTATAAACATTTTTAAAAACAACAAAAGTTTTGAAATTTCCCAAGGAAGAGGTCGGGAGAAATTTAGATGAGCGTTTGGAGAGGCAAATTGAGAGAATTATTAAGAATGACCATGTGCTCTCAAAACAGCTGCAGACCTTAAAAGAAATGATGGAGTATCGTTGAATGTTCAGATAGTGCGAAATTTTCTCCATAAAAAGTGTTACAAGGGATGTATTGCAAGAAAAAAACCGTTCATTTCGAGGAAAATGTTGCCCGATGATGGAGTATGCCAGAGAATATGTAACAAAGTCAGTCCAATTTCGGGGAAATGATATTTTCGTAGATGAAAGTAAGGGTAATTTTTTTGGTTCTGATGAGCGGCGATTTGTTTTGAGCGAAGTCAACTCAGCGTTGCAGTCAAAAAATTTGCGACCCACTGTGAAACACGGATGTGGAAATGTTTTGGTATGGAGAGCGATGGCGGCAAATCGCGTTGGAAATTTGATATTGTTTAACATATAAATGAGTTTCAATTAATGATAAGGTGGTGAACGTGCAATTTTTTGACAAAGTGTATACCATTTTCGAGTCAAATTCATCGGTTTTTGGTACAAAATCATGTTTTTGAAGTGTAATTCATATTTTTTCAAATCATATTCGTATATTTTCGATATCAATTCATACGTTTTCAAGCCAAATTTGTATTTTTTTTTGGAAAAAAAATTCATAATTTTTCCGAGTCAAAATCGTAGTTTTTCGAGGCGAATACATAATTTCAATTAAAAACATGAGCTTACCTTAAGAAACTGATATTCATTAACCAAATAAACTGTCATTTAACGACTGAAAACTGGAATTATTGAATCAAGAGAGTACATTTTGTGATTGTTTTATTTTCCGTAGAAATCTTTTTGCATATGATATAGAAATTACGTATGATGCAATCATGCTAATATAACATTATTATATTCTTGTATGATACAAGTTTGAGGCGAAACTGAAGTTAACAACAAACTATCAATTTCGTGCAATGCACTTAGTTGTGCCTACTTGCAATTGGATTAATGAAAATGATATGAATGCATTTTTGTTTCAACTGGCGTAATTCTAAAAAAAAGGAGTAACAAAACTTAATCTCACATAAATTTTCTTAATCTCAAAATGAGTAAGCTATCCTTTACCAACACAGGAACTAATTACTTTGATAATCGTTGAAAACCCGTGCGGATCACTCTTGAAACACCTATGCCTACATTCAATGAGGAAATTCAAATAAAGCTAGCTCTCAAAAGAACTTAAATAAATCTAGCTCTCAAAAGGTATAAATAGCCTGAATTGAATTATTGAATTATTTCTTCAGTTGAAAGCTCATTATAAAATGAATAAACAACAAGTACTCAGACTTATATAAGCTCACACTCCACCCCGAAGTCACTGTAACCGAACAAGAACCAAACAAAAAACCCAAGACAGTAACCTGACTATTTTGCTGCTGCAACTACACACCATTTCTTTACAAACAATAACTCGTCAGCCTCACATCCAGCATACCAATCAACTACTACTGCGAAGCGAGTATCGAGTTAGATTTTGAACAATGATTAAAAAGTGTGTAGGAGTTGTATTAGCATCCAAAGTCTCTTCAGACCACGTCACTCTTTTGACCCTTGCGGCACTTAGAGCTTTGCAGCCACTGTAACAGTTTTCAGACCTACATCCGTTTAAACATGTGCATGCTTACAATAAGATATGTGTTCGTAAATAATTATATTTTTGAATAAATTACCTGTCGCTTACATATCCCAGCGTCGGCTCGTTTTAAAATGTAAATAGCTGAAGCTGTTTCTTGGTCAAAGACGCTTTGTTGAAAAAATCCAGTTTAATACAATGCCGATTATTTCATTTTTGGGTTGAGAACTTACAGTGAAACATTTTCGAAGATTATCAAGTGCTAGAGGAATCACGGTGGTGCTGGAAAGCACTGTAAATAGATTTAAATAACCAAATCACTTTGCACATCCGTATGGAAATTTAGTCCGGCGCAAAAAACGATCTTTAGATAGTTTTTTATTCGATGATTAATTCCAGACAGTGTGAGACATCACAAAAATACTTCACTTAGCCAACGGCACACTTGAAACTATGTAGCTCACTTTGGCTCAATAAACACTTGAACAAATTCACAAGGACATCGTCTCGGCAGCTCGCGTGAAAACCACAAATATCCGCCACCAAAACGCAATGTATCCACCATCACTCTTTCATCTTTTCGCCCGCACATCGAAACGAATTTGTTAATTTCCAATTGGATAGACACATCAAACAAAATATTTGTTTATCGAACTTGAAACTGCAGCAACAGAAACAAAAAATTCGAGCAAGTAAAAACCAAAACCTCGCAGTACTGTTGAAGTTGAGCTAAGCAACAATCGCGGTCGCCATCATCACACAGTCGGTGTGTTGCGTTCCTATATTCACTATAAAAGCCGAGAAGCTGAAAAACCGGTGTTCGCTTCAAGAGCAACGTATAATCAAAACGCGGCCATCTTACGTTTCCAAGCAGGCTCAAATGCAAAAAAAGGCTCCACTCGGACTATGCGCAAGTTATCCGTGGCCGGTTGCACTTACTTTTGTTCGTATGTTCTTTCTGCCGCGCGTCCTTCGATCACTCAGGCCCGCCCGAACTTTTTTTCAGAGTTCCACGTACTAGATTTGGTTTTTCGAATGTTTTCCCGATGTATTCGAGCGCGATAACACCATTGCCGCCACTGTCATCTTCGATGGACAAAGTTAAGCACTCAACTGAGTGCTAGTATTTGTCGTTTACTTGTCCGCTCCGCGGCTGGATGCACTCACCTGGCTAGTCTTGTGCATATGTGTTTCAATCAGGTGAAAACAGGTGGGGTGAGGTGGAGGCTATAGCTACGTATACAATGTGGATTGATTTAGGGAATGAGATTGAAACAATGACAAAGAAACGGATTGTTTAAAGGTTTCGATTCGATTGTTTGAATCTCAATCCCGTTTGAATCCGGTATTGTATACTAGGCTTGTGAAATCTCTCAGCTGAGCTGCTCACATTTGCTGTAGTCGTTTCTCTTTGAGTTTGAAAAATATAGGGAAATTAGTGCACAAACCATTTTCTAGCTTTTGTTGATCCTAAGCAGATGCAACAGTATTAGTAAAGGATATTTCAAACTTTGATGTGCGCTTAAAGTCCGCTACAGACCATCGCACTTCCCCAATTTGTACGATGTTGAAGTACCCTGAGAACCGAAGATTTTCATCAACGAGGCTGTCTTCTACACCAATGCCTTCTACACTTTCGATGTGCGGCGTAAACACGAAGGTCTGTAGCAAACTTAAGAGAATTGTTATTGAAATTATTTGGTTTTTTGCCCATCCTTTGGGCTAAGTTCTGGTTTTGAAATACTTGCATTTAAGTTCTTCGCACATCTCTTGAGAAAAAATAGCACATTTCATTCAGGAAATTTAATTATTTTCGAAATGTATGTCCAATTAGACACATATTTTAAACTTCCTTGCAGAGGCTTACTTCCTTAAATAGTCCACTCAAAAAGAGCACAAAGAGATTGAATTAAAATAAACAGAAGGAGTGCTGCGAGCGGCATGAAGGGAAAATCTTTTTGCTGAGAGTAAAGTGCAGGTGTAATGAAAGTAGCTACGTCTACAATGTGGTTTGAAAACGGATTAGGATTGCTGTATATTCGTGCCAGATTGATTTGGATTAGTCGAACCGATCAGAAATATTTTCCAGATCGGATTGACTTTGAGATTAAAAAAAAACCGGATCGAGAGATTGAAAAATTCGAAGCCCACTTACTTCTGCTCACGTGTGTGACTTTCCAATGCGGCATACTTTGCCATTGTAAAACTGGCTGAATTGAATTCAATCCAGTCAGTCCAAGTCGATCGTCTACTACTTTCATGTTCAAGAATCAGCGTACCTCTCACACATTCCGCTTCACCTCTGCATTCTAAATACTCGAACTGAGTTGAGTCATGTAAAAGAACCCGAAAAAAATCCTACGCAAAATTTCCCTTGTCTGGCAATGCTTCTCCTGTCATTCAATTTCTAATCAACGACTTGTGACAACTTATGTCAAAAACGGCTTGGGGCACTCAAGGGCTTCCTGATGTGCGCTTGGACTGATTCTGCATGTTTGGCATGAAATTGTAATGTGGGAAATACATATTGGCCGAGACGAGGCGAGCCGAAGTCAGACGAGACCGCGAACATGTGGACGGCATTTGACAGCTCGTCCGAAATCGCTTTGGCTCGTGCTCAACATCCATTCCGATCGGAAAGCGGACGAGCGCCTCTGACACCTGTCAAAGTCGCTTGTCTGGACCGTCCACACACTCGGCTCGCCTGGGCTCGGCCAATATCTATTTGGCACATAAGATTTGTTAGGAAATACTCATCTATGTGGTTTTAAATGAAAATGTGTGAACGTGCTCCAGAAGCTGAATCAATTTGCCGAGCTTGCAGTGGTCATTGCCGTGGAGAAGTAGATCTCCTTAAAATGCCTACATTACTAGAAATATTCATTCGAGTTTCAACCACAACAGTATGTTGATTTATTTAGCAAATTTTTAATAATCTACTTTTAACTAACTTTTGTGATTCCGTTGATGTCGCTGCTTTTTCTATCGATATTTCAAGCGAATTTTCAAAATAAAAATAAAGCGAACCAGTTTCATGTCGTTAATATGTTAATATTTTTAGGTGGATCAAAACGATCTTCTCCCAAAAACAATATGCAGCAGCTGTAAACATCGCCTTGATGAGTTTATTCAGTTTCAAAATATGTGCATTGAATCATATCAGCGGTTCTTAAGCCTTTCTCAAAGCGATCGACTAAAAGTTGAGCAACATGTATTGACAAACGCAGCTTTTGATGGAACACCACCACCTCCTCTTTGTGCTACTACTGCTGAATGGGACACTGAAAGTCTAGAGTTAAATTCTAAAAAAGCTAGTGATGACGATGACGACCAGAAGATCATTGAGTCGGATCCTTTTGCTGATTCCTTTTTGAAAATTTATTCACCCATTCATTGTCAAACTAATGAGTGTTGCACAAGTTCACCAGACAGCGGATCCGATGACGAAATCCTAGCCGAAAAAATACGAAAATCAAAAAGGAAACAGAAAAGAGATACTGACGATGTGAAAGGAACAGACGAAAGTTTAGAGGATAGTAGTAAAAATGAGAGTTACATTAAACGTAGAAAAGAGAAACCTTATGTCTGTAGTAAATGCTCTAAGGCGTTTCTGAAAAAGGAAGTTTATGAAGGACACATGAGGCAGCACGAGGGATTGAAGGTATTTTTGTGTATCTTGTAAATTCGCTTAAACCTACGTAAACCATGATGTTCTAGCCATTTGAATGCGATAAATGCGGCAAGAAATACTCTAGGATAGAACGTTTAAAGAATCATATTCTTAATGATCACTCAGACAATCCGATGAGATTTTGTTGCGACATCGAAGGGTGCGATAAAAAATATCGAAATCGTGAGACTTTAAAGAGACACATTAATACCCACTTCAATCCGCCACCTCCTGTTGATAAAAGTGCCCGCCAGGTATTTATTTGCGAACTTTGTGGAAAGCAGTTGTCCACTAAAGGCGTGTTAAAGGTAAGAATCATCGAAACAAAAATAACTGAAACCATGCGCTTATTGTTGCTTCTGTTACGCCAGGAACACGAAATGATGCATAAAGGTGAATTTCCTTATGCCTGTGACGTTTGTCCCCGTCGATTCCGCGTGAAAAATAAACTTTATTTGCATAAACTACGACACGAAGGAGTCAAAAACTTTTCGTGTAAAATTTGCGGTCTAAAAAAGACTACAAACAAAGAATTGAAAAGTCATATGAATGTGCATACACGCGAGAAACAATATCCGTGTAAATTTTGCAACATTATATTTCTTACGAACGGTGTGTTATAGACGAAATATTTATTGGCAAATTCTTAATTTAACACTTCTTATTTTCATTGATTTTTATATAATTGTAGGAAACCTCGTGCGGCACGTTCAAGTTGTTCATGACGGTATCAAGTCTTATGTTTGTACTTATTGTGATAAAGCTTTTGGTAAAGCCGAAACCTTACGAAATCATACAATGAAACATACTGGCGAAAGGCCTCTGCCATGTCCACATTGCGAAAGGCGATTTATATCAAGGACTTCGTTGCAATATCATGTTAAGAGGCATGAAAAAGAAACTAATGAAACAAAGAATTCGCAATCTGAACCCGTAAAAGAAGAAATGCCAGGGGCCCATTGTCAATCCAATGGACAATAATTATAGATGAGTTATGTTTCTTGTAGGTATAAAATATTATTTAGGTGTAGAGTATGTAAGTGACTGAATTGTTCAAACTCAAATAGATTTGATTTTAATACAAAAACAGTGGATGTTTTCCTTTGCAAATAAATCATGCGACAAATTGTATGTAAATAAAAAGGAATGCAACGGGGGTTTCTCAGTATCATAGCCATACCAAATTTTAAGCTAGTATGATAAGGATGACAAGCCGGCTCAAATCTTATGTCTTTGCTGAAATACATAATACCTTTGTCATAGCATTCCGAATCCACGACAATATGAATGCGAAACCGTTTAAATTTTGATTGCTATTCTTCTATTTCAATTTTTGCAATATTTCTCCTAAGTACATATTTTAATTTCCTGTCATTCTTAGAATTTGCAATTACTCTACCATGTAAAAAATTACAGAATAACTCACATAAGCGTACGGAAAATACACGAGAAGATAGCACGCTGAAGAAAAATAAAAAGCACCCCCAGAAACAAACACAACCAATAAACAAACACAATCCAGCCGTCAGCCCAACCAGTGACGATTCCCGTTACGCGGCAACAATGCCTTCTAGAAGTACGGGCCGTCAGGCTACGTAATCGTTCTCGCCGTGACGTCATGAGTTTAGGAAATTTGACATTTCCACGAGGCAGTGCCGATGTACACGGAGATTTCACTTGCGGTTTTTTGGTTAAAATATGGATAAAACGTTAGTTTTTTGTGCGTGGACGCGTTATAATAATAATATTTAGTCATACCGTACACTTTGTACCAATTAATTGTATCGCGACAGTAAATCGACACGAACCATCACATAACCTAACACCAACCGATAAACATTTCGTAGCGAATTTTCCACGTTATACCGCACGCACCGCATTAATTTCTATTTTAGCTGTTCACTAGCACTGTTCCGCGTAAACCACTTTAGTTTTCATTTCACTCACTTTAACACAACCCGTACAAATTACATTTTTCCGCGGACGTCCCATAAGACTACGTGTGTTTTTCGCGACATTTGTCCCGATGCTCTGACGTCATCATTCTGCATTACGGCCCGTACATCTAGAAGGCATTGGCGGCAACCAGTCATGAGTCAAATTACGCAGCGATGTAAAACACGCAAGGCATATGTTGCACCAATGCCTTCTAGAAGTACGGGCCGTCAGGCTACGTAATCGTTCTCGCCGTGACGTCATGAGTTTAGGAAATTTGACATTTCCACGAGGCAGTGCCGATGTACACGGAGATTTCACTTGCGGTTTTTTGGTTAAAATATGAATAAAACGTTAGTTTTTTGTGCGTGGACGCGTTATAATAATAATATTTAGTCATAACGTACACTTTGTACCAATTAATTGTATCGCGACAGTAAATCGACACGAACCATCACATAACCTAACACCAACCGATAAACATTTCGTAGCGAATTTTCCACATTATACCGCACGCACCGCATTAATTTATGTTTTAGCTGTTCACTAGCACTGTTCTGCATAAACCACTTTAGTTTTCATTTCTCTCACTTTAACACAACCCGTACAATTTACATTTTCCCGCGGACGTCCCATAAGACTACGTGTGTTTTTCGCGACATTTGTCCCGATGCTCTGACGTCATCATTCTGCATTACGGCCCGTACATCTAGAAGGCATTGGTTGCACCCCAAACACAGTTTTCCGAACTGCCAGAAAAGTGGCATGTAATTGGGCCTTTTTAGACTTGTATTCTTGATGCAGTCCTATAACCGGTTTTCTGGGCAAGAGGCAGAAGAATCGAGGGGAAATCTCTACAAAAAGTGATGCACTTGGAGAGAATTTTTCATCACTTTTGAAACAGATGCAAATCACTAACACAACTATAAACATAGTTCACGGGTCAGGAATTTTTCATGAAACACTCAAGTCGAAATGAGAAAACAACAACACGCACACATTCATATGCATAATCGGTATATGAACGGTTCCGTTGCTGAAAAATACAAGTGTGGAAATGTTGATTGTTGTAAAACCAGTTTCAGGAGTGCATCAAGAATACATGTGTAAAAAGGCCCATTGGGCAACTTTTTGCTCAGTTGTTGGTATGAGCTGTCCTTATGTAAAGTGGTGAGTGGTGATGAGATACGACTTGACATATATTCGCACCTGCACTGAATGGGCACTTACATAAGTTCACACGTATTTGCGGATGTAAAAATGTGCCTCTATTGCTCAGAAACCGGTCGGTGTTGACACTTGCTTATGTTCCAGACTCATGCTTGGCCATGGATATACTTGTAGACATTTATTTACCTTAGTATGGTATCACTATAATGTTGACAAACACTAGCAGCTGCTTGTTATGCTGTCACGTTGACAGCGGAGTTCAGACTGGGCTGATAAGTGCGATATTGGCGATTGTCGGTGAATTTTATTAAAATAAGAGGTTTAGAAAAAGCTCATTCGTCCGAGACGATTTTATGTATAATGGGTAAAAATAAAGTTGAACCAGAAACTCTATGCCGGGCATGCACCTCACCTCACAATGGTGACAAAGTGGATTTACTAAATGTGCCGAATTTGGCCAGGCTATTTATTCGCATCACAGCAACACAGGTATATTCGAAATTGCTTTTGTATTAAGTGAATATAAAGAGCAAAAAATTATACTATTTTGCCCGATAAACAAACCAAATTCATGATGCACGAGATATTAAAACTTTCTTGTGTTTTTAGATTGACGCGGCTGATTTGCTACCGAAGCAAATATGTGGGAATTGCTATGATTGTTTGGACAGTTTCGACCGATTTCAAATAATGTGCTCCGATTCGTATAAATCACTCACTGCGATGTTTCCAAGCTCTGGAATCAAACAAGAACTCCACTTTGGCGATGTTGCAGGTCTAACAGAGGAAGCACCAGAGTTTCTAGCTAGCATAACAGTGCCAGCATTCGATGCACCAGATATTCAGTATGAAATAATAGGAAAGCCTGAAATGAATGGGGAATTCGATGAATTGAATGCAGATAATGATAATCTTGATGAAACCGTTGATAATTCATCGTATGTTGAAGATACTAATGCAACAGAGATGTGCGACGGTGTAGATATTAGCCAAATGGAGCAGGTGACTTATTCATGGGTGGTAGAAGATATTCAGTCTAACGATTCCACTTTCGATGAAGAAAATATGATCAATTCCGGTATTGTGGTAGAAAATTTTGTTGTGGACAACTTGGGCGTTGAAAGTGTTAGCCCTACAAAGAAGAAGCGCAAGAGAGGTCCAAATGGTGCTTACGGTTTTCAAGGCACACCTCACGCTTGTGGCATTTGTCCATTGAAATTCTGGGATATCGAAAAATATCACTCGCATTTGAAGAAACATGAGAACAGAATACAAAATGGAATGATAAAGACTCGAGTGAAAAAAATAAAACAAGACAAAAAAGATCTGAAACAGAAAAACAAAATCAAGCGGGTAAGAGAAAAAACGCATGGCCTTTTTGTTCAAATCATCTCAGATGATACAATTAGATATTTCCTGATTTTTATGCACAATGTGATCTCCCTCCTTCCTTCACTTTCTATTTCACTCTATCAGCGTACACAGTCCGTGTGCACAGTTTTACACCGCCAGACAACTAGTTTGTTGGTATAAGGGTCAAAACAATTCTTATAAATATGATAGACTCTCCTTTATAATCTCGTGATTGTCGCCAGGGACATGTAGCCAGAGAAAAGTATAGAAAAAACTCTGGTGTTTATTGTCAATTTAGCTACATTAAATACTTGCATTTTCTGTTTAGTTTTTTTTTCGTTAGGAAAGAGTTTATCTTAAAACCACAATAAATGTAAACTCGTCTTAACTCATTCGAATCAAGGACTTGAAATAATTGTTCTTATTATTTTGCACGTAGCCGCAAACACAATCCAGTGGAACTGAAGAAATAACGAAAAAAGAATATTGCTGCAATATTTGTAAGAAGCCATTGAGCTCAAGAGGTAAGTAACCCAAAATTATTGTCCATATGATCAATGCCCATGAAATTTATAAAAATATTTACATATTAAAATATTCATTACAGCGGCAGTAGTTAGACATATACAGCAGGTTCACATGGGTGTTAGAAAGCATATATGCAAGATTTGTGACCGTGCATTTGCAGAGAAGAGAACTTTAACTAGACACCAGCAGGTTAATCATTTAGCAGCGTAGTAGAAGACGAGCAAACGAGAAGTGAAATTTTCGTTCAGAAGTAATTGTGTGAAAAATGTGTAGTATTTATGAGATTTACAGCATTTTGACCTATTTCCAAACTCCAAATGCACTTAGCAAAAGTAACAATGTATTGTAAGTAAATTATGTTAACTTTGAGCATGATTATTTGTTGTAAATATTTTGGGGGTTACTTTAAAGCATGCAGCACACTTTTAAAAGTTTTTTTAATGGTACACACGTATTTAGGAATTTATATTTTTGCACGGAGTCATCACAGATAGAAAATCTTTCTACCCACCGTGGATCGGCACAAGATTTTTTAATTTATTATTTCAATTTGGCTATTATTTTATAATGTTATACGTCTGTATATTACAGATACATATATTCAATGTCTAACCCAAATTTATTATGTCAGTAATAATTGTGTAGTAATTTTAAGTGTAAACATAGGCAAACTTTCATATTTTTATGACAAATCTGTTAGTTTTAAGCACTTGTAAAATATTGTAGCTATAAGGGTTGTAATAAAAATATTTGCGTATACTAGAGTTTATTGTACCTGCATCTGCTTGAGAAAAATTTCCAAAATGAACAAAAAACAAAATATGAACAAAAAATCGATTGGCTTAGCTATCCCACCATCACTAAAATGAACTGATTGATTAATTCAAAACTTCCAGTCACAATTGAAACCTGCAACAATGAAAAAAAACTTGTTTGCAATATTCAAGAATCGGGAGAGGATTAATAGTATTAGCCCTATAATGATAAAAATGTACGAGGATTAAGCATTTCTAGTCATTTGACTGCATTAAGGATTCACACGAGAAAACAACGAACCGAAACATATTTGTTTTTTTCAGGTGTTTGCGTCCAGCATTGCATTGTTGTTGCCCGTACTAAGGAAAGACTTCAGCTGGGAGTCGATAATAGTCTTGTTTTTCGCGACTCAGACTAGATTAGTTTTGACCGGTTCGCAAAAAATAACGATTCATACCAGATAGGTTGCTGTATTCACCTCAGTTGCTGATCCAACAATAACTTTTTACAAGTTAATGATATTAAAATACTATCGTGGCGTGTAACGCTAATTCAGCAGGTATTTGTCTAACGTTGTTTTTTACTTTTCTATGATACTGCCAAAGCTCAGGGGATTACCCTTTGAAGCGAATGCTTAGATATAGGGCAACAGAGTGACACATGTGGGAGAAGCCGACATCAATTATTACATTATTTAATTAAGAGCTACAATTTTTTTCTTTTTTTCTGAGGCACTGATCTTATAATGGGAATTTAGTATGTCACTGTTATTAGGAACCTAGAATTTGCCTGTCACTGTTACTACCAGGTCCTGAAATTTCAATCTATACTTTCCATAATGCAAGCAAAGGAAAACCTTGTTTCGAATCGACACACTATGTATCGTTGTAGCAAACTTCTATTTTTCTTATTCGGAGGAAACCGAAGCGTTCCAAAAGTCACAGTAATAGCCTACCCTTGAACCACCGAGTTGAGTACTCAAGTCATGGAATTACTGCTGTTATTGCCCAAACTGTACCATGAGTACGAGTATCAATGACTGAAAATACTTCCACTTCTTGCTTGAGGAACAGTGACCAAACGAGTTTTAAAATACTTTCAGTACCCAAGGAACTGTAACTTAGGTACTGCTCCTGAAGAACAGTATGAGTAATACTTTCGGTTCCTTAGTCACTGTTGCGCAGGAACTGTTCCAGTGGAGCAGTGTCAAAGTTCGTATGAGAAATACTTTCGGTTCCTCAGTGATTGTTCCAAAGGAAAGAAGGAACTGTTCCAGTGGAGCAGTGACAAAATTTCTGTACATGGTATGTGAAGCGTACTTTGCAAGATTAAAATATGTATATTACTGCTGTAATTGATTGAATCTTGGATGATTTTTGAATGATGTTTACTTCTGATACAATGAAAATAAGTTTATCAATTACAACAAGGGTTATTTTTGCTTAATTGTTGCAGTTTCAAGAAGTGCGTACGGGCTGTGTTTGGGACGATAAGGCAATGTCGACGATATATGTAAATTGTTAATTTGATAGCTATAAATTGCTATTAGATCTTTTTTAGACATTGATAATTGTACTCGCGATATTAAAAAACGGACACATTTAGGTCAACAAAGATATGGAAGAAAAGGCACGATGTGAAATTTGATGTTGCATGCATGCTGGTATTAAGGGTAATTCTGATCGGAATATTTTATAAACATATGTGCACATACAGTGGGTAAACAAAGTTAAGGTACAAACTCTCAGCAAGAATAGACAACTTATTTTTAATGCTACTTTAATCATAAATGATGGTGGCTTTGCTTTTAATTAAAAGTTTTGGATATTTACTTTAAGAATAATATCGAAAAAACTGGAAACGAAACAAATTTCACAACATTAACGTAAAATTGAATAGCACAAAAAAAAAAGTTAAGGCACAGCGCAGTTTTATCTTAAATTATTTGTAATTCCTGGAAAAAATACAATCAAATGTAGTTAAAATCATGAAAATTTGATATTTCTATTCAGTCTAGCTTGAAAAGTGTTTTGTAAAAGTAACTTTATATAGGGTGTTATGAAAAAAGAGTGTGAAAACAAAAGCGGTTAATGCAGAAATCCGCGAAAGTATTTTGCGACGTTGGAAAACATGAATGTCGTATTCTGAGATTGGCATACTAATGGAAAAATCAAGATATACAGTGAAAGATGTAATAACAAAATATAAATCAACCAAATCGTATGAAACAAAGTATCGGTCAGAAAGGCCTAAAATCTTATCTGAGAGTGAAAAAAGTGAATTATCGGAGAAATTAAGAAACATCCTAAATTAAGTGTCCCAGTTTTACGAATTAAGGTGAAAGAACGAGTTGAAAAGGAAGTCTCTAAACAAACTATTCGAAATTTAATAAAGAAAGCGGGTTTCAAGGGCAGAATGTGCCGAAGTAAACCTTATATTAGTAAAAGAAATGAAATTGTTCAATTACGTTTTGCTTAAGAGTACGTAAAAAAGCCAAAATCATTCTGGAACTCCATAATTCTTGTTAGTGAAGTAAAAATTAATGTTTTTGGATCTGATTGGCGGCGATAATTTCGGCGAAAGCCTAATACAGAGCTTAGGAGGAATCATACAACTTCCACTCTAAAACATTAAACATTATGGTATGGAGCTGTATAGGGGCATCTGGTCCTAGAAATATAGAATTTATGAACGGTACGATGGATCAAACGTGTTACCTGGGTATTCTTAAAAGAAATAATAAACAAAGTGCTGAAAATTTTTTCATTTTATACAATTTTGACATGTATCAGGACGAAGCCCAATTCACAGCAATGTCGGGTTTGGGCTATTTGTAACTATCCAAGTGCTATAAAAACCCCCTCAGTCACCGAACTTAAACCCAATCGACCATTTATGTCATCACCTCAAAACCAGAGTAGCATTGTGAAAGGTAAAGTATAACAAACGGCTCCAAGATGTCATAATTGATGAAAGGACAAAAATTTCACCCACTTTTTGTAAAAAATTTGCGAAAAAGATGCCGAACGACAGCGAGAAGTGGTAAAAATGCATGGAAGCGCTACAGAGTATTAGCGCTATGTAAGTTAATTTTTTTGAAATTGATCACTTGAAAACCATTGAAATAATTTCAGATAAAACGGCACTGTGACTTAACTTTTTTTTGCGCTATTTTGGTACTTCAGTGGAAAAATTTTACGTTTTTTGTGAAAATTGCTTCGTTACCGGTTTTTTTTTATATTGTTGTTAATGTAAACATGCAAAACTTTTAATTAAATGCAAAAACACCATCATTTATTATTAAAGTTGCATTAAAAATAGGTTTTTTGTTCTTACTAAGAGTTTGTGCCTTAACTTTTTTTACCCACTGTATGTATTGATGAGAAGCTTAATGAGTTTACCGAGGATTTGACTTTATCAGAATTCGTTCGTAATGAATAGACAATGAGTGAAATAATATAATTGATAATTTTTCCTTATGAATTTCAAATTCAACGTTTATGATTGGTGGTGTGTAAATCATTTTAAGGTGAGCGAATTTCCTTAAAGAAGAATACGTAAATGTCTGATTAATGATTTGGTGAAACTTAGTTAATAATTGTATGACGGGATGAATATAAGTAATTAAATACCATAATGCTAGTACATATTTTGATTTACTTTTGTAATTGTATGTTTTTATACTGATGGAATTTTTGTGATTGAATTGTTCGCACTCACAAAAGCTCGAATGATAATATTTTATGAACAATACGTTGAGGGAACTGATTTCAACCCGTAAATTGAGTTTATGTTTGATAATGATGCATGTATAAAATGGAGGTAAAAATATGATATTTGTAGCTCTTATGATTATTTTCTTATGATTGAGCCCTTTGAACCTTCAGAAACATATCCAAATTTTTCAACATTATTTCAATGTATACATTAGGAACAGGAACTGTTACTTTTACTACTGTTACTCCGACTGAGTGAGATCACTGAGGTAGGATTTTGTTTTTGTTTTCAATGAACAAAAACAACTAACAACCCAACCAGAACTCGATAGAGATGCAAAAACACTCGCCTAATGTTGAAGTAATGCGAAATATTTTTGGCGCGAGTGATGAAAAATCTTGGCGCGAATCTGCATGCTAGTGCTCAGGAATGAAAAATACTGGGAACGTATTTTTTTTATGGAAACCGAAAACAAAAAGGAAAGGTTCACAATTTTCGCGCTTGGTATTCTTCGATTGAAAAGGGGCCAGAGCGAGGGTTTCGATCGTTGTGGAAGGGAAAAGGAAATAAGGGAATTCCGGTATGTGGGGTATCGCGATCGGAAAAAGTGTGCTCAGTACTGGGAGATTTTTGAGGGATTGCGAAGTGAGCTGGGTCACTGACAAATAGTGACGCTACAATGCATTCAAGCAGAATGCATGAAGCAAACATCCTTAGCAATGCAGATGTAACGCTTGAATGCTGTTTTTCAAATAGTCCATGATGTAACTATATACATTACTCGCAAAAATAAGGGGGAACGACCTAGCGAACATACAACGTACATAGTCGGCGATGAGTAATGTGTGCTGCATAAGGCCAGAAAACCGACTCGGTTTAGTTTTGCACTACAAAACCGAGAGGCGTCCAAACCGCGGAGTGTGTCATCACAATGCTAAATGAACGCACGATCAAACCGACTCGGCTTTCCTCTCGGGAAACGCTTCGCTGGAACCGCCGTGTTTGTCGTTGACCTAAAACGGAAAGATGAGAGTTTCAGAGCATTTCAAATTATCACTGAAAAGTAAAATGTTTAGGGTACTTTACATTGAGAGCCATGCAGGGGCAAGTTTCAAGCAGCAGTACGAATTCCCTCTAGACAACGTGCAATGCGAAACTACACTTTTGGAACTTCCAATCAGCTTCATAATCTCATAAGAATACGATGGTGGGCTTGTCAAAAAAAAAACTCTTTTTATAAACCTATATAGCTAAAAGCTCGAAGTTCCCCTTCTATATACCTTACCATCCTAGGACATCCAATGTTAAAGAGAAATGAACCGGGTATATATCTGAAATTATTACGGAATGCTTGTGCAAGAAGAGTACACCTAATATGAATGAAGTTTTTTATATAACACTCGAAAAAACCAATCAAAGTGAAAAATCACTGCAAAACCAAGCACATTCACCAACGCGTTCAGAATCAGAATGATTTACTGTGCATTAAAAATTGTTAAGCCAAAAATTGTTTAATTGTTATCAATTGACCCCGATTCCGAGGCAATATATACTTAACCAAGGACTTGTAGCTGCATCAAATCTAGATACGGATGCTACAATGGCAAATCAAACTCACGTCGAATAATAGTATTCCTTTGAATGGTTAAGAAAATGTACGGAATTTAGCGATAAATTTTAGGAAACAATACGTATTGATTATAAAATATATTTATGAATATTGGATCTAAAAAAAGCTTTACCCTTATGATATTGCAAACGCAATATTCATTAACTATTGTCAGCCAAAAGATCGGCTTTAGAGTTATGACGTCGAGCGTGGATTTTCATTGCTGCTTTCTGAATAAATTTGCGATCGCAGTACGGACATTTATGCGGTTTTTCACCCGTATGTCGCATCATATGGTGCTTTAATGTTTCCGATTTGCCAAAAGATTGGTCGCAAAATGTGCAATGAAATGTTTTTATGCCATCATGCACCACGCGAATGTGCCGAACGAGGCTCGCTAAAGAAGAAAATTGTAAATCGGTATTTCACACAATTACTTCATTATTCTTTTTACTGTTGTTTAGAAAACAGGATTTGCAAAGATGGCACGGGTATTCCTTTTCACGAGTGTGAATGTTCATATGCGCTTTAAGTTCCCTCTTCGTTGTCTTTTTCATGCCACACACTGCACATGAATGCTTCTTAATGCCTAGATGAACCAATTTGTGCTCTTCTAGTTTATTGCGGAAACGAAACTTTTTCGGACACTGGTCACAAGCATGCGGATAGATACCTTTGTGCATCATATCGTGCTCCTACGGCCAATCAAGAATAGATGGCTATCTGAATTCGTTTCTTACCTACTTACCCGTAACATTCCTTTCGAGAGAGTTTTACCGCATAGTTCACAAATCACCGTTAATTTCTCCTTTTTTTTCATTGGCTGAGGACTGAAGTGTCTATTCATATGTTTCTTTAACGTCTGTCGATTCCGGTACTTCTTTTCGCAACCATCTACTGTACAATAGAAACGAAATTCACTGCCTGTATGATCGTTTAAAACATGCTGTTTCAACCGAATTAATCTAGAATATTCCCTGGAGCATTGCTGGCAAGCGTAAGGCTACAAACACTATATGCGTTACAAACAATGATTATCTTCCAACTACAAACCTTCTTTCCTTCGTGCATCCTTAAGTGTCCCTCGTAATGGACTTTAGTATAAAATTTTTTCGAACATTTTCTGCAAACGAATGGATTATTCCGTGATCCTTCCTTAATTTCTGGCTTCTCCACGATAATTTGCGTATCGCCTTTTGGTACATCTTTGTTTTTTCTTAGCTTTTTAGATTTTCTTCGACGAAGTGACTCCCCTTCTTCCGAATGCGTTGACCTAGCCGGTTCTACAACAACTTCCACCAGTTGTTCAACAAACACTTCATCGTTTGAATCATCATTCGTCGATGGTTTAGTATATTTTTTAGGACTATCAATCGATTCCTGATCTGTTTTATCTTTCAATGGGTCCGGGTTGTTATCCTCAGGTTCCACGTCATTAAATTCGTATGTACTTTCGTCGACTTCCGATGAGATTTCGTTTTTTATCGGAATTTCTTCACAATTTTCCAATTTTCGGGGGCTACTTTTGATGTGATCAAATAATATTTTGTGGGATTCAGCACATATTCGCTGAAAGTCTTGGAAGTCATGTAGCAGTCTGTGACATTTCGAGCATATTGATTTCGGCAGTAAATCGTATGGCGATATCTGCATTTTTTCGAAACAAAGGAGTGAATGAGTCTTAAATGTTCAATTGAGTCTGAATATATAAATTGAATTGGAAATTTAGTTGTCAGCGTTGTGCAACCTGGATTTGCTCTCACACCTATTAGCACTAAATCTCATAAACTTACGTTAGTAGTTGACAACCTGATATATAGCTGGAACAAGGTCGGTGTTTCGATTAGATTGTATCCTTCTTCACCAAGCGGACTTGCACATGCCCTACATAATAAATCAATATGCGAAATTGCCTCCATATTTCAGACCGTCATATTCTCTGTACGCTCTGTACGTATAAAATATACGAACGCTTCTTATTTTTGACATGACATGACTTCTTTTTGACATGAACCAAGCGGATACGTTTTGTAAACAGCTGATGCTAAGAAAACACCTGATGCATGTGCCGATAGGTATGTTCCTATCATCAAATGCCAGCTAGGACTTAGTAATATTCTATTTATTTGTTTCTCAAACATGTTAGTTTCAATGATTTTGCATCAAACGAGAGAGATTATTAATGGTTGCATATAAATAAATTCTTAGATCGGGTGTGTTTACGCCGATATAGTCCACGACCTATCTTAGGTCAGGTCGCTTGAAATCATGGGCTAATTTATCGTTAGTTTGGGCTGGGTACTGAGTGTACACCAAGTGGACTAAATAATTTTAGGTTGAATTTGGTGTATAGTCCGCGGACTAAGCGTGGACTCACCAACACCGGGGTATCGCGAGGTACTATTCTCTCACCCACTCCAGTTTCAATGCGATTAATAGTTTTGCCTACATCCTGTTAGTAGAGATGTCATGTTTAGCTCGTTAAACAGGGACAAATTAAGCATTATCACTTGGAGCTCGGCGAACTGTGTTGTGTATAATGCGACCAAAACCAAAAGACATCTTCTTTCGCTCAAACCTTACTCTCCTCCTGCTAGCCACATGTTTTCGTTGATGGTGTAGATATTTCTGAATCGCCCTCGCTAAACCTATTAGGTTTTAGCATCTCCAGCACTCTTAGCTGAACCTCCCTCATATTCCAAATTGCGAAAAATGCCATGAAATACCTGGGTTTCTCTCGGAGAGGCAAGAAATACCTTACTCCAACAGCCAGTTATTTAAGCGACATATGCACCGCTTTCTTCTGCAAATTCAACCCTTGCCCTATTCTTTTCCCTAACTTTCGTTCCGCCAAGACTGTGCCTTATCTTCATAGGGCATCCCCTGTGCCTTGGCATCATCATAGAAAAAAAAGCATGTATTATGAAGTTGTAATAGAGATAGAAGAAACTGAACATAATTACAATAGAACAAACAAAATTCAGTAAAACGAACATAATTCGTTGTTGAGCACAGTCTGTATTGAAACCGCCACTCCGCGAAATACGATACAATTGTTCAAAGGGTTGCAATTCATCCGTATATTCCACTCGCAGCGAGACAAGTTCAAGTTGTTTAACTTTATCTAATCAGCTATAAATAAATTATCTAAATCAAGTTACCAAACAAAACGTGGCTATTATCAATACCAGATCTCAAAAACTTCTTTCGGCAGAAAAGTGAAACAACAAAAGTTTCTTTTCAATTTTAATTCACTTCAATGTGTTGCATATTCCTGCATCTATACTTTTTCTTCAATTCAAAATTTAATGCAGCATCTTACGACTCAATGTTCACACTTGGTCTGTTAATCAAATTCATAGAAACCCCTATTCTTCCCCGAAAATTGTAAATCTCATTCATCAGTTATTTGAGTGGCGGAACATAGTTAAGTTTGTTCCATTTATCGACATTTAAATCCACGCAATACCTTCGAGGGGATCTCCTTCAGGGTAGTCTAAAAGTTAATGGATTTTGGTGTTAGGTAATACTTAAATCATATGAAGCTTACAAAATTCCTGGATCCAATCCTCTTCATCAAAATCTGAAGCGAGGTCTTCTTCAAGATGTTCAAGAATCTCATCGTAAAACTCGTCGTCCACATCCAGCTCGTCAAAAAATGGATCTGTCTCGAATTTCAGCTTTAACAGCTTTCGGTACTTACTCGCAGTAATTTCCTAGTAATAGTTGAGCCAAAAAATGGCTTGCTTAAGAAACGAGACTCATTTGAGGACTTTAAATCGAACTCTTACCATTGATTCATCATATACATATAGTATCAATGGAACCGCATCTTCCTTTTTTCTGCTTTCTAAGACGTTGTATATTTGTTGGATTGCATCCGCACGTATTTGAGGACAATGTGCGATGTTCAAAGACTTCAGATTAGGCAAATTCAAAATCAGCTCCACTACCCCTTCGATCGTTATCGACCGTGCTCCTGCCACGTTGACTACTTCTAATAATTTGCATGCTTTTGAAATTCTCTCTAGGCAATAATTATCCAGCGTTTCATCTCTTATGATGCACAACTTTTTCAAGCAAGGGAATTCAGTTATAGTATTTCGGTACCTCTCTTCTGTGTTTGTTGGTATGCTATAGAGTTCCAAGGACTCGAGATCATGCTTTCGGTGACAGGCAAGTTCGGTGAGTACTTCATAAGGGAAATTAAAATCACTTTCACGATGTATCTGAATATGTTTTAGATTTAATTTGCCGACTGCTCGTAGGCGGTTGGCCACATAGGAATTGGATATTGTTATGCTTTCCAAGTCTTTCTGTTTTTCGAGTATATTCTCAAAAACCTGCTCAGTAAAGTGATAGCACCCGACAATATTAAGTGCTTTCAATTTTAATTCCGTAATCACAGTGTGGAAATGTGCAAGATCCAAACTAGCACAGTGGGACAGATTCAAGTCTACGACATGTTTTGAATTGCATAGATGTACCCCCGAAATACTACAGTTCATTGATAGATTAAGAGTATGTACTTGCAAGTGTTCACCTATCAGCATGCAATCCTGATTTGTCAAATTACAGTCCACCAAAGAGAGTATTTTGATTTTCTTAGATGCTTGAAAAATTCGTTTATAGGTATTGGAGCGAATTCTTTCAAATTCTCTTAATTCCAGCTCCTCCAAGTTGTGGCAATATTTCGAAATCAAATCTAAGTACCGCCAATATATACTGTCAGACCATATTATTTTTATCGCTTTGATATCTTCCCCGAACCATTTTAAAATTTGTCTAATTTCCATCAGGGTGAACTCAAAATGGGCGTCAGTCAAATCCAAAAGTTTCCTCGTTTTAATGATGTGGTCAGCGATTAGATTAAAAAATCGGACGCACAACAAGGCTACTTTTAAAATGTCGTTCTGCTCAAGGTAGGAAAATATTTGAAGCAGGCAATCGTCATTCAAATTCATTATTAGGCATTTGCCTTCGATTTTCGTGTTTTCTGTTTTTGTTTCACTTGCCTTCGTTCTTGTTTTCTTCGAATGCTGCGCGTGTTTCGGCTGCTTCCAAGTATGAGCGGGTCTCACTTTCATATGTTTCGCAAAAAGTTTGTTCGTTGGTGAAGTCAGGGCACTGAAAAAAATTATTTGAAATATTCAAGCAAACACTAAAGCACACGGAACCAGGAAAGAATGGAAATAAGTTCCTTTGATATTGAATGCAAACGGCAAATATTTGTGAAGTGAGTGGCGAATCGAGTCGCTTGGTGCAGAGAGCAAAGCTATTACCGACACTTCATCCAATAAGCAGACTAATAATGAAAAATGAAAAATGAATGGCATTGGACATATTGACCTGGCGGCAAATTTCGGGTCCGTAAATGTTATGAATCCGAACTGATACGGTGCAGCTCTAAAGCCTTGCCCTTTCTTCCTAACGATATCAACAGACTCGACATTACCAAATGTGGAGAAATGTAATTTAATTTGAGATTCGTTTGTCTGAAAAAACGCTTTATATTGAAACATCGTAAATTATTCTAAATCAAATGCCACTCACACTGCGCGGAATATTTCCGAGGTATAAAGTATGGACTGGTACACCATCTTCCGTGTAAAACACATTTTCTCCAATTGAATCATCTAAAAAATATTTCATCAACGAAAAATTGACTAATTGCCAAAAGGATTCATACCAATCTTGCTCCTTGCCGCTGCTTCGTCTTGCACCGCCATCTCCTCCAAGGACGATATTAGGCCCTTGTGATCTGAAAACATAAGTGCCATTGAGAAGAGACCAGTTTTCCCAATAAAGCTTGTTTTAAAATAATCTACACATAGCATTAAGCTTGATAGCGGCATTCAACTCCGTATACCTGCGTTTTGAATTTCCCGGAAAAATTCTTATCAAACGAATGTTGCAGAGTACCGTTTGGTCAGCTGCATGCCAGACAGACGTCAGTATAGTGGAATACGGCCTGCAGACGGCTTGGAAGGGCTTGGATTATGTAGGCTATGCAGTTTATTGGCTGCGTTTACTTTTGTGAACCAGGGGCTCGAACCCTGGTCGTCAAATGGAAGGACGGACAAGGTTGCAGTCCATGATATGGACCAATTGTGTTTGACAACCGACACGTCAAATGTCAAAAATGTCAACAAAAAGATAGGGTAGCGGGGGTAGCGTCATGTTTTTAGTATCTTTGAGTGTAGATTAAATTTAGTCAATGGAATTATTATAAAAGGATGGCAGAAGCTGCAATCGATGCCGAATCTATATGCCGGGCATGCACGGGACTTCATTATGGCGATAAAATGGATCTCCTAGGGACGCCCACTCTGACGGAACTTTACAGTCGACTGTCAGCGTCCAATGTAAGGAATCAATTCGATCGATTGTGTTATTACCTTGCGTTTTATTATTGCTAGGTGTCTTTAAATTGAAGAGTTGTCCGTAGCATGTATTTAACCATAAATAACATGTAATTTTCGTTAGCTCATACTCTTTTGGGCGATTGGCTTTCGATTTCAATAAAAGTGTGCAGCCACACGATGGTCGATATAAAAATATTTTAAGCAAAAAATCTTGATACTAGTTTTTGCAGACCGAACAATTAGGAAGCCCATCATCGATATTTCGTTTTTTCACTTGTATTTGTGTCGTTCACTAACAGTACTCGGAAAGGAAATAATATTGCTATGTGAGTCTGCTTAATCTGAATTTCCGACATAAATCTTCCTTTTGGATATTGTCCCTAGCCGATTTCCGCGTAATAGCATTATTTGGTGACGTGAACAACTATGATTTGGGAATCCATATGTGTTAATCTTCCTGTCACTGATTACACTTATAGCCCGTCCAGACTACAGCTACTTAAGTATCCGGATACATAAGTATTGTCCACACTGCAGCGACATCTGCAGATACATTTTACCCTTGCCATGAAAATCAATGAAAAGTGTCGCTGCAGTGTGGACAATACTTATGTATCCGGATACTTAAGTAGCTGTAGTCTGGACGGGCTATTAAAGACAAACTAATTTGTTCCTTTTCCTACAGCTCGATCCGGACGACTCGCTGCCAAAGCAGATATGTTCAATGTGTTTCAACCGCCTTAATGACTTCAAACAGTTCCAAGAAATGTGCGTCGCCTCATATAAACTACTTCTAGTTCGTTTTCCAAAATATGTTGATTTAAAAGAGATTTCTCTCGCGTCCGTTATCAAACATGAAACGCCAGAAATTTTTGTGAGTGACTGTTTGGCGGGTTTGTCTAACGAAGAAGTTGATTCCCCAGGTGATCATGCTTCTGCTGCGAGCGAAGGTATTGATCGTTGCGATTACGAGGACGATCAAGAAGACGCAGACTATGATCCATTGAATGATGACGGTAAATTTAACGTAAACACATTCGAAGAGAAAACGAGCTCAGAGGTAAAGCACTATGTCATCAATGTTGATTCGGACGATGAAATACTGGCGGAAAAGGTAAAAAAGTCAAACAGAGGCAGGAAAAGAAACATGAAACGGGAAGAGGATGTCGATGATGATGAGGTAAAACTTGAGAATGAAGCTTATGCAGGTTATATTCATGATAGGCCGAACGGCGAAGAAGAAGGTGAAACGCATCATGGAACGATGAAGGGAAGGAAGCCAAAACTGGAGGGCAATCGTATGCAGAAACATAAAACGGAACCGTACGCTTGCCTCAGATGTCCGCGAAAGTTCTATAAGAAGGAACGCTGGGAAGGCCATATCCGGCAACATGAAGGTCTAAAGGTGAGAATAGAATGAAATTCTTATAAGATGGCTGTTGATATATTTGTTTTAATTATGCAGCCATACGCATGCCCCCATTGCCATAAACAATATTCGAAAGCTCTTCGTTTAAAAAATCATGTAACAAACGAGCATTCAGAGAACCCCATGCGCTTTAGTTGCTCATTCGATGGATGCAGCAAAGTGTATCGTAATCGGGAAAGTCTAAACTGGCACATTAATGTGCATTTCAATCCACCGAAGCCGGTTGATAAAGCTGATCGCCCGGTGTTCATATGTGAATTGTGCGGGAAGGCACTTTCGTCCAGAGGAGCTTTAAGGGTAAGTTTTAAAGTTGTCCTGCGATAATACCTAAGATTTAAAGAAGAAAGTATGCTAAAATGAAGACAACTATTGTTAAAGCAGCCAGAAAAGCATTTCTTCAAGGCAACTTAACATTAGAGCTTATCACATGTGGATCAGTCAAGTGCAGTAATCGAAGCGTGCTTGTATTTATGGGGAAATTCACAAAAAAAAAAACTGCAGATGATTAACATGGTGATATTTATTTATTTATTTATTTATTTATTGTCCAAATCCACAGAGAAAATCCAATTATAGAATTGTCAAGAAGAAAAAAATAAAAATACATATATGTATAAAAATAACATGAACACTAAGAAAATTAATAGATTAAGCTGAAATAATAATACAAAAAAAGAATAAAAAGCTAATCGACCGAAAAAGAAACAAACAAATTGAGTAAATTAGGACATATTCCGAGTACATGAAAGAACGTTATTTTTAAAGTATTTTTAAACATAAATAACGTTCGAGGCTGATGACCAAGGTTAAGGTTATTGTGCTGACGAGGCAAACGCAAAAGGGGTGAAAAGAAATACGTGTCGGTACGGGCTAATGCAACATTAAAGTTAGTATATGTTCTATTAGGACGGCCCGATTCTCTAACAGAAAGTTGAATGCTAGAGTCAACCAATATACTGCCATTAAAAAGTTTAAAAAGGAGGCACTCGTCGCGGAACACTCTACGCCACTCAAGGGAAGGAATTTGAAAGATGGAGAGGCGCATACTGTAATCACAATACGGAATACTGTACTTATAGAACAACGAGCGGATAAATCGGCTTTGCACGGATTCAACCGCATCGATCAAGTATCCGTAATGTGGACACCAAATTTGGCAATATTATTCAAAAACATAACGGACGACGGGAAAAAAACAGTTAAAGAGAAGTGGAAAGATTAGCAAAATGTTTAGAGGATCTGATGATGAAGCTGGAAAAACGAGAAGTAAGTCGAACTTCAATTTGGAATCAAAAATCACGCCAAGGTCCTTGATACTAGAAACAGCATTTAGCGGAGGAGAGTCAAGGATATTTCACCTCATTCAAATTAATTATTCGATGAATGAGAGTTTACAATTGAAGATTGATTCTGCGAAAAGCTAAAAAAGATCATAGAACTTAAAAGCTCCAAATTTTGGTAGACTTACAAATGTAGTTTGTAGCTAGGTATATAAATCAAAGATTTGATTATTATATGTAAAGCAAAGTAGCCCCGTTGGACATGTGGTCGTGTCTGGAGGCTGTAGTTGGCGATGTTAATGTCCATTTACTATGCACTATTTGGTTTGAGACGTTGAATGGAAGTAAATTTTTTGTAGAATGAAATTTTTTTCTAACGGTAATTGAAATCATCCATCTGGTTCAGAATAAAATAATGAACATCAATAGTGCATTTCGAATACCAATGCAAACAAAATTTTATTTTGTTGGAATGATTATGGCTATTTATATGGCGATAACTCCTGGCTTCTATTGGGTGTTTTGAATCTCGTGAACTGTTTACGTTGTTCCTTGTATAAGTGCAGTAAAAAAATTTGAATACACAGTAAAAACCAATTGAGTGCGCTGTTGAAACATTTGAAACAATCTCTTAAGGTACGGCATTGTTATTGAGTGTAATAAAACAAATTTTCATCTCTTCTCTTTTCAGAAACACACAGTAATTCACACGGACGATTATTCGTTCGCATACGATTTTCGCCTATTCCAATTGTACACAATTCCAAATAAATCTGTATAAAATGCGACAAATTGAGAATCATGAATTCCCCATATGCGGTTTGAAGAAGATGATCGGTCGCGAGCTGAACGTACACATTAATGTTCATACGAGAGCGAAAAAATTTCCATGCAATTTGTGTGATGCATGTTTCGTAAATAATGGTAAGTAGTGATTTTTCTCAAATTCGAATTTATTTAGTTCTGGCTCCTGTTTTTGATTCTCACCGGACAAAGATTTTCAGCGTATAATTCGCGTAAATAAAGTTCAAAAAGTTTGTGTGCACTTCAACGAAAGCGGAATTGTCTACGCACACGACAAATACACAGAAAGTACGCATAATATTCATATGATTTATCATGCTGATTATTCGTTAATCAATTAACCCCCTACTTATCTCGAAAAAATACCAGGCACAAAAATGTTTTTTTTTTTAATTTCAGGCAATTTAGTTCATTCAACACGTGCGAGTTGTGCACGAGGGTATTAAAACTTATAATTGCTCATATTGTAATCACAGTTTTGGTAAAGCCGATAAGGTGACACAGGTGACAAACCTCATGAATGCCCAATCTGTGAAAAACGATTCACACGTAAACTACACGAAACGACACGATAAAGCTAAAAACGGAGAAAAGGTGAAACCACTACGACCCGTACTACCAACACCTTTATTACAACCATCATCATACCCCCACCGCTTTCAGCTACGCTACAGCCACCACCATCCGGCAAGGTCCTGCAATTATTCAGCATAAATTTCGGTCGATTTTTACTCGGGAAAAATGAATGGAAAAGATTCTTCTCAAAATATTCAAAATGTCTATGATAATGTTGAGGAAACACTTTGAGTTGCTGAAGTTATTAATATTCTCAGTTTTAATCAGTTTCAATTATTTTTTTGCTGAAGACAGAATGTATTTTGATTTGTTGAATTTTCTATGGCATTTTCAAATTATACAATTGTAAAAAATGATAAAAATTTAAAACAAATAACCTGTTTTACTTATTCAAAAAAGTATTTGACGGTTTCACCCAACGAAACTAATGCAGTAATTGTTTCGATTTCGAAGAAGCGATCATTTTTTCAAATCTAGGATTCCTACATTTGCGCTTAAATTTCTTTATGCAACAAAACTTTCAAGTTTCCTTGCTGAAAGAATTAAAATAAAATGTTAGAAATTTAGAAAAAAAATATGATTTTCAATTGGATGTCATCGTGGCCAAACCTAAACCCAGCTAATTCGTGTGGAGTGATAGTTTTGAAAAGAAGTGATAGTTTTTTTTTAAATTTATAACTTGAGTTGCAGTTTTCTGAGAAACTAATGCTCAAATACATATTGGCCCATTATATTGGCCAAAAATCCACTCAGGCTGGGAGTGTGCCCAACATCAGCCCAGCTCGCACCAAGGGGGTGTACACATATTGGCTATAGCCTCTTTTGGTCTTGCTTGGGCCAATATGTATTTCCTACATAAGATATAAGATTAAATAGCTTGACGTTGCATAAGCCATAAGTAATAAATTTGATAAAATGTACGGCGTGTTCTTTCGATTCAAAATTTTGGACTTAATCATTCGCATTTAAAAAGATGCTCAGCAAAAGATGGGTGCCCATTCAATTTAGCATTGTTATTTTCAAGACATTTTTTATCATATAACCAATCTCCTCTTATATTTTCAGGAACATGAGATGATGCATCGAGGCGAATTCCCATTTGCATGTGATAAGTGTCCGAAACGGTTTCGAGTTGCAAACAAATTGCGCCAGCACAAATTACGGCATGAAGGCATAAAAAACTATGAGTGTACGATTTGCGGCATGAAGAAAACAACACAGCATGAACTTAATATGCATATGAATGTACATACGCGTGAAAAACAGTATCCATGTAAATTATGTAAAGCGTGCTTCCTAACTAATGGTGAGTTTAGTTTATAGTAAAAAGTATCATAAAACTAAATAGTGTTGGAATTTGTCGACGAATGACTTATTAGTATTATTAAAGCGAATTATGTTCCGCAAAATGAATGGCGAATAGGACTCAGCTACATATTGACTAAGTTCCGATAAACAGTATTTCTAGTGAATTTATACTAAACATCTGGCTGATTTACTAGGATGCTATTTATCTTGCAATTTGAAGGTGAATTAAAAGCCATTTGAAATACGAACTTTAATTTTGTCGTGCCGTGTTTCTCAATCTGTAAATTATTTAGGTGTAAATTATTTAATTGCAACTTGTTTGCCTTGATCTTTTTTGATTTATTTTCATTCAGTTGTTTATTCGGTTTTTGGTAAAATGCAATATTCTATGAAAGTCTTCTATTTTCAGCAAATTTAGTTCGACATATTCGAGTCGTTCACGATCGCATAAAACTATTCGAGTGCACCTATTGCGATCAAACATTTGGCAAAGCAGAAACACTTAAGCATCATGTGATGCGACATACTGGCGAAAAACCACATCAGTGCCCGATTTGTCAAAAGAAATTTATTCAGAAAACTTCATTTCAATACCATGTGCGTCGCCACGACAAAACCCAGCAGAAACAACAACAAAAGCAACAGCAATTGCAACAAGAACAGGAACCATTACAAGTCCCAATACATGCGGAACCACAACCTGCAATGGTTGTGATTCCACAGTCACAATTGAAATTGGAACACCCGCAACAACACTGCCAAAAACAAGTTGACCATCTTCATCAGCAGCAGCATCATGCTGAGAATTTTCATCATGAGGAACAACAACAGCAGCCATTTCAGCAATTTTGACCGAATTTTTATCAAGTATTACAGAATTAAGGTGAAAAATGGAAAGAAAGCATTTTACTGGAAAAATGAATTGGTTTTCGTATTTTTTGAGGAGTAAAAAAAATGGTAAAACTCGTCGGGTAAATTCGACTTGATGTTCCACAGCCGGGAAATTATGCCACTAGAGGACGAATAGTTGGTAGCAGGGGTCGAAAATTGAAGAAAAACACACAAAATTATGTAAAAAAAATATTCGAGAAGAGATTCCGATTGAGAAAAGCAAACAAACAAAAAAAGGCAATACTCGACTTGTTGCATCACACAGCCGTTACATGAATTTTGCCGATAGATGTCTCGCTTGTATGTTTGTGTTTTTGTTTTTGTCTGCTTGCTTTTGAGGTTTTTTTTGTTTGTTTTTCTTAATTGTATTGCCTTCTCGAATATTTTTCTGCATAATTTGATGTGTTTTTCTTCAATGTTCGGCCCCTGCTACCACCTATTTGCCCTCTGGTGATTTCCCGGCTGTGGTGCATCAAGTCGAGTTTACCCCAAACTCACGTACATGCTGCATTTCATGTAATATGGACCAATTGTGTTTGACAAACGACACGTCAAGTGTCAAAAGTATCAATAGAAAGGAAAGTGTGTGGCAGGCTGGTGTAATTCTTTGCGTAGTGTCTCTAATATCTTTGAGTGCAGATTATATTTAGTCAATGGAATTATTGTAAAAGGATGGCAGAAGCTGCAATCGATGCCGAATCTATGTGCCGGGCATGCACGGGACTTCATTCTGGCGATAAAATGGATCTCCTAGAGACGCCCAATCTGACAGAACTTTACAATCGACTGTCAGCGTCCCACGTAAGGAACCTATTTGACCGATTATGCTATTACCTTGCTGCTCATTATTGCTAGATGTCTTTTAATTTAAGTGCTGTCCGTAGCATGAATTTAACCGCAAATATGTCATTTTCGTCAGTTCATACTATACGGAACGGTTGGTTTTTATTTCAATAAAAGTATGCGGTCACACGATGGATGCTATAAAAAGTCATTAAGGAAAAAATCTTGATGCATTTTTTGCAAACCGAACAATTAGGAAGCTGATCATGTGATATTTTTTTTTTAATACTAGGTCCCTTTTGACAAGGATTATGTTGGCTTATGACGATTCGTATCAGCCATCGGTTTACGATAACACCCGTTTATGGTGGGTTTGACCTCAAATTGTTACTCTAGACAACACAAACACATAAGTGACTCAAAACAACGCAACGAACACGAAACCGCAGTTTAAGACACGTTGATACACGTATTATCAATTCCAGAGAAAAATCGTCCTTCGGAGAAAAGCAAATTTCTCAGCAATTTTCCGGCTACAACCTTCCACCACAAGAGCTAACACGCGGATGTCATCATGTGATATTTCGTTCTTCCACTTGTATTTGTGACGTTCACTCCAAGTGTTCGGAAAGGAAATCATAGGCGTGTTTGTTTTGCTCTCCCTATCCATAACAACAATGCTATCAAGAACAGACGCATTGGAAACAGCAACAACTCCTGTCCCAGTGAATTCATAAGGACATGAGTTGGTGTTGTTTTCAATGCGTCTGTTATGTTCTGTTATGGGTAGCGGGAGCAAAAAACACGCATGTCGCTATGTGAGTCCGTTTAATACGAATTTCCGACACAAATCTTCCTTTTGGATTCTGTCCTGCATTATTTAGTGGCTTAAACTATGATTTGGGAATGCATATGTGTTAGCCTTCCTGTCGCCGATTACACTTAAAGGCACACTAATTTGTTCTTTTTCCTACAGCTCGATCCGGACGACTCACTGCCAAAGCAGATATGTTCAATGTGTTTCAATCGCCTCAATGGGCCTTTTTACACTTGCATTCTTGACGCACTCCTGAAACTGGTTTTACACAATCAACATTTCCACACTTGGTGTGTATCAGCAACGGAAGCGTTCATATACCGATTATGCATATGAATGTGTGCGTGTTGTTGTTTTCTCATTTCGACTTGAGTGTTTCATGAAAAATTCCTGAACCGTGAACTATGTTTATAGTTGTGTTAGTGATTTGCAGCAGTTTCAATCAGTTTCAAACGTGAGGAAAAATTCTCTCCAAGTGCATCACTTTTTGTAGAGATTTCCCCTCGATTCTTCTGCCTCTTGCCCAGATAACCGGTTATAGGACTGTATCAAGAGTACAAGTGTAACAAGGCCCAATGACTTCAAACAGTTCCAAGAAATGTGTGTCGCCTCATATAAACTACTCCTATTGCGTTTTCCAAAGCATGTTGATTTAAAAGAGGAAGATTGTCTCATGCCCGTTATCAAAGATGAAAAGCCAGAAATTCTCGTGAGTTTGGTGGATTTGTCTCACGAAGAAGTCGATTGTGGTGGTGACCATGCTTTTAATGCGAGCGAAGATATTGACCGTTCCGATTACGAGGACGATAAAAAAAACACAGATTATGATCCATTGAAAAATGACGGTAAGTTAAACACATTCGAAAAGAAAACGGGCTTAGAGGAAAAGCACCATGTCATCGATGTTGATTCGGACGATGAAAAACTGGCGGCAAAGGCAAAAAGGTCAATCAGAGGCAGGAAAAAAAAGATGAAACGAAAAAGGTGGGCCGATGACGATGATGATGATGACGATGACGAGTTCAAGCCTGAGAATGACGATTACGCGGATGATATTGATGATACATCGAACGGCGAAGAAGAAGGCGAAAAGCATCCTAGAACAACGAAGGGAAACAGGCGGAAACGGGCCAGAGGTCGTACGCAGAAACACAAATCAGAATCTTACGCTTGCAGCAAATGTTCGCGAAAGTTCTATAAGAAGGAACGCTACGAAGCGCATATCCGAAAACATGAATGTCTAAAGGTGAGCATAGGATCTTACGCTTGCAGCAAATGTTCGCGAAAGTTCTTTAAGAAGGAACGCTACGAAGCGCATATCCGACAACATGAAGGTCTAAAGGTGAGAATAGAATGAAATTTTTATAAGATGGCTGTTGATTAATTTGTTTTAATTTTGCAGCCGTACGCATGTCCACATTGCCACAAGCAATATACGAATTCACTTCGCTTGAAAAATCATTTAAGCGAGCATTCAGAGAACCCCTTGCGCTTTAGTTGCTCATTCGATGGATGCGACAAAGTGTATCGCGATCGGAAAAATCTAAACTCGCACATTAATTCGCATTTCAATCCACCGAAGCCGGTTGATAAAACTGATCGCCCGGTGTTTATATGTGAATTGTGCGGGAAAGCACTTTCGTCCAGAGTAGCTTTAGGGGTAAGTTCTAAATCATTCTTCGATATTACCTGAAATTTAAAGAACATACTGTGCTAAAATCAAAATAATCATTGCTAAAGCAGCCAGAAAGGCAACATAACATTAGAGCTTCATTCTCGAATTGCGTTCAGATCAGTGCACTAGTGTGAACTTTGATTGCGAATTATTGTCTGTGATTCAATTTTTGGACTATATCCATTTCTATATACTTTTTATATTATTTTAATTCTTATAGTATCCTTGTAGTTAAGTATAACAAGTGCAGTGTTAATATAATAAAAAATTGCGTGTTTAGTGCAGAATAGACTTGCGAGAGTATACTTTCAGTCCGGAATTTTACTGCGAGGTTCTCTAACATGGCTAACAGTAACCGGTTTCAATTATTGGACGGAATCTAAGGGATGTCAATGAATCTGCAGTTCATCAACCGTAGGAAAAAGGGTAAAAGTGCCGTCAATAACATTTATAGAGCTACCAAGGAATAATGGTTGAAATAGGAATAATTAATTTACAAATCAAGAGCCTATCAGTAGGTAGAAGATTGTTTATTCAATTCTTAGGGGATTACGAGAAACCTTATAAGCATCTCTTAAGGAACAAAGTGAAATTCTTCACTCAACATAGAGCAGACCTTCGCCCGACTAAAATATTATTATCAGGATTGCATGATCTACCCGATAGTGCGATTTGACTATTATGCCAAACGCAATAGCGGCTCTATACAATGCAGAAACTGCCAAATGTATGGGCACGCATGTTCGCATTGTCACCTAACCTAACTACTAAATGCCTGATATGTGGTGGTGAACATAAACACACTGATTATATCATCACCAACAAAGAATTGTATAAAATGCTTTGGTCTAATTGTGGGATGAAGTACTTCGCAAACTCGAAGGATTGCAAGAGCAGGGGCGAGTACATTCATATTATGAATCATCTTAAAAAAAAATTAAAAATAGGCCATCTTTATCATTACCGTGCACTAACACTCGTGGTAATTGCTGCGGCATCTCACAAGCCATGCGCCACATTTCGGATATCCGGAGCGCAGTCCAATAGCCACAATCATCTCTGGAATCTAGCTAACAGCATCAACACAAGCAATAACCCAAGTATCAGTGGCATGGTAGATCTCCTGTCCAAAGCTTCAAGTACCCAACCAATATCAGATCATGGGATTCCACTCTATAGTGAGGTCGTCAAAAGCTATACATTCACTTCAACGCAAGCAAACAAAAACAGAAAAAAAGACCAGTTCGATGTTATTGTTCAGCTTGCTATCAAATTTCTCTCTGGTTTAGCCTAACACAACCTTGCTATTATTTAATACTCAAAGCATTAAGAATAAATTGTTGGAAAAAAAAGATCTTAATAAATATTGTACAGATATTTGTGTGTTGACAGAAACCTCATGATAAACTTAACACTCCTAATTTCTGTGAACATAGAAATGACAAGACAGATTCCAGAAGCGGGAGAGTTGCCATCTGGATTAAACATAATAGGTCTGTCCACCTACCCTGAATCTATTATAATATATTAAAATAGATCCGCAGCAAGTGGTTTTTGTACTCTTGCTGCAAGCTAGCTACAAAAATCTTTTGCTGCTGCAGTACGCGAACAGACCTAATATAAAACACCTCATTCTGACTGCCGTTGAAACCAAAGTAATAGAAAGTTTAGTGATCAAGCTGCTGGGTATCAACGGTTGTTGCTGTTTATTTTCCCGGCACCAAGCTAAGCGCAACTAAATTAGACATGTTTCATGGCGATTTGAGAACGCTCAAGAGATCCTTTAACAATTTTCTGATCTGCGGAGACTTGAAAGGTAGACATCGATTCTGGAACTGCGTCAGGGCTAATAGGACAGGTAATATTTTATTTGAATGGGTAATTAACAAACAATTTATAATCTATGCACCGAACGAACCCACCTTCCATTCTGGCACTGGCAGCCCATCAACTTAAGGTTTAATAATAAGTGACATTGCAGTTGATATTACAGAATCAATAGTTTTACATGCCCTCTCGTCTACTCATTATCCTGTCTTCACTGAGATTTCGCACATTCCAATGAAACGAAAACCTCCGCCATTATCTCTTTCTTTTAAAAACTCAGATTGGAGGCGATTTGATGTTCGAGCGACCAAACATAGATTGCTTCGCTTAATAATTAAGGGGTTGGATAGAAAATTTACCACAAGAGTTCAATTTACCACACCATCGACCATCTAATTTTACTAGAACGATTAAGCAAATACGGATTTGGGGATAAAATAAAGATACTAGTTAGAAACTACTTAATAAATAGGCGGACAGTAACCAAAAATTCTAGGTGTGTCAGCCAAGAATGTGAAATAAATATCGGTGTACCACAAGGATCTATCCTCGGCCCACTTCTTTTTTTGTTATACGTGAACAGCATATAGGACGTTCAGCTATCTTGTAAAATTGTGCTATTTCCGGACGATACTCTTCTTCTTTATTCCGGGGATAAAGAATTGACACTGCAGAGTACTATAAATGCAGATTTAGAACGATATTTTAACTGGCTTCAGCAAAGTAAACTAGTTGCTAACACCCATGTTTCAGCAGAGGAACAAACGTCCAGTGAACCTCCGCATCCAAACAAACGGGGTACAGCTTGAAAATGTAAATTCCATTAAATATCTTGGATTGGTGCTAGATGATAAAATGACATGGACAAACCACATCAACAAAATCAGATGCAAAGTGGCACCTATGATAGGGGTAATAAAAAGGTTTGAATTTATACCTTTGCAAGCCAAGCTTATGATTTACCATGCGTACATTGTTTTTTTTAATCACATGTGGAGTATTGTTGTAGAGCCAGCTTTCCAAACACAACATCGAGCTTATTCGAAGACTTATGACCAAAGCTATCAAAATTATATATAAAATGCCCACACTTACCCCAACTTCAGCGGTATATGATAAAACTGGTCTTCCAAATATCAACAAAACTGCTTGAACGAGGTAAATTGATTTATAACATTTTAACCATACAGCTCAAATGGCCAGACATTCTTCGAACTGTTGATGGGTGTATCAATATTCCAACAAAAAAATCCGGATAATTTATCAGTGCAAAGTCCAAGGACGGAAAGAATGAAAACTGACCCGTTATAGGAAGCAATACATTTTTTCAACACTCTGTCTAATTCAGTTAAATATTCGGAAAACTTAGTAAAGTTTTAGGAAAATCTAAAACTCTACAGCGAAAGAGCACACTGCCAAGGAAATCCAGAGTTTTTTGTAAACTTTTCTCTGGACGCACGTCTTGAAGACAGATGAAATCTACACAATATGACCTAATGGGCAAACTATAAAAAGCAGGATGGTACTATCCTTTATGCCAATACACTAATTGTCTGGGAAGTACTAAGAAGAGTTACTTTGTTATGGTTTGTTATACATACGGACCGTGCATGTTGAGTGATGAGTAGAGTGAAGGAGGCAAAAAAAATCGTCGCAAATTATATGAGAAAATTAGCTTTAACTCCTTAAAATTCGAAACGATTACCAGTACTGGACAGATTCATCAATGATGTAACTAAATTAATCTCGAGAGCCGCTTTGGAGTCCACTCCGTGCAGAAAAATTCCAGAAAAAAATTGGAATTCACACCGTGCTCCACTCCGTGAAGAAAATCTGTGGAAATCGATTTTGTGGAAAAACTCAAAAGAGGAGATTCCAATTTAATCAGTCTGGATATATTAGCACTTATTCAACGACGGAATTACGTAAGATGGCAGTGGCAGCGATACAGGAACTGTGCACTGAAGACGGAATTAAACTGCTTAAACAAAACTATGCGATTGTTTGTGCTAAAAATATCGTCTGGAGAAACTTCCTCTCTAGTATGAGCCACGATGATTCAAATATGTAGAAAATACAAAAGGCTCTGAAGAAAAAGCATTCTGCAGCCAAGTTATTAATGGGAAACGACGGCAAGTTAATTTGCCGTGACGCAGATAAAACAAAAGCTTGAGCGAAATATTTTCACAATGTCCATAACACCACAAGGTACATGGGAACCACGATAAACCACCAGTTTGGTTGAGAATGCTTATAATAATCTCCCTGCAGAGTAGCAGGATCTAAAAAAATATTATGCAAATCCAAAGATGTAATCTGTGTAATCAAAACTCGTAAAGTTCCTGGCGATTATTCAATTCCTAGTGTAGCGCTTAAGAACTTATCCAGGAAAGCGATTGTATTCGTTACATTTATTTTTAATGCCTGCTTGGAATCGAGCTACTACCCGAAAGCGTGGAAAAGAGCTACTGTGTTACCAATAAAGAAGCCAGGTAATTCTACGGGGCCGGTCAAAGATTTTCGCCCAACCAGCTTACTTCCTACGTTAAGTAAAGTTTTCGAGAGAATTATATTATTTCGAATACAAATATTTTACGAAACCATGAAAGTAATGTCCGAATTTCAGTTAGGATTCAGGCAAAAGTATTCTACTGCTCACCAATTGAATAGGGTTTCACTAAAAATCAAAAGATCACTTAACGAAAAAAAAACCAGTGTGTATTGTGACTCTGAATTTCGAAAAAGAGGTTGATACTATTTGACACCGTGGTTTTATCTATAAACTCAGATTTTTTTCATTTCCCTACTATCTCGTTAAATTTTCCTACTCTCTCATTATTGACACTTTTCTTTCAAGGCGTATATTCATGGCGAAAATTAATAATAGTATATTACTTTAACATTAGTGCTTATCACATGTGGAGCAGTCAAGCGCAGTAATCGAAGCGTGCTTTTATTTATGTGGAGCAACCATAAACCAATTGCTGGGGAGATTCATAAAAAAACTGCAGATGATTAACATGGTGATATTTCACCTCATTCAAATTAATCATTTGATGAATGAGAGTTTAGATATACTAAAAACTTACAATTGATGATTAATGATACGAAAAGCTAAAAAAAAATAGAACTTAAAAGTTCCAAATTTTGATAGACTTACAAATGTAGTTTGCAGCTAGATATATAAATCGAAGATTTGATTATTATATGTAAAGCCAAGTCGCCTCGCTGCACATGTGGTCGTGTCTGGAGGTTGTAGTTGGCGATGTTAATGTCCATTTAATATGCACTGTCTATTTACTTTGAGACGTTGGATAGAAATAAATCTTTTGCAGAATTTATGAATCAAATATTTTTACAATGGTATTTGAAATCCATCCATCTGGTTCAGGATGCAATAATGAACATTCATTTCATAGTTCATTTCATTTTGGTGAAATGATTATGGCTATTTGTATGACGACAACCCTTGGCTTCTAGCAGTAGTTTTGAATCTCGTGAATCATTTGCGTTATTCCTTGTATAAGTGCAGTAAGAAAGTTTAACTATACAATAAACAACAATTGAGTGCGCTGTTGAAACATTTGAAATAATCTCTTTAGGAACACTATAACCTATTTTCATCTATTTTCTTTTCAGAGACACACACTCATTCACACGGACGGATATCCGTTCGAATGCGATGTTTGCCCGCGTAAATATCGTACACGACCCGAATTGAATAAGCATAAAAAGCGACATATTAGGAATCATGAATGCCCCATATGCGGATTGAAAAAGATGACCAGTCACGAGCTGAACATACACATGAATGTTCATACGGGTGCGAAGAAGTTTCAATGCAATTTGTGTGATTCATGCTTCGTAAATAATGGTAAGTAGTGATTTTTCTAAAATTCGAATTTATTTGGTTTTGGACTCTCTTTTTTCCTCCCCGGACAATGATTTTCAGCGTATAATTCGAGTAAATAATGTTCAAAGAGGTTGTGTGCATTTAAAGGAAAGCCGAATTGTCTACGCGCACCTTAAATTCTCAGAAAGTACGCCTACAATTCATATGATTTAACACACAAATTATTTATTAATCATTTGACCCCCTACATATGTCTTCATTAGATCTTTTCTTGGAATTGATGAAATTTATTTCGATATAACTACCATGCTCAAAATTCTTTTTTTTGAATTTCAGGCAATTTAGTTCAACACGTGCGAGTTGTGCACGAAGGTATTAAAACTTACAATTGCCCGTATTGTAATCACAGTTTTGGTAAATCCGAGCACCTAAAGCATCACGTAATGCGGCATACAGGCGAAAAACCGCATGAATGTCCAATATGTGAAAAACGATTCATACAGAAAACAACACTTCAATTGCACGTTAAACGACACCATAAAGCTAAGAACGGAGAAAAGTTGAAACCACTACGACCCGTATCACCAACACCTTTACAACAACCATCATCAGACCACTCACCTCTTTCAGCTACGCTACAGCCACCACCATCAGACCCCCCACCTGTTTCAGCTACGCTACAGCCACCAGCATCAGGCCCTCCCCGCCGCTACCCAGGTTTGCTAGATTGGGGTATTTTCCCCCACATTTGGGGAAAATTTTAGGCTTTGCGGATTTTTTGGGGGAGTAATATTTATGGAAGATTTTTCGGGGGAAATACAGTGCTAATTAGTTTGAGTTAAGTTCAATATTACTTTAAGTTTTGTTTCGGTTTCACGTGAAAATTTCATACAAGATTTTATTGAACCGACACAAATTACGGTTCAACAAATAAAAATATTTCCCAGAACATAATATTATTAATTGCCACTAATATAACAAAATATAATTGACTGCATAGTTGGCATACTATAATTAATTGCATAATTGAAAATTAAATTATAATTGTTCTCGAAAGTTTTTCACTTTTTTTCAAATGTTGTTAGAGCTTAAAGAATTGTCGTCTTCATGATAAAAACAGACTTCGATTTTATAGTTTATAGCTCTTATGTTCTTATACAAAAAGATATGCAATGAAATTTATATTGGCAGTTGGAGAAACCCATTTTCACTGAGTTTTTCCAGCATGAATTTCGAAATGGCAAATTGAATGAAAATATGAAAAATTATCGAAAAATGGAAAGCAGCCTTATTGTTTTTGATAGACACACTGTTGTATGTAAATACAAAGAAGTGTCATACTTCCTATCATGCAAATTTCTGTTTTCCATTCAATGCATGCACGAATAAAAAAATATGATTCGAATGGCGTGCTAAATACTTTTAAATTTACATTTAGGGTGGATCATGTCTACATTGGGAATGACAGAAATCTTGCTGGATCTAGTAAAAAATCACTGAGTTTATGGATATAAATGTTTTAAGAAAAAAGAAAGCCACAGGTTAAAAATATCAGCATTTATAGCAGAACATTGTTCTCTGCATACTGTGTTAGCTTTTCTGCACATTGGACGTTTTTTTTTTGAAGAAGCTATAAAATAAATCCACAATTTTGTGTGACATCGAGCTGCGTGATTTTAAATATAATGGCACCTGGTGTACTTAAATTAAAATACAAATAAAATATTTCAATCTGCAAACGCTGTTCCATTGAAGTTTGTGTGGAAATGCAATGAGAGCGTCTTCGTAATTTTCGTGAATTTCCCTCATCACAAAATTCAGGAGCCTAGTATACAAACCGGACCGACTTGGACTGAAACGGTTTGAAATGAAACTTCAAAGTAGGTTTTTGGTGCGACTGGATTAACGTGGATTAACCGAATCAAATTCAGCTAGTTCTACTAAAGTGAAGTATATCGCATCGGAACGTCACATATATGAATAGAACTCAAGTGGGCTTCGAATTTTTCAATCCTCAATCCGTCGATCCCGGTCTTTTAACACCCAAGTCGATCCGATCCAGTAAAATTTCGTGATCGGATCGACTTATCAGGTCTGTTCGCGTACTTCAGCAAACTACAGCAGTAACAGAATTTGGCAGCTGGCTTCTTTTTGCTGCAAAATTTGGCTTGCAGCAAGAGTACAAAAACGACTTTCTGTGAATCTATTTTAATATATTATAGATTCAGGTACGCGAACAGACCTATCCCAAATCAATCCGCTGCGTATACAACGCGGCTAGACTAATCCTAATCCAGTTTGAAACCACGCTGTATACGAGGCTAGTCAAACAAACTCATGTAGAAAAATACATATTGGCCAAAGCAAGACCAACAGAAGTTATGACCAATATGTGTACACTCCCTTGGTGCGAGCTGCGTTGATGTTGGGCTCACGAAGGCATTGGGCTCACTTCCCACCTGAGTGGCTTTTTGACCACAAACATGCACCAACCAAACGGATTTGAGTTGGGCCCATATGTATTTGAAGCATGACGTATATGTAGTATTACATGTAATGTGGACCACCAATTATTTTTGACAAACAGTACGTCAAATGTCAAAAGTATCAACAAAAAGAGTGTGTGGTAGAGTAGCGTAATGTTTAGCATAATGTTTCTAATATCTTTGAGTGTAGATTAAATTTAGTTAATAGAATTATTATAAAAAGATGGCACAAGCTGCAATCAATACCGAATCTATATGCCGGGCATGCACGGGACTTCATTATGGCGATAAAATGGATCTCCTAGAGACGCCCAATCTGACGGAACTTTATAATCGACTCTCAGCGTCCCATGTAAGGAATCAATTCGATCGATTATGCTATTACCTTGCGTTTTATTATTGCTTGGTGCCTTTAAATTTAATTGTTGTCCGTAGCATGTATTTAACCACGAATTACATTTTCCGTCAGTACATACTCTTTCGATCGATTGATTTTTGGTTGCACGATGTTCGCTACAAAAAGGCTTTATGCAAAAAAAGCTTAATGCATTTTTTCAAAATGAACAGCCAGGTAGCTCCTCATGTGATATTTCGTTCTTTCACTTGTATCTGTCGTTCGCTTGCAGTATTCGCAAAGGAAATATTATTTTTATTAGATTTGTCCGTAGCTGATTTCTGCCTGATAACATTATTTGGTGGTGCAAACAACCATAATTTGGAAATGCATAACTGTTGTCGATTACAATTAAAGGCCAACTAATTTGTTCCTTTTCCTACAGTTCGATCCGGTCGACTCGCTGCCAAAGCAGATATGTTCAATGTGTTTCAACCGCCTCAATGACTTCAAACAGTTCCAAGAAATGTGCATCGCCTCATATAAACTACTTCTAGTTCGTTTTCCAAAATATGTTGATTTAAAAGAGATTTCTCTCGCGTCCGTTATCAAACATGAAACGCCAGAAATTTTTGTGAGTGACTGTTTGGCGGGTTTGTCTAACGAAGAAGTCGATTTCCCTGGTGATCATGATTTTGATGCTAGCGACGATATTGATGGTTGCGATTACGAAGACGATCAAAAAGACGTTGATTATGATCCATTAAAAGATGACGGCGAATTTAACGTTGACACATTCGAAGAGAAAACGAGCTTAGAGATAAAGCCCTATGTCATCAATGTTGATTCGGACGACGAACTACTGGCGGAAAAGGTAAAAAGGTCAAACAGAGGCAGGAAAAGAAACATGAAACGGGAAGAGGGTGTCGATGATGATGATGATGAAGTAAAGATTGAGAATGAAGATTATGCAGATGGTATTGATGATAGGCCGAACGGCGAAGAAGGTGAAACGCATCATGGAACGATGAAGGGAATTAGACCAAAACTGGAAGGCGATCGTATGCAGAAATACAAATCGGAACCGTACGCTTGCCTCAAATGTCCGCGAAAGTTCTATAAGAAGGAACGCTGGGAAGGGCATATCCGGCAACATGAAGGTCTAAAGGTGAGAATAGAATGAAATTCTTATAAGATGGCTGTTGATATATTTGTTTTAATTTTGTAGCCATACGCATGCCCCCATTGCCATAAACAATATTCGAAAGCGCTTCGTTTAAAAAATCATGTAACAAACGAGCATTCAGAGAACCCCATGCGCTTTAGTTGCTCATTCGAGGGATGCTGCAAAGTGTATCGTAATCGAGAAAGTCTAAACTGGCACATTAATGCGCATTTCAATCCACCGAAGCCGGTTAATAAAGCTGATCGCCCGGTGTTTATATGTGAATTGTGTGGGAAGGCACTTTCGTCCAGAGGAGTTTTAAGGGTAAGTTCTAAGTCATTCTGCGATAATACCTATGATTTGAAAAGAAATTATACTAACAACAAAACAATCATTGTGAAAGTAACCAGAAAAGAATATCTTTAAGACTAGAACTTATCACATGTAGTTCAGTCAAGTGTCGTAATCGAAACGTGCTTGTATTTATGTGGAGCAGCCATAAACCAATTGATGGGGAAATTCATCAAGAAACTGCAGCTGAGTAACATAGTGATATTTTACCTCATTCAAATGAACTACTTGACGAATGAAAGTTCAGATGTACTAAAAACTTAAAATTGAAGATTAATGACGCGAAAAGCTAAAAATATCTTAAAATTCATTAACGAAAAAAAAACTTATCGTGCCGTACCTTAATGCTCTGTACTGTAAATTTATGACGTCTGTACGCAAACGCATTGACTATTAAAAAATATACATACCTCAGTCTGTAATGTTTGCGTATATGTGAACAAACGATATTCCGAACGAAATATATACAATGCAAATGTACGGTACGATGTACACAAACTTACATATTCCGAACAAAAACGGCATGCACTAAACGTATCGCAAGTTTAGTGTACTTGTGCGGCTCATTTATACGAACAGGGAAAAAATTACAGATGAAAGTGATTATGCTCTCCTGTGAAATTCAATATTTTCGACACAGTGCTTTCACTTCCAAAGTGTTTTTCTTTTTCATATAAATGAACCGCACAAGTATACTAACGTACGTTACGTTTAGTGTACACCGTTTGTATTCGGAATATGTCCGCGTACTCGTTCCGTGTTGTAGAGGATAAGGTTTACTTCGTGCCGTACAGTATCCAATAGTACCGTACATTTGCATTGTGTCTATTTCGTTCGGCATACCGTCTGTGTATAGTGCATACTGAGATAGGAAACAGTGCAGACTGGGAGTATGCGTACTAGTCGCGTACAGTACGCTAAAGCTACAGTATTTTTTCATTCACTGCTTAGAACTGAACAGCTCCAAATTTTGAAAGACTTAAGGCTCGTATCCACCAAACGCGCTGCGTGCGTGCTGTTCGCACTCAGCCAGCAAGCTATCGTCTAAACCAAAAGCTGCTCGCGCATTGAGCACAAACAAACAGAAGAGCTGTGCGCGAGCTGCTCGCGAGCTGCTCGCGAGCTGCTCGCGAGCTGCATTTGAGATACGTCTCCACCGAAAATATTCGCGGGTTCGGATGCAACGCTCTGTTCGCGAGCAGACACACTTGGTGTGGACGAGCAAACATTGTATTTTGATTGCTCGTCGAGCTGCTTCCTTGCTTTCCGCTCTCGTTGGAAAGCAGACGTGTAAAATGATTCAGTATGGAATAGACTAATGAATTAGCCATTAAGATAATCAATAAAGAGGAGGAATATTCTATTTTCTGGGATCACACTAATGAAGATGATAAATTCCGAACAAAAAAAAAAAAGAAAATATTGTTGGGAAAATCTGAAAATTATGCGAACTGATGGGATAGAAATAGAGAGGATGTAGAAGCGAGGCTTTCATCGTGGATATTTTTTTTTGAAAATTTTGACAATATTATGTAGGATTCTGCACGAATAAGAATTTCGTCTTCATTAAAATCCATTTTGCATATTTACGGAAGTTTTTTGTAGATGTACTGATATAAAAATTCTGATCGGAAAGCAAAAAAGCACTGCGTGTACAGAACGCGCGCATGAAAGTAAATGTCTACACTAAAAGTGCTAACACGCAAGCTACTTTTCTGTTTGCGTACTTGATGTGGACGTTGTGGATGGAGAGCGCGTACATTGTTCACGTTCAGCTCGTGTACAAGCATCGATTACGTCAAATCTGAGTGCGAGCTGTGTGCGAGCTCTGGTAAATATGTAGTTTGCAGCTAGATATATAAATCGAAGATTTGATTTTTGTAAGCAAAGTAGCACCGCTGCAAGTAGTTGATGAAGTTAATGCCCATTTACTGTGCACTATCTATTTACTTTGAGACGTTGGATGGAAATAAATCTTTTGTAGAATTTATGAATCAAGTATTTTTCTAACGATATTTGAAATCGATCCATTTAGTCCAGGACAAAATAATGGACATTCATAGTGGACTTTGAATACCAATACAAACAAAATATTATTTTGGTGGCATGATTATAGCTATTTTTATGGCAATAACCCCTGACTTCTATTAGTAGTTTTGAATCTTGTGAATTGTTTATGTTATTCCTTGTATAAGTGCAGTAAGAAAGTTTAAATGCACAATATAAAACAATTGAGTGCGCTCTTGAAACATTTGAAACAATTTGTTAAGTTGCGACATTGTTATTGAGTGTATTATAACCTATTTCCATCTCTTCTCTTTTCAGAAACACACAATGATTCACACGAACGAATATCCGTTCGTATGCGATATTTGTCCGCGTAAATATCGTACACAAGACCGATTGAATCTGCATAAAATGCGACATAAAGGTATTAAGAATCATGAATGTCCCATATGTGGCTTGAAGAAGACAACCGGTCACGAGCTAAACGTACACATGAATGTTCATACGAGAGCGAAAAAGTTTCCATGCAATTTATGTAATGCATGCTTCTTAAATAATGGTAAGTAGTGATTTTGCTAAGATTCGATTTTAGTTAGATGTGGCTCCTCTTTTAATGAATCTACTTTAAAAATGAATTTAGAGTATAATTTGGGTAAATAATGTTCAAAAAGGTTGTGTACACTAAAACGAACGCAGAATTGTCTACGCACACCTCAAATGAACTGAAAATTCACAAAGTACGCATAAAATTCATATGATTTATCATGCCGATTATTCGTTAATCAATTAGCTCCTACATCTGCCTTCATTTGATCAACTTACTTCCAATTAACGAAATATATCTCAATATAACTACCATGCTCATATTAACTCTTTTGAATTTCAGGCAATTTAGTTCGTCACGTGCGAGTTGTACACGAGGGTATTAAAACTTATAATTGCACGTATTGCGATCAAAGTTTTGGTAAAGCCGAAACACTGAAGCATCACGTAATGCGGCATACAGGTGAAAAACCGCATGAATGTCCAATCTGTGGAAAACGATTCATACAGAAAACATCATTTCAATTGCACGTTAAACGACACGATAAAGCTAAGAACGGAGAAAAGGTGAAACCACTACGACCCGTACCACCAGCACCTTTACTACAACCATCATCAGACGCCCTATCGTTTTCAGTTGCACTACAGCCGCCACCATCATTATCAGATCCCCCGTTGCTACCACCTATACCCCAACTACCAACACAACTTCCACCACCACAACTTGCATCACCACAACTTCCACCACCACAAATTGCACAACCACAACTTCCCCCACCACAACTTGCACAACCACAACTTCCCCCACCACAACTTCCCCCACCACAACTTGCACCACCACAACTTCCCCCACCACAACTTCCACCACCACAACTTGCACCACCACAACTGCCGCCACCACAACTTCCACCACCAGAACGAACGCACCTTCAGCCCGCTACTGCAGATAGTCACGAACAGCCGAATAGTAATAATTTTATAGCATTGTAAAATGATTTCAATTCTTAACTATTAAGTTTGGCTTAAGGCTCGGAATAATAAAGAAATAGAATTATTATTCTTTTATATGAAGAAATTGATTTGATTTGTGTATTTTTTAAGCAAGTATCCCGATCCTTTCTCGTTGTCAATTATTATCATAAACCGGTACTGCACTTTATAAGAAAATGCCTCGGATTTTTAGTTTGCCTTCAATCTCTGCGAAGAAAACATTACCTAAAATTTCTATTTTCCGCGAGTTGATATTGATCGAGTATTTTATTGTGTAAAAAGTGAAACAACGTGGTGTTATAATATGGGGCTGTTTTGGTGGAGATAGAGTCGGTAGTATGTGCAGAATCCAAGGAATGATGAGGAAAGAACACTATCGAGGTATTCTCGATAGTGAAATGTTGCCATCTGGACTGCGTGTTTTAAGAAAAGGATTCATATTTCAACATGACAATGACCCGAAGCATTCTTCGAAAATCTGCAGAAATTATTTAAAACAGTTATCAACTGAAGGAACTCTTTAAGCTATGTTTTGGCCACCATAGTTACCTGATCTTAGCTCCACAGAGCACTTATGGTATGAACTGGACAGAAACGTTCGAAAAGTTTGCCCTACATCTGCTGAGTATCTGTGGAGTATTTTGCAAGTAGAATAGGGCAAAAGCTCATCAGCGACCTTGACAAAATTACTTCGTAGGATGCTAAAGCTTTGTGACGCAGTTATTATGAATAAGGGTAGACACATTGAGGAGAAGAAGATTTATTAATAATTTTACCGTTTCGAAACTTTTTTTATAAATATAATATGTACTCTAAATACACTTAGAATACTATTTATAAGAATTTGTTTTTTTTTTTTAATTTCCATTCGTTTGAAATAGTAAATTTTTTGGGTCGGCAAATACTTCTGGGGGTAGTGTACATGCGCTTTGCCAAAAAAATTAACAACTGGCGTTTTATGCAGCATTAGCGCAATGACTCACACGGGGATTCTACCGAAGCGTTTCCCGAGAGGAGAACCGATTCGGTTTAGTTGTGCAATTCTAAAGCGATAGATTTATTTCTTTTCAAAAATTATTACAAGTTTTAATCTTATTTTATGTGACGATGAGCTTGAAAAAGTACAAAGAAGAAGGAAACCCGTTATTTTTTCAGTTTATAGAATGTATCTGCCAATTTACTGGTTTAAGCAATCCAAATTTTCGAATCTTAACAAACTTCAAGATAATCTTCATTCAATTCAATTACACTACAAAACTACATTACATTTGATGAATAACATGTGTGAAAGAACCAGATCTGGTAGAAGCGATTTTGAAATATGGGCAATCCTGTATCAGTGATGCCATTTTGAAAAATCACTAAAAAAAAATCTGTCTTTGACCTATAAATTCCGATCCAGTCACTAAGTTTATGCGAAGTTCACACAGTACCTGGACCTCACCTTTGACAACGTTTGTTAGAAATTTAGTTTAAAAATTAGGTTGGAGCTGCCAGCTGTGGTAAATTTTGTCACTTGAATCTTGAAAATTCGCTCAGCAAAATAAAGCTTATTGCCCTATAACTAACCAGAAGTGGTCATGAAATTAGAACGGAGTTCATGTAGTAAGTTAAACTTACAATAAGTAAAGTTTCGTCGGAATTTGGTTGGAAAAATATGATAAGGTTGCCAGTTTCTATCGTATTTGGTTTTTTTTTTATATTTTTTATCATTAGTAAGCGACGTTATGATAAAATTTTCAAATGGCTATGATCTCTTTTGAAAGCTTTTTCAAGCAAATTTAAAAGCTTTTGCGAGCGGTAGCCCTAAATTTCTTTGTACCCCTATAGCTTCCAATGCTGACATCGAATCAAAATGAAATTCACAGAATGGGTTGGCCTGAATGTGAAGCAGATTTAGAATTCTTTCGGTTTTGATGATAGCAAAGTGTTGCCAGCACCAAGTATTTTTGCTATTTCCATACCAACAAATACTGCGATTTGATATCCATATGGGGACATCTACAATGAAAATAAATAGCCAATGTTCAAATTTTCATATTTCTGGGAAATTTTTGGATGGCTGCCCAAAACATCTATCTATCCCAGTAACTTTCAATGAAGCCATCAGCGATGTTGTCTTCGTGCCAAAGATCAGTTGTGATAAAATACGCATTCAAGCATGATTCCCTTAATTTTCTTCGAACATTAGTGTTACTAGCGGTTCCTTTGCGGTAGAGTTTTATTTTGGTTTGAAATCATAGGTAGCCTGTGGCCCGTTACACAGTAACAAAGACTAAGCTAATAATGAATTATATTCTAATCGTCCGTAGACCTGCTGAAAGTTGTCCGGACACTGACTCATGGTGTCTCGAAGCTGGCACAATTTGACTCTAGTTCTTTTATTTGTAATAGGTCTGTTCGCGTACTTTCAGTCACTGAATTTTACTGAATTTTCCTGAATTATGTGGTGGGGGAAATTCAGGAAAAGTACGAAAACGCTCTCATTGCATTTCCTGAAAATTTTCAAATAAAAGTGTCAGTTGTCGGCTTTTGGGAGAACAATTGTGTTTACAAAGTCATCCTAAGCGGCGATCAACTATCGCCACAAAAATATTCGTCTTTCATAATAACATTACGCCAAAAATCGTTTGACAGTTTTCAGTATTTTTCAGTAGCTCAGACCCTACTGAAATTTACTAAAAGAGGGGAAAATTTCAGTATTCAGTAAAACGGAGTACAAAAACGGCTTCATTGCAATTAATTGCAATTAATCGTAGTACGCGAACAGACCTAATATGAGCATACTTATTTCTTTTATTGAATGAAAAATAGACACAAAAGATTAACAACCAAAATTAACATAAAGAAGCTTTTATTTAAAACAAATATTAAGCTTTTAATGAATAATACCAAACTAAAGCTAAAATATGCAGAAACTGTCTGGGGTCTGGTAAAATCAGTCCCCTTCAAAATTACTGCAGAGTGACGGCGGTTCTTCGTTGAGTTACATTAGTCTGAAAATGATATGATATTCTGAGAGCCTTTGTTGGAAATTTGATATGACCTGTTAATGGTGAGCGCTTTCGTGGATTAATTTTCAATTCTAAAATGACAACAATATCATATGCTACAAATGCATCGCTTTGAAACAAACTCAATCCAAACTTCTAGCCATTCATTAAAACTCGAGAAAAAATCGAATGCAGTAACAACAATAACATCAACAATCTCTTTCTACGCCAAACTCAAACTCAACTTGGCTATACGTTTTCTTCTAGGTTTCAATGCAGAAAATATTTCCACGAGCAGACACGACTTGATGAAAAGGACTGATTGAAGTTGGGAAAACTGATATCCTTGCAGCTAAGATGTACTGCACATAAGTGTATTCCCAGTATTCCCAAAAACTAGTTCGAAGAAACCGTAGAATGCATTCAGGGATGTCTGAAGAATGTATGTTCGCGACTATAAGTCAGCATTTTGTAAGATTATAAGGAAGTCCGGGTGAGGCTCTATTGAAACGTAAGTTGAAATATATTTCAGTAGGTTCGGTTGCAAAGATTCAAGTGAAATGAAAACGTGCAACGAAGTGCTTAGTGGGAAACGGATCTGTTAAGAAGCTTGTACATTGTATTCGAATGTTAAAATTGTGAAAGACAATAGAACGTTGAATAGCACCAATCATAATAGTACTCTATTTCGAAAGTGCACTTAACCCGCGCTGCGAAAACAATGTGTAAAGAAAGCAGATCCGGATTTGACTTTCTTGTCGCCCCTGGGTAGTTGTAAAATTTGCACCCCTCCTCATCTCTACCCGCCCGTCTGATTCCAGCTCCAAATTGTGTGGCTTAAAAATGGATTTTTTTCTTCATATTTTTCAAATTTAAAACTCAACTTCATTTCCCCGCTCCTGTTTTCAAACAATCAGCACGAGATCTAGTGCGCAGAGATGCTAAAAGTACATCGAAGACGTAAAAAATGTAATTAATAGTAACAATAATTTATTGGCAATTATAATAACAAATAAGGATAACAATTCTTCACTGTAACTAGCTTCAAATAAATCGATAAAAATTTAAAATAAACATTTAAAGATGAAAAAATTAACTTGGTATTCTGAATTGAGTGTAGCTTTATTACATTTTACGAAATGGTGGATTATGAAGCAACATCAGCGAGCGGGTACATGGCAGCCATGACATTGAAAAGGCCTTCGATTACGTTGTTATAGCCAAAATGGCGTTTAGATTAAAATGCGGCTATGTAACCTGGCCAATGGGCTTTTTTTTTACGAAGAAACCGGGGCACGCCACCTTGAAAATCCCCCCAGAACTTCCCCATGTTCTGAGTGTAGTCGTGTTCTGATGGCCGTGCCATCAGCAATATTTTCTCTGATAGCTGCCAGTAACGTTTTCCTGTCTCGCTTGTCAACGGGAACCACAAACGCTTCTCTTGTCTCACGGCAAATACCTCGAAAAACCTATTGGCCCGTTACAAGCCGACTGCGATAATTTTTCCGTTTTTTCCCAAAAATAGTCACGGGACCGCGGATTTTCCCAACAAAAACTTAACCAATCAATGACTGTTTGTCTCAAAAGCATCAATTCTTTCTCGAGTCTGATGACATGTGGCGGAGGAGATGTAAGATAATATGCAATAAAACGCCAAAAATGTCCTTCGAATTTAAGTGGGTACCTGAAAACCAAGTACGCGTCATCGCAGAAACTTTAAATGTGCACCTGATTTTTTGAAGCTTGTACAACCTGCTTAGAAATCGTTCCAGGACATCTTTAAATCAAGGTGTCGTGATTTACGCGGACATTTTTTCCGGACTTCCGGCACAAAATTGCTTCTCTTAACATGCGGAAACGAAATAAAAAATCGAGAAAATCGTCGCGATGGCAAATTATGCACAAAAATACAAATATACGCATCTTGTTTTAATTCGAATCAATACTGACAAGCAAAGACAAATGACGCACAAAATTTGTAAATCGAAAAATTCAATCTCGTCAGGACCATATGCCTGGTAACATCAAAACATTGCCTAGAATGTTTCTGTATACATTAAAATTGGGAGCATTTCAAGGAAACAATGCTGTCTAGATGATAGGACCATCGATCGGAGGGCGTAGGAGAAGGTTAAATGACACCGTTTTGATCGTTCAAAAGCGGGGGTAGGGAGGTGAAGGCGCAGGCAATGGTGGATCATCGGATTATTCCATTCTGATGAACTACATTTTGATGTTTAAAAAAAGTGAATGGGAACATCGGTCCACCCTCGACCTCCCGGGACTTAGGGTCGAGTGTTTGCGCACAGGGCGTGAAGAGGGTCAAGGGTGATCGAACGACTTCATTCAGTTTGTTTAAAACTGAAGACGGGGGGTCTATGAACTCGCATTTCATATTTTTCAAACTTAGATTTTTATCCCCACCTACTTCGCCTCCACCTGTCCGCCCCCACTTAAAATCACTTTTGTACTGTTAAACAAGGTCAGCTCTACCAGCTACACTCTTTTTCACCCCCGTGCGGCCGATGGTCCCTTTATCTAGACAGTTACCCAAAACAATTTTTACTAGATACTTACACTTGTTAGATAAATACTCGCCTAACTTTTTTATTAGAAAATTGCGTGATTAGGTTTTCAAAGTCTAAAGAACGAAGTAGCTCCGATTCAATACACAAAATTGCTGAGCTGTTGAGCGATCTTCCGTCATCGTGGAGCGTAAATAATTATTTATTCTTTTCAAGAAACGCATAATTGATTCAGCTTTTGCTGATTTTCTATGATTCGAGTTATATTTTTGCAGAAAAACTTGAAAGTCTGAGATAATATGGAACTTTTTGAATATTTGCCGTCCTTCCACTCCTCCCAAATATTGGCCGCCCTGGGCAGTTGCCCATAAGTGCCCATACTTAAATCCGGCTCTGATAGTAAGGGCATAAAAAACCTGTTGTGAAGCTGCATTAAATTTTGTGTTCATTGGTTAGAGTAAGTAATAAAGAATCCGAGCATATCATATAAACGGTTAGGTTTTATGACTTGAAAACACTGATGCAAGGTGGTCACGACTCGACGGTGTTGGTCCTATTTCCGACCTGAGTAGTTTATTTATAGTCCGGGGAAATTTAACATGGCGCTTCGGAAAAATTAGGGTAAAGCTGAATTTTGGTGTGAACCTTGGTACTGGCATGTTGAACAAAATGTCACAAGTCCCCATCGATCCGAGTGCTGCGTTACTTTTTATACGGGGTCAAAGGTCACCAAAAGTGATCTTTCCTAAATATCTCAGTAACGGTCACATCTTCAGAAAAACGAAGCATGACGAATTTGTAGCCTAAAAAAATTCCAACAAAAAATATCCTAAAACTTTTTCTTGTAACCATAACCGTTTTTGAGATATATTGATCTAAACATTTGCTATTAACAGCATCCTCTTTCTCAACGGCATGTTGATATTATCCGATTTTGATTACGACTTCGAATGGTTGTGAGTTTGTTTTTATATGTTTCAGAGGCGCATGAAAAAAACATGTTAACAAACTTATCTACCAGACTCCAGGGTAGGTGGAAAAGTGTGTTGGGAACTTTTCGGAGCATACTTTTCCACCTACCCTTGAGTCTGGTAGATAAGTTTGTTAACATGTTTATTTTTGCACCTCTTAAACATATAAAAACAAACTCAGAAACATTCCAAGTCGTAATCAAAATCGGATAATATCAACATGCCGTTGAGAAAGAGGATGCTGTTAGTAGCAAATGTTTAGATCAATATATCTCAAAAACCGTTATGGTTACAAGAAAAAATTATATAATCTTTTTTGTTGGACTTTTTTAAGCTACAAGTTCGTCATACATTGTTTTTCTGAAGAAGTGACCGTTACTGAGATATTTAGGAAAGGTCACTTTTGGTGACCTTTGACTTCGTATAAATAGTAACGCAGCACTCGGATCGATGGGGACTTTTGACATTTTGTTCAACACGCCAGCTTTCCCCTAATTTTTCCGAAGTTTTGCCTTTTTTATGTCGGATTTCACTGGGCTATTATTTATTTATTTACTATCCATTGCTTTACAGATATACTCCAATTACAGCGTCATAAATTGACTGATATTGACTCCCTTCGTAAATTTTTCATCCGCTATCATGGTGAACTTGGAATGACCCCGGAGCAGGTCAAACTTGACCTTGAAGCTTATCGCTCTTATGCAAGCTCCAAATATATCTCACTATTACAAAAGTCTCGCGAAAACCATAAGAAATATTATTCCTAACAATAAAATTCCTTTCAATTCTCCTAGATTTTTCTATCAAAACTGCAGCGGCATGAGAGGCAAACTAAACAAACTATTTCTTGACGCCAAATCTTGCCATTTTAACATTCTGGCCATCACTGAGACGTGGTTGAATGATTCATACCGAAACGAGGAAATACTTGACTCTAATTGGACCATATATAGGGCTGATCGCGATTACGCTCAGACTGGTGGTTCAAGGGGCGGTGGTGTTCTAATAGCCATTCATAATTCTTTTTCTAGTGTGCCTGTCTTAACTAACCACTGTAAGCTATTTGAGCACAAATTTGCTAAAGTTTTATTCAACAAGCACTATCTTTACATTGGTATTGTCTATGTGCCACCCCGCTCTGACGACAGCACTTACAATTATATAATCGACATGATATCTTCGGTTATTGCTTCCATGAATGAAGAAGACAAAATAATCGTATTTGGGGACTTCAATCGCCCGAATATCAGCTTTACCATCGACGAGAGTGATAACCATCTCCTCCCGGTCAACCTTATCGACACCATTGATTTCAACCTTATCAGCTCGTTTTTTAGCAATGATTTGCAGCAGGTCAACCCGACTTCTAACCAGAACGGTAGTTGGTTAGATTTGATTTTCACAAATTTCTATGACGAAGTGGTGGTAAGTCCAACTATTGATGCTGAGAATCTTTTCTCTAATACTCTTCATCACTCTGCTCTTACAGTTGAGCTATCCACCATCGATCTCGCTTTCAACCAGTCATACAATAACGAAATTGTATATGATTTCCGTAATGCTGACTATGAAAGCATTAGACATTATCTTGATTCTATAGACTGGACAAGTTCCATATCAGCATGTGACTTAGATGACCTTGTTTCTTCCTTCTACAGAATAGTTTTTCACGCTATTAATAATTATGTACCCAAAATAAAAAAGCGTAATAAGCTCTCTGAGCCATGGCTCGATAGTAACTTGAGGCAATTAAGGAACCAAAGGAATAAGCTATACAAGGCTATAAAACAAGATATCAATATCAGTGGGGATTTAAAAAGAAATTACGATCTATTATCAAATGAATTATCGGTAAAATCTGGCGAAGCGTACAATTTTTACGTGAATTTAATGGGAGAAAAAATTATTAACGACCCGAAAAAGTTCTTTGATTTCGTAAACACCAAACGTAAAACGACTGGCTACCCCGGTTCCATGTTCAGAGAAAAATCAGTTTCTTCTGCTCCAAAAGAAATTTCTAATTTATTTGCGGATCATTTTCAGAGTTCATATTACGATCCTTCAGCCCCGACAACAAATTTAGCAGTTTCCTCTGCTCCAACTGAGCCAACGTCTCTCATCAACAGAATCGTTTTAACTAGAGAAGCAATCGCCAATACAATCAACGAGCTAAACATCAACAAAGGTCCTGGTCCCGATCAAATCCCACCTTATTTTGTAGTCCAGTGCATCAACCAGCTAATTACTCCTTTATTCATAATTTTCAACAAGTCACTGTCATTAGGCGTCTTTCCATCCTCCTGGAAGTCTTCTTATCTTACGCCTATTTTCAAAAGCGGTGACAAACGATCAGTTGATAACTATCGAGGCATCGCTATTCTCTCCGTGATCCCCAAACTCTTCGAGAAGCTGGTTTGTAATACACTAACACCTATCATAGACCCTCTTCTTAACGAACAACAGCATGGGTTTCGCAAAGGAAGGTCAACCACCACCAATCTCATGATCCTAGTATCAGACGTTCTCTGTGAAATGGAAAAAGGAAACCAAGTTGATGCGATCTATACTGATTTTAGCAAGGCCTTTGACAGGGTCGACCATCAGATTCTGTCACATAAGTTAAGAAATATTGGCATATCTGGCTCCCTACTCAAATGGCTCATATCCTATATTCGCGATAGAACACAGATGGTTAAATTTCAAGGGGCACTGTCCAAAACAATTTCTGTGCATTCTGGAGTCCCACAAGGCAGTCATTTGGGCCCCCTGCTCTTTAATATATTTATCTCCGATCTATCTCGGATTTTATCTGATATTCCCCATCTCTTCTATGCTGATGACTTGAAAATGTATCACACTATCAAGACCCCCTCTGACGTTTCTTTTGTCCAGTCGAAGCTTGATTCCCTTGAGCAGTGGTGTAATCTGAATAAACTTTATCTCAACGTTGGTAAGTGCCACTTGATAAATATCTCCCGAAAGAATATTGTTATGGCTAACTCTTACTACCTTAACAACAATGAGCTTAAAATTGTTGATTATGTCACAGACCTCGGAGTAATTTTGGACAACAAAATGCGTTTCAACCGGCAATATGATGTAGTCTTATCCAGAGCTAACAAGCAGCTAGGGTTTATTAAGAGGCGTGCTAAAGAATTCAAGAACCTTTGGGTCACCAAGACTCTATTTACATCACTGGTGCGGCCTTTACTTGAATACGCTTGCATAATTTGGAGCCCAAATTTTGTTACTCACTGTGAAAGACTAGAATCGGTGCAGAAACAATTTTTACTCTTTGCATTGAGAGACGTCTACAATCCACTAGATTTTCATAATATCCCCTCTTATGAGCACAGACTTAAACTTTTAAATCTAACGACTCTAGCCTCAAGAAGATTGGTAGTTAGCGCTTGCCTTACCTTTGATATCATTAATGGAACGGTAAAGATAGGAGCCCTATGGAACATATTTACAATTAACAACCAAGCTAGGCGCACTAGGCATACACGTCTTCTGAGGGAATATCAGCACCCCACAGGCTACGGGTATAATGAACCCATTAGTAGATGTTGTCGAGTATTTAACAGTATAAGCCAGCACTACTCTCCAGGTATTTCCAAATATACCTTCAAAAATAACTTGACAAAGGCTTTATTAACATCATAGTCCAGCTATTACCCTTCCTTAATTGCCTGAAGAAAATATAAGTTAAATGTTTTCATTATACTGTAATTATAAGATTTAATGTTTTATTGTCATAAGTAATACTATGTTTCTGTCTTAATTGCATAGATAAATATTGTGTTTTGATGCCTTGCTTGGCAAATAAATAAATAAATAAATAAATAAATGAACATGCTATTTTCGAAAATAGTATTTCCGTACTTGCAAGTATTCTCGTACCTAGTATTTTCGCACTTGCAAGTATTTCATACTAGATAGTATTTCGTACGTGCGAGCATTTAATACTAGCGTACTTGTGAGTATTTGATGTTTGATAGTAGTAAGTAGTACTTGCTGATATGATATTATACTTAGAAAAAGATTTTATTTGAGTACTCGTACTTAGAGTGATTTGCTTTGAGTGAAATTTATGTAATTTTCGATTTTCCGCACTGATCCCATTACCGATTGTTTTAGATTAGCTAGGGAAAATTTGGTATCAGAGATCGATCGATGAAAAGTCATATAGTTGACAACAGGGTGGTTAGTTGGTCATATCTTAGTAAATTTTTCGACTTTTGTCATTTGAACGAATACAGTTGGTGTTTTGTGCATTTAATAAAATGAAATTCAAATTAAATTGATTGAATAAGATTGTTTTTAATCAGATGGCTCCTAGACTGGAGAAAGACTTGCCAAATAAATAACAGAGGTCATTGGAAAGTTACGGACAAGCTGTACGGACAAATAACTCGGTATCCTTTGAAGGTCATCTTTCACCATCACCATTCTAGCTGGGGAACTTTGTATCTGAAGGGTGGGGGAGGACATATTATACCGTTTCATTACATCACTGCAAATCGTATGTACATACTTAAAAAAAATACTTGTTAGTATTTTTGGATTATATATTTGGAACAGGTATTTTTTTTGTACTCGTACTAGTCACACCTAGTATTTGAAAATCCTTGTACGACCCAACTCTGAAATCGACAGCCATGTCGAATTTTCGCGTCCAATGTGATCAAGTGAATTATCTCTTTTTTTTGTAAACATACTACAAACAAGGTTTCTATCACGTGTATCCTTTCAATAGCTCCTTTTCTATCCTTGCCTCGAGCCATGCACCAAACATCAGCCGAGCAATACGTAGGGATCAATATGGTGAGCAAGTAACAATAGACAAATTTAACAGAGCGAAACGAAGAGGTGAAAGGTAGTAATGGAAGGTAAATGATTCAATATTGGGATGAAATGGTGAAAACAAATAATATTCAACGGGCGAATCAATTTGCTGCTGTGTTGTACCGTTGGATGTTTAGCACACCGGCATATGACCTTGGCCATGGGTACGTATGTATAAGACACGTGTTCAAATTTGATGTAATCTACACATATAGAATGTCATTGAAAATGAAAAATGACATAGCTATGCCGAGAATTGAAGGAAATTTGATTTAACACTAAGATAAGGGGGATTTATAGAGAAAAAGTGATTTGCTGTGTTGTCAATTATGAAAACGTGGCATAGCTCGATAAAAAATAATGAAAACAGGTACCTATAATTAATTTGTGTGACGAAATCAATGGTCGTCCTTTGTTTGGCGCTATGCTGTTCAAATGAAATGAGGATTATCGTATTGTAATGAAAACAAAATAACAATCACAAAGGTAAAAAAACTGGGAAAAGCGTATAAAACTTCTCATGTCTACTAAAAAACATAGTCGAATCATTTAAGTAAGACAGTGCGCCAGAGTGGGCTTGAGAATTAAATCAGCGCTAGGATCCTTTTTCTCAAACTTTACAAGTAAGATATTCTATGTGCTTCTGTGGCACTATTTTCATATGCTTCTTTCAGTAGCTATTAAAAAGTACACACCATGCAGTTTATTTTTTTTTTCAACTTAAGTAATCAACAGCGTTTATCAGTTACATTTTGTCCACAAGTCTAATGCCGAAATTACATTCTGGCCGAGGAATGCCAAATGACGACAAGGTCTGTGTGTAAATGGTCTCCTTGTCTATTCTCGGCTGTTTTTTTCATGGCAAGCACGCGTGTGTAAATGGTTTGCTCGTCGGCTCTTGTTTGTTTTATGAAGGGATAATGATCCTTTTATTGCTGTGCCTGAGTGTTTATGACCGTCTCGTCCGAGTTCGAAGCCGCTGGAAGCGAAGTCGGTTTTATGCATCAAGTCAAAGGGATTCGAGAGGGTAGCATGTGCTCATTTAAATTTTCGAATTTTTCGCCGGGACTTCAAACATGTGTTTGCGTGTCCCAGATTGAAATAACTCAACGCACACCAGACAGTTGCAATAGCCACAGCCCGTACCTCAGTCATCGTTCACTGAACTGAACAAAACAGCTCACAACTGTCGAAAGATGCATAGTGCAATATCCTAAGTAAACAATTCACCCTATGAAAGGTGCATGGTGTATGGTCCGTGTTGTATGGTGCAATATCCTAAGTAAACAATTCACCCTATGTCTTGTTGAGTCTCGTCCAATGTCTTGTTGAGTCTTGTTTACTCTTGTACACGAGACGCTCGTCCCAGTGTATAAATTCGGCATAACAAACGAGACTGAGACGAGATAACAACTATCAGGACATCGAACTTGGTTGGAAGTATTTACAACCACAATCCAAAGTCAGCAAGTATATTTACGACACCGGTTAGGTGTTATCTGAGCGACGAATGGTCAATGATGATCTGTTTTAGGAGACTAAAGGCAAATACTTAGTAGATTTACTCGTGGCTTTCTTCAGTGAAGTAACAAATGAGCAAGGAGCAACAGCATTCAAGGATAGAGAGTCGGATCTGCATGCCTTTTATTGATTTTTATAGTGTATAGTATTCATAGTATCTACTGTAGCAAGCTGGCTATGATGGTATAAAGTCAGGACAGGATGAGTGAAAAGTAAACGCAAATAGTTACAAAAAGCAGCAAAATTTAAAAGTTTATTTTTCATTAAGGTATTCTGTTACGAGTTTGCTATGTACACTTTGTAGACTAGGATAAGTCAACAAGATGAGAGGAGTTCAGTTCGAACTGCAAAGACCATGTCAGCCAACTAATCAATGATGAGGGGATTAAGTAGAAATTATACGGGTCTATGCATAAGACTCAAGCGAGTATTTCATGTACTCATACGGCAGTCAACAGGCATTTTTGAGTGTTTTTTTCAGCGCATTCAACCTTCTATGAATTGTGCATGCATAAAATCAGAGCTTCGGGATGTGTGGGTAATGTTTGCTGTGGGACATGTAGGGCATTAATCCCGAGATTGAAATGGAGATCCCGAAAATTCGGAATTAGAATTTTCGGGATCCCGAGATAGTCCCGAGATTTCGGGATTTTATAAAGGAATTATTTTAAGGGAATTTAAACAGATATATTGGCTCATTCGTACACTCAGAAAAATTTCACCAAATAAAATTTTTTAGAAAAAATAAAAAACGAATCTTATTTGAATTCCACTTTATAATAAAAATTTTATTTTCATATCAAAATTTTTCATCATTGAATGAAAAATAAAACATTGAAACAAACAAGACACACTTTGATGCAGCGTTATTGAAATGAGATCAGATTATTCGAATTAAGGAGAGATATAAACCTAGAATGGTCGAAAAAATCAATTTTTTTTGTATATTTTCTTGAAGATTGAGTGAAAACGCCAAGTTAATATTTCTATAAATAAGCTAGTTATAGCCGAGAGAGTGAAACGTGTTTTGCGGCGCCGATCCGACAGGCAGGTAGCGACAAGTGACTCTTCGAACAATACGTGTCTTTTTATATTGTGAACGAAGTGTAGACCTACTTTATGATTCTATTGTGTTTTTGGGCATTCTTGGCTTCCCAAAACTGCAATGAGAAGTTCAAACAACTTATTTCGAAGATAGCTCCAAAAACGATGAACAAAAATCGTTAACATTGCAGTATTTCTTGCAACATGCACGTTCAACAACGGTTTCACCTCATTGTTGGAAGTCATGAACGTGTTAGGAATATCGGTCGGATCAGGAGCGCACTTGTACAATGCGCAAGAAGAGACGAAAGAAGGTCGAATACGGCGTCGGCAGCAAAAATTAGAAGCTATACATATTCCGGAGACCGTAGAAGACTTGTAATATGGGCCTGGTATCGATGATTCCATGTAAGTTGACAAATTTAATGATTTATTCCTTCCCAAATTATCAAACGCGTTTTTCTTAAAAACACGTTTTTCAAATCGGTACCCGAAATTTCTCGAAAACCAATGAACCGATTGCCTTAGTTTTTTTGTGATTATTCTATTCAGCATTATCTAGTACTCTGCCCTACTAAGCGCAAAAGCGGTATCTAAAAAAAAAATCGAATAATTGATTAATATAGCATTAGAAAGCTTAAAACAATACGCATCTAATGAACTAAGCCTTTTAATGGTATCTTATTTAAAACATATGAAAAACACCTTAAGAAAATTTTCTAACTGTTAGTACCCGATGTATCCAAGAGCCGAGAACCCCTCTCCGAGAAAAGTGGAGTAAAGAGAATCCTCGACCAGCTCCAAACGAACCCAGTTCCTCGTCGCCTATCTCAATTTTACCTTAAATCACTTAGGGAATTAGAGATATATCAATGTTACTACTTTTACAAAACTTCAATTATCTCGAAACTAGCTTTCATTGAGATACCGCTTTTGCGCTTAGTAGGGCAGTACTTGTCATATGATTTTTTTTTCGTTATATAGTTTTTGTTTTATAGGCAAAATAATAACTAATTTTTGTCCAAAAACCACAATGCATGTTTAAACGTCCGCCATTTTGTTATTAATCGATATTTTCAAAATCGGCTATGACAAGTACTAGATTGTTGTGTCTAATTTAATAATCTTTTTTGATTTTTTTTACACCATTGGATACCGTTAACGCTGTTTTTTTTACGGCGCTCCAAGGATCAGACAATATTCTTATATATTTTTCATAGTTTGAAATAAAAAAAAAATTAAACATATTTTTGAATGTGTATACTTTCAAATAGTTTTCCTTTAAAAAATGCACAAAAATGAACTTTTTATCGGCTCCTAGGTGTATATCTCCCCTCAAAAAGAAACGTATATGACGCCAAATCAAAAATTTTTAAATATGATTTGGCGCCATATACGTTTCTTTTTAATTCAAATAATTATGAGCGATATTGTAGCTGTATCGGTTTATTTTCACACCAGTTAAGTGTTACAAGTGCACTAAAAATTAAATTTAGTTATAGGGCCGACTAGCAAAGCAAAAGATTGAAATATAAGTACTTTCAATATTTTATTGAAATTTATTATATCTATGTTTAAATATGTTTGTTTTTATGATAGACCCAGTTGAATAGGGTAGATTAACTTTGAAATACCGATACAAATTAAGAAATCAGAATATTTTATGCAAATGAAAATTGAGCATTGAGCAAATCACAACGAAACCAGAAATGAAATTCAAAGTTTTTTTTTTAATAAGTTTTGTTATATTTTCCAGCATGACATTTCCATTATTTAAAATTCCAATCTTCTTTCAAGCAAATCAAAGTTTGAACCGAAGAAGTTCTTCGAATACTATAATATCAAAAACGCATTTCCAAATGATAATATTTTTCACCCGGGTCCTCAATGACATCTTTTCCGGAAGAACAACATTAACATCCTAACCGTACATTCGCGTGGATAAAAACGATTGATTACTTTTTCGAATATAAGAATCACTGCATTGAAACGGTATTATTATGCATATCATGTCTTCAAGCTCTGTTTTTGTCCGGATTGAGTTTCTTTTTTTAATGACATTACGATGTGACCGAAAATGAAAGGGAAGTGGGCTGACCGAGATGAGGTATTGCTCCTAGCATCGTAAATATTAATTAATATGGAGGAGGATACTAAGTCGGATTATGGTGGTTTGGGGATTGAACAACAGGAAATTAAAGACTGAAAATTTGAATACAAAATAAAGATTTGCATAAGCTTTATTCATTTTAAAAAGTGGGATATGATTACCAGAATTTTTCAGACTAGATGTCAGACAGAGATTATTGAAGCAAAATTAGGACACTCGGACAATTACTTTTCCATCACTACTTTGAAAAAAGCGGAATAACACTGTCATGAATGCTGCATTGGAATTAAATTTAGCATCTTCTTAACTCGTAATTAATTTTATTTCTGTGAACTTACAATGTTGATTTGTTAACATATTTCTAACTGCAGCCCGCTAATTAAATACCGAATAATCGTGTAACAGAAATTGAGTGCGTTAGAATTCAATATTTTAAGGTTACCATCTGTGAAATGCGCCGTAACGCCCAGATATGGCTGCATGGTCTCCGAATGTAAATTCACAAATTCACTTCGGGGACCTGTGACATCAGGAGTGCCACAAGGTTCTATAACTGGATCTGTTTTATACACAATTTTCACCGCTGATCTTCCTATTCCAGTGGGCTATCCTCAAGTTAAAGTCATACTCTACAGCTGACACGCTCTTAATCGCGTTGAGATAAGACCCGCTAAAAGCAGCGAAGTAGGCCCCTCTATGTCTAAAATGGCTACCAACATGAATTTCTTTTGCTGTAAGGCTTTTCCAATGGCACCACAAACTTTATGTATATCCGTCTCTACTGATCTGCCCGCTAGTTACGCGTGTTGATCAAAACAGAGTCTCGCGATATCAATCGAGCTCTTGATGTGCAAATCCACAAGCATCTCTAGTGTTTTGATCAGAAATGATGTTAAGCTAATTGGTCTAAAGTCCTTCGCGTAGTGATGATTCAACCAACCAAGCTTCGGTATGAAGACCACCCTAGCTTTTGTCCATTGCTCGGGTACTACGCCGAGGTGGAAGCATGCGGTAAAAATACATTGCAGGATGGGGATGATATCCCTGGCGGCTTTTTGAAGCACGATCTGTGATCTTTCACCAATCCCTATAGCTTTGCAATGTCGGAATGTGTATATAGCCCATTCAATCTTGACTTCATCTCCTAGTTCGTTGATCAGCTGCTCGGACGGCCGGAGGGTTGCTCGAAATTGGTCAGCCGATTCCGAGAAGTGAGTTTCCAGTAGCATGAGCAGACAGTCTTTGGGTTCTTCATCTAATACCCGTTTTCCCTTCGCAGAAACGTAGGTACGCCGGGAGTTACACTTAGGACCTTTCTGACTCTAGCAGCCTCTGAACTTCCTTCCTTTAATGTTTTCACAGAATTATCTCCATGAGTCACGCTTGGCTCGTTTAATCTTCTTTTTGAAGAGCGACATCTCTTGCTTGTATCGATCCCAGTCTGCAGCGTTTCCGGACCGCCTTGCGTTGTTAAACGCCTTTCGTGTGCAGCCTCTAACCTCTTTAAGTTTGCTATTTCACTATAATGAAGCGTTTTTCCATACGGGCTTTTCTAAGCACAACTGGTCCGAGAGCGACGGTAGTTTAGACACCTGCCAACAATGGACACTTTCCATTATACTTGGAGTTGCCAGGTAATATCAATTATCTCAGCCGTGTTCCTAGTAATAAATGTAAGTTTGTTACCTATATTGCAGATATTGAGGTTCGTTGACGTGAAAAATTCTTGCAAACACTTCTCGCTTCTTATCAGTTGCGCTAGTCGCTTCTGCCACTCTTCTCATTCCAGGTGTGACGGGATCGAATTCGATTGTCGAATGGTAGATAGACCGTCAACAGTAGGCACCGCTGCGTGCCGCTACCAGCGATCCTCCTCTCGCAACCCACAGTGGTTGTACCGTAAGATGGCGAAGCAGATTGGCCGATGCCACTTTACCGTGGTCCAGATTTGCTTAGATCACCCGTACCTCGACTTCTATCAGTCGTTTTTTCCGTTCCTATCTTCATGGTGATCCTCTTCAGCCCGAAGTGAATAAGCCCTCTGTTGGCCCGTACTTGATCTGCGGACTCCCGATCAAATCCCAGCACAAGCACCAATTTTGCTGCAAAATTTAAATCAGGCTCCGCCAATTGGTTGATGAGTTCGACCGCGTGGAATAATTTCCAGCCTGAAACTTTCAGATCGGAGCTCTGTCTCCTTAGCAAAAACAGAGATTCTGAGGCACCGCCACCTTAGCTGTAATTAGTTTAGATACTGATGTCTCCTCCATCACATCTAAGCCTGGATGGTCTCCGGAAATGTTCAGGACGGTTGACCGAAGCCACTCCGGCGTGAAAACGTCACTGCAGTTCACCGCAATGTTTCAGCCTTCAAAGCGAGGTGACCCTTCTTCCGTCGACATGGCAAACTTGAGAAGTTCTTCGGTGATCCGTTTAAGAATCATCTTGGCCACGTCATCCTCGAGTCTCCATTTCAGGTGCTACCGTTTGTCTTCGACGACCAGCTTAAGGTGACTAGCAGCTGCGGGACCGAGCTCCTATCTCCTGTCCTGACTTCTTCGTCGACTTACCTTTCGGCGAGATTCACTCCAATGAGTGTTGGTACTTACTCGCAGCCGTAGCAGTACGTTTCAATTGGGTATCCTTAGGTTTCCCTTTGGATTCTAGCGTCATACTCATGGCCGCTTGCTTTGCCTCTCTCTTCCTGCAGCGTTGGGAATACCGCTTCCTCCCTTTAGTTGGATCAGCTACCGTTCCCTTTATAGTGGACTGGAGATCTTTGGAGCCACCACCTCCATTTCCAGTTACAACTCTGCTAAGTGGCTTAGCCGCCGCTTCCTTCACAGTGACTTTCGAGCCTTTCAGCTTGCCGCGTCCGCTCTTGCTGCTGCTTCCGTTGGACTGGACAGCGATTCCTTAGACCTATCGCCAGACTGCTGGGTAGATGCTCTGCTGATGGGAACCACTACATTAATCGGACTCAAAGTAGCTTCCAGAGCAGGATCTCCATCCAGTTTCAAGGGCCGCAATCTCTAGATCGTCTGACCCTGTGCTGTTTTGCCTCCCTTTGCTGGTGATCGCATCACCTTCGAGCTTCTCTGGTGACTTCCCTCCAGTAGACCGATTTTCTTTTCGTCGTCTTTAGTTTTATCCATAGATTGAGTTTCATTAATGCTTCAGGTTTGGGTTTCGCGTTCTCGGATCACAGCCGATGCAATCGTCAGCATTCACCTCTCACATCACCCCGCTCCCATAGAAACAACGTATTGCTCTGACCGTCCTTTCCCGTCTTGGGATCGCGAGGCAGACTCTCCTACGATCTTCCGAGGGTTAAGTAGGCTTTCGCAGCACGCTGAGCCTGCAAACCTTGCTGCCGAGGCAACCAAAGTGTCTCCCTTAGTCTAACAGTTCGTTACTCTGTAGACAGCGGTTCGCCAGGCTCCACAGCCAGGCAAAGTGAAATTTTGAATCCAAAACCCCGCATGTGAGCTTTCACTTCGGTCACCAGCCCAGACCCGTCCCCAAGCCTCTGTGTCCCCCCTGCGGAGAGAAACAAGGGCACCTTTCTACTGGTTACGGGTACACAACCCATACAAATTGTGGCTGTATAGGCATGCGGTAGAACCAACATTTTATACGGGAGCGGGACCTCTCACCAACCTTGCTTAGATGTGACTAGCCTGATCATATAAGTCAATCTTCCCATCCGGAGGACTTTTTACCAACGGCCACCGCGAGGAGGTTGAAGATCACACTTTCATCAGTCCGAATAGATACGGCACGTGCATATATTACATGTTACTCCCCCTATTCGGCTGGCAACTGACCGCCATGTTAAAGTTTACACCCCGATAAATTTTGAATTTTGACAGTATCCAGCTACACAAATGACTAGAATTATTACAGGCTTTGTTGCCACGAAAGGAAAATTTTAAACAGTTGATGGTACACTAATCAAAGTACCCGATCCTTCCCACTTCGCTCCCACCTTCGAAAAACTCGAATTGAGTTGAGCCATGTAAATGGAAACTTAAACTTTTTAGAAGCCATTTAGTAATCCATCCCACCAGCTAACATTTCAGTTTTACTGAGTGGTTTTCGAAGAATATTTAAAGCTGAGAAAACAACAAAGTGTACTCGTAGCAATGTGAAGCATAGGAATGTGTTTGCACAAGAATGATAATTTTTTTCATAAATTTTCCTGCTGGAAAAGAATTGTCACGCCATAAGATAAAACAGTATACCGACGTTGATTGTATCGTACAAGTACGTTACGAGGAGCCAAGTATTTGCATAATGTGCAGAGTCGTTTGGAAGTAAGAAAATATGTTTGCCGTGATAGAAATTATGGATGGAAGCGTATCGGCATTTAAGGCCTTAAGGTTTACCTTTTGAAAGTAGATTTCACTTTTCGTTTGGCGGTGCGACGCAATGGCAGTTGTAGGTGTCATTATGACGCATACGTAGGTAAAGTTGTCTTCGTTGATTATTATCTCATGTAAATGACTTGTCGCACGTAGAGAAAACTGTTAAAGGTCATGGGCACGTTCGGAGTAATGGTGAAGGTGGTTTCGCTTCAAAGCAAACTCAAAGCTTTATTGTCATCTCATGCTTTTCTCGAGACGAGGGTGAGAGGTGATTTATATGTTGCTTTGTGCGTACGGGTGCTCTCAACCGCAAGTGGTAAGTGCAAACATAATTTAATGGTACGTTGTTTTGTCACCATGGGTTATGGCCACAGAGTATTTCGCGTATATTTAAAAATAGCCTTTTGAGACTTGTTTGAGCTTTGAATATTTTGAATTGAGATAATTGCAGTTTCAGTTTAAATAAGGATTATTGGACTAGAATCTTTACTTATCAACATATTCAAGTAATAAATTGCGATGGTTAAGAAAAAAACAGCTGCGTTTATGATCGAAAGTTTTATTTTTATTAAATTTTAAACATTCTTTCCAAGTTCCAGAGCAGAATTACGCTGTCTATGACATTGTGGACAGGAAGAGAACAAGGTGACTGCAATTGAAAGAAAATAATCGCCAAAGAGATATTTAAGAAAAGTGATTTTCATGACGTTTAATTATTTTGTGCGCACGTGATTTCGTAATGGACTTTTCAAATTATGTTTTTCATCCCCCAACAAACATAGTTCTTCTGGAAAATGTTCACTTATTTTTTTTCGCAGAACGGAATTTTATTATGAAAATTACAAAGGCTATAACTGGAACTGAAATTTTAAATCAAACCCTACCTGCAAACGGCAGCTTGAAAAAGTGCGGAGGATGGCTGCATTGCTGGTAACTGGAGCGCTCCGATCCACTCCTACTAAGGCACTTTTCATGCTGCTTCATTGGCTGCCAACCAAACTACTTATCTTACAGCAAGCCAATCTTGCTGCTGTGAGACTTAATTGCATCTCGGCATGGAATAGAACAGAAGTCGGCCATGCGAGGATTTTGTTGAGGGAACTCCCGCTCCAGCGGGTGTTGACAACATCGCTCCGCAATGCCTACTAGATTTAGAGTTCACAACTCGCATTCTTGGTAGGGATGAATGGCGTGATGGCGTCACCTTCGAAAGTGGGCTTATCCATGTCTACACCGACGGCTCAAAGCTAAACAATAGTGTCGGTAGTCGGGTATACTCAGAAGAGCTGAATTTCAAGGTGTCCCTCCGTCTACCAGACCATTGTAGTGTCTTTCAGGCAGAGGTTGCGGCTATTTTCCAGGCAATCGACTGGCTTCTGTGTAGTCGAATATTCGGGGCCAATATTGGTATTTTCACAGATAGCCAAGCGGCTATTAAGTCTCTTGTTGGTCCTTGTACAGTGTCCATGATTGTTGCTGTATGCTGTGCATGTCTTAGGGAAATATCGAGACATTTGGTTGTTCAATTAATTTGGGTACCTGGACATAGGGGCTTTCAGGGCAACTGTGAGGTCGATGAGCTAACAAGGCTTGGAACCTTTTTACCGGAGGTCTCTTGCTGCTCAATAGGAATACCGAAGACATCGGTCAAATTGGACACCAGGCAAATATATCTTGAGGACGCTAGAAAGTCCTGGGCAGAGGAATCATCCTGCGCGATAGCAAGGCAGTCATGGTTATCCATTGATTCGATAGCAAGGCAGCTTTTAAGTTTAACTCGGAGCGCTCTGCATTGCACTGTGGTTGTTCTAACGGGACAATGCCTCATAGGGTGGCATGCCCAATGATTGGGCGTAGAGTTTAACGATTTCTGTCGGAGTTGTGGCTCTGGGGATGAGGAGGAATCCGTCCTCCATCTTATGTGCCAGTGCCCGGCTTTGGCATGAAGAAGGTTGGCGGTACTTGATGCACCCTTTCTCTCGAACCTGACGGAACTGTCCGTGGTCAATTTAAAGGAGATAGTCGGGTTTGTCAAAGGAAGCATATGGTTTCCTGATTTCAGTGAGTAGGAGAGAGTCACTTGTTTACTGTGATATCACAAAGGACCTACCTTGTGCCTATGTGTCTCGGTCGCCAGGCCTCTGGAGATCGGTAGCCACTTCAATCTACCTATCTACCATTTGGTAGGCTATTAAGACTTGAATAAACTGTTCGGTTTTATCTGATAAAGCAAAGGCATAAAGCCCTCGTTGTGCACTCCACATTTGCCTTTTGCGTTAATTTCGAATATTTTATAACAAAATTCGAATGACATTCCATTCAAATTTGCTTTCCTTCTCATGGATAGAATTCAGCACGCGCTGAAATGAATTCTTGCAAGACCCCATGTTTTTCAAGAAATCGGAAAATAATAAAACAATCTCAAGAAGCTGTGTATGTGTCTCAGATTATAGCATGGCATTACATTTTCCTGAGTTTTTTAGCCAGAGATTTTCCATATAACAAATTGAGTAGTTAAAGGAAGTTGAATTACAGATAGGTAAAACAGATAAGACACCTTACATTTCTGCCATTTGATAATTATATTTAAGTAATGAAACGCAACTATTTATATTATTTTAATATTTTATTGAGCTTCCTTTCTCTGTTATAATTTCTACCATTTTTTTTATAAACTCCCGACCAGAATAATAGCACATGTTATAATTTTTGCCAAGGAAATGGGTGTTTTCGAGGTAAGTATTATATGTACCATATAAATGCACACCTAAAAGACTTATAGAACCACATACACGGCAACTCCGTTCTAGATAAAAATTCTCGGAATGGGGAAAATATTTATTTGTTGCCTGGGTAAAAAACATAGCGCACATGCATGTTGTACGCAAAGCTGAGTCATTCGTTTGGTGACTTAAGGCTGGTACTGAGTTCGAGTTCACGTGAAATTTTGACATGTCTCCATTATCTGGTCATTCTTTCGAGCGAAAATTTTGGCAATGGAGAAAAGCAGAGACAATGCTCATTTCTGACGGATAAAATGTCAAGAATTTCACTTTTCGGTCGATTTTCTTATTGGAAAGACATTTGCACTGCTCCATTTTCAAATTGAAACACCAAATGTCACTTTTTCGCTCGAAAGAATGAACTGCACAAACTAAATTGGCGTGAAATGATTGGAGACATGTTTCAGTGCCATCTACGTTTTCAACGCGAAAGCAACTTTTCATGCTAAGAACTTAGTACAACTCTTGCTTATTTTCAAGCTAAATTTTCGCCGAAGCAGATTTCACGTGAAATTTTGTATGAAAATTTCACGTGAAATCGAACTCAGTTCTATGCTTAAGATCGTGTTAAGAGTATAGTTCGTGGTAAACCTTTAGTGCTGTTTACCATAAAAAAGTAGAAATAGGACGCGGTGAAAGGTTGGACGAAGGTGAAATCAAAAAATTTTTGAACCTTTACGAGTACAAGGAAAAGTGTTTAGTGGCAAAAATATCGTGATTTATGAAGAGAAGCAGGAAAGTGATAAGTAATTTATTAAATGATCCCGAAAACTATGGGAAGAAAAAGTTCTGATCGGCAAAAGGTTATTTCTGAACGTTAGAGACGATTACTTTTGCGAAAAGCTTCAAATTCTTTATTTTTCGCCGCAGAGATAGGCAAGAAATTTGGTGCCAAAGCAAGTGTCAGGACAGTAAAAAGAGTCATATCTGCATGTCCTCATTTAAAACAAAAAACTAAAAAGAAAACCACCTCTAACAAAGCGACACACAGCTCTTAGTTAGATGCGGTGTATCGGAAACGTTGGGAGTTGTAACACAGCATAACGTTTTTATTTCCAAGCGTTCCCAATAGATATGCAATAAGAATTTGATATATGTAATAAGAATTTGATGCTTAGGACCACCTCGGCGCTGCATCTTATTTCGTCACGTACCGGAGACCGGCGAATCAGGGAAAAATAGTCGAGTGTCTGAATTTTATTGAATTTTTCTTTTCATTGTATAAGATATGTAAAAGACAACGTTAGAGAATATTTTTTTATTGTTTTACGTTAAATTCTTGACAAGATGAATAGTTACGGTATAATTTAGATGTAAGACAAACTTAATCACAGATAGGAACTTAAGTATTAATTTATAATTACAGGTGCATATTAATATAATCCGCAGAAGTATTGTCAAGCAATTAAAATTCTCAACAAATGCTAATGTTACATTAAACTAATTTACCTAATGAAATCTACTGAATTTATGTACCGGCCTTTAAAATAGTAGACACTGCGCTGCCTAATTGATCATTTGCCATAAATCATCATTTAAGTGCTGTCTATCATTTGCTAATTCTAAATAAACATCGTTCACTTACTAAATTAAAATTGATTTAAATATCGCTTAATGATACTTTAGCTTTAGTCATTAATCCTTGAATGAGCTGTGAGCTCATTCAACTATGCAAAATTATAATAATTTCTTTGTAAAAAGTCATCTATTTCAATAATTTTCACGTCGATCTTCCTCCATTTGTGCTCAAATTTAATGAATTACAGCATAAAAGAGGCAACATACACTTCAAGCAGTTTCAATTGCTCCATTTCAGATCAGCAATTTAAGTGCCCGTCTGCCTAGATTGCAACATCCAATAAACTCATTAACAGAATCATTTGGACACAACCGAAAACAGTACTCTTCATTCACCTAAAAACCAGTTATTTCTGGATAATTTCTACGCGTGTTTGCATCTTATTTCGTCATAAGTAGGCGTGGTCACGCTCATGTCGCAACCTTTAGTACTTGATCCATGGCGCTGAACTATCAACATTTTGATGGCACAATCACAAATTTGATAGTGCGTGCACAAACCAATTGCCTATATGCTTCTGTATGTGCTTTTGCCATCAAAAGGAACTTTCGTACCAGCATTTGATTTGCATGGTAAACAAGAGATTCAAAACCTGATTATAGCCAAAAGAGATCGTCTTAAAAGCATGTAGTGTTTTTTTGGCAATATTAATAGACGATTCGTTTCAAATTGATCAGCAGATCAAAATCGCTTGATGTGACCTCAGTATGAACGTACTATCATTGTCTATTAGTCTTAATTATAAGATTTGCTCACGAAGTCTCATTTTCCGTTAATATTTTTTACTTTATGCACACCTAGCTTATACCGGGAAAAAATTTAATGGACTTGAAAAATAGTGCTGATATGTCAAATCGAATAAAAAAAATTTATTTCAAACAAATGTTTCTTCATATGCAAACTCACACCTTCCAGCGTTCGTCGAAAAAAAACTAATTGAATCATTTGAGCGATTAGTCTTTTTATAGCTGTACCGGAAGAAGTGAATAAATACCGTCGTAAAGATTTCCGTACACCTTACCTATGTAGCTCGTGGCTCATACCATCGTAAATTTAACATTATCAGCTCTTTATCTATATTTCAAACGATATAAAATATTTGCTTTTGATTAGGACTCAATCCATTTTGTATATATGTCGAAAAATTTTGAATATGAAATTTAGTTGAAGTATTGTAATTCATTCGCAAAGTCGAAGGGTGTGGTGAGTTTTCCAAGGAATTAGTTTGATCAAAAATGGCTACAATACCAGCTCGCAATCCGGTATGTGTTTGATTTCTTTGTGCTCTCTTATGATTTAAATTGCAATTATTAGATTTTAAGTATTTATGTGAATGAAATCATTTTTCGACAATAAAAATGCAATTGATCAAGGCGGCAAATAATAAAATGTTATTACAATTGATACTTGAAAACTATAATCATGAAGCTTATTCTGTTATTTTATAAATCCAGGCAGTTCCGTTCATGGGGAGGCTTCAACGTCAACTACAAGTGGGCTCTAGAATTAAAATCTGTGGTACTATGTCGTGTGGTTGCGATGGTGATGACAGGTAAGATTAAATGGGAAATCAATGGGCGATCAATCTTAAATGGGTGGTCAATCTTAAACGTGCAATCAATCTTAAACTGATGATTAATCCGCCCATTTAAGAGTATCAATCATTAATACCATTACTTCTTATAGAATAGCATTTATTTACATAATGTCATATTTTTCAGATTTAACATCAATTTTCAATCAGGACCCTTAACGTATCCTCGCGACAATGTCGCATTGCATCTGAGCATTCGTCCGAAGGATTCCACCATCGTTCGTAACACCTATCACAATAAACAATGGCAACAGGAGGAACGAAGTAGCCATTGTCCAATTACACCCGGCCAACATTACGATATTGTCGTTACTGTTGGCTGTGATAGTTTCGCTGTTTCGGTGAATGGACATCATTACTGCGATTTCCGTTATCGACAGTTACGTTTCAATTGTATCTCTTACGTTTGTGTTGAAGGGCAAACTACTCTTAAGTCTGTCGATTTGCATTAGCAGCGATATTATTGAGTGAGTATAATATACATAAGGTTTAATGTCTTTCAGCCCCTAATCGTTGGAAGAAGCAACCGTTGGAAGTCGTTGGAAGAAGCAACCATTTGCTGCAAAGAAAATCTCTATCTTACTGATAGAGCACTAACTTTTAGTGTGTAGGGTCCCTGTTTCGAACCCAGGTTCGGGTGAGGTAGCACGTACCGAACTTTGAGTTCACCTAGCTCTGAATAGGTACCTAAATCAAATCAGGAGTAAAATGAATCATGGTGAGAATCACTCCACACTTTTATACATTGATTGTAAATGAGTGAATGAAGCTGTCTCCAGGCTTCAACCTCTAGACTTGATCAAAGGTTGTCGTGGATAGCTTTTACAGTCGAAAATGCGTTGAGCTTAGTGGCTGCATTTAACTCTTGATTCGTGAATTGAACGAACAAAAAAATTTATAAACAAACTTATAAATATAAACAAATGTATTTATACTGATTTTGAAAGAAAATTATACATACTTGGGCTACAAATATAGTTTTCCCCCAAAATTATTCGTTTATTGGTAAAAAGATGGTAGATTCAAAGTAATCGCAATTACTAGCCTCGCATTTATCCCGTCTCTCAGGCAATTTTCGGATGCCATCCCAAAAGCATTTTCCGTTTTTTGGGGAAAACCAGTCATCAACCTATTTTTTTCACATTTTCGTAAGAACGGAAGTGCTGGCTCATAGATGAAAATACGTGAAAATCAAAAGGAGCAAAGCCTGACGAAAGCGCCTGAATTTTCGACGGAGAGCACGCTTCAAATCGATTAATTGTTGTTGGTGGTCCCAGACCACATAAAGCATGGTCTTCTTGACAAACCAATTTGGCCACATCAAAATCACCACTTTAAAATTTTTTCAACCAATAAAAACACTGTGATTTGCTAACAGCATGTTCTTTGTAAGCTTCTATGAGCATTTAATGTGATTTATCCGCACTTTTCTTCAAATAAAAGCATAAAAAGTAATGATGTCTGCAAAAAGTTGTTACTTGGCAAAAAAAAAAACTCGACATAAATGACTATGAAACAATTGCTGTGTATCTTTTACTGAATTTTAATGATATAATGATAATTTATTTCGTTCATTACAATAAAAACAAAAATATTTCAATTTATTAATGAAAATCAATTTAACGAGTAAATGCATAATTTAAATTTGGTATTTTATTTTCATTTCAGGCTATCGTTCAGCATTTTCATCATTCACCAATGAATAAATTAATGCGTTGTTGTATTAACTGATGCAACTTAACTGATAAGATTATTCTGATTTTGTTATTTTATGAAAACATTAAAATGTAAGACTCTATAGTACTGAAACTTTCGTTTTTTAAAATATAATTTTCTTGGATATATATATTTGTTCAACATGCGTATTTTGAAATACATTCTTATATTTAATAAATGCATCCTAACTTTGAAAACGGAATCGATATTATAATTTAATTAGCAACCAAAAAGTGACCTTTTCGCTACCCAACCTCACTCACCTACCAAATTGCTCCTTTTGAGATGATTTGTAGGTGTATTTTGCACCAGTAACATCAGAAAAGGATATGTTCATGCAAATGGCGTGATAGTGTATTTTTAGCTAATTCATCATATGCATGAAGTCAACTTGCTACTCTAATGATGTCCCTGACAGCTATAATTAGTGTTATCCTCTTTACTCTGTTTCTTTAGCTGCTCTCTTGTTTTTAGAGCTTGGTTTTCCCCATTAAATTCAGTGCTTTGAACTGCTTTCACTATTGTCTGAAGAGCATTTTCAAACAATGCTGATACTGAAATTGTTGTAATAGATGAGCCACACGGTAGTATGTATGTAGTTGTTTAGTAGGCGTGTATGTAGTTGCTACGGAGACTATTTGTAAATTTCAGAACATCTAATTTATTGAATCGATGTCCGTGATATATTTTGGAGACATCATTCGTTGAAGTGGACAGTACATGTTCAATTCGGTTTAACTCCAGTTGCTCAGAACTTTCTGGTTTAGTGTATATATTTTCTAGCCAACGAGTTTCATTCGTAGAGCCATTAGAACTTGCTGCATAACTAACTTGGCTTGAACCCCCTTGACAATAAATCAGCTAGGCTGTGTCTGCTAGCCACGTGCCTGTTTTGTGACCCAACTGTGAGTTTTTGGATTTTATTCATACGATAAGTCACCAGTGTGCCAAATTCGGCATTTCGTTGAGAATTCTTTCAGAAAATTGAAGCGGATTCAGAAAAAAGTTTCGGATTCTCAAACTTATTCGTTACGAATTCTTTAAGACCGGTATATGGACAACGTTACAAAAACGCCGAAAGTGCTCAAACTTTCCCCTGTTTAGCTCTTGAAAAGCTTTCGTACAATAGCTCATTTTTTTCAAGATTCATTGCAAATTCTTTCGGAATTCCTGGTGAATTTTTTGTGAATTCTTTGTGAATTCTTTACGAATTCTTTACGATTTTTTTTTCCTCTTTCCGAATTCTTTGTGAATTTTTCGAAGATTTTTGTGCAGGTTTCAAATAGTTCTTTGAGAATGCTTCGAATACTTTTTGAATACATTCTAATAATATTTATTCAATAAAATACTTATAATTTTTAATTCCAATAGACATTTTTTTTTATTTGTTGTTTTATTTCATATTATAAATTTTAAATAAAATTTTTTTTCGAACGTTTGCTAAGCTAAGCTTGTCTTTGCTGCTATAAAAAAAAACCTTTTCTAAAAAAACCTTCGATCTCGTCCCGTCTGCTTGAAGGAGATTTTCGCACAGGAAATTTTCACAATCAAAACTGCGTTTGGTTTTTTGATTTCAGATAAGCAAAGCGGCCGGAATCATGGCAGCAGTGGAGCACCTCTTTTTATATATGTGTTCCTGTTGTGCGGTGTATCTCCGACTATTTTGCATATGATGACTTCAAAAAATGCACAAAGTTTGCTTAATTGTTAATCAAAATGATACATAATTTATGAACTATTTTATTTCAATGGTTTGTCAAAAAAAAATTCCCAAAAAAGCATTAAAAAACGGCCTTCACACTAGACGACCAGCTTAAAGAATTCGTAACGAAAAAGTTTGAGAATCCGAAACTTTTTTCTGAATTCGCTTCAATTTTCTGAAAGAATTCTCAACGAAATGCCGAATTTGGCACACTGGGGCATCGTCGACTTATCATAGTGTTCGGTATAGTCACTGTAGTTGTGGACAGGAGTTGATTTCTCCTTTGTTTCTCTGTTGCTGTACGAACATGAAAATTTTATTAAAAATGAGTGAAGGTGCCAGTATTGATAAGCGTAAACAGGAATCTTCTTCCAGTGACTTGTAGAAGAGTTGGGTCGTACTAAGATTTTCACATACTAGGTATTCCTAGTACGAGTACAAAAAAATGCATATTCCAAATACCTGTTCCAATCGTACTACGTAGTATTTTCTGCAGTATGCACATATATACTTACAATACGTTCGATTTGCAGTGGTGTAATGAAATGGTGTGATATGCCCTCCCCACTCTCTAGACACAAAGTTCCCAACTTAGCAGTGGCGGCTCGTCAGGGTGGGCCCGGCCTGCCTGGCCCATCCTGACGATCCGCCACCGGGCCCGCTCGACACAAAAACACTATTATAAGGTATACGCGGATACCAACAAGAAATATCTACTTTACTTTAACTCAGTGGCGACTCGTCAGGGTGGGCCAGGCGGGCCGACGAGCCGCCACTGCAACCTAGAATGGTGATGGTGTAAGATTACCATCAAAGGATACAGGAATCATTGGTCCGTTTAACTTGTCAGTAACTTTCCAATGATCGGTGACTGATTTGAGCTTGTAGCATTTTGAGAAGTGTGGAGGATGGTTGGAGTCCCGAAGTCCAGTCGAGAACCGAAGTCCAGTCGAGAGCCTGCCAAACAGGGTGAATGATGGCGAACCATCAAGAGGCAAATAAAAAAAAAAAGAAGTGCCCCGGGAACAGGGTACCATAGAAATGGCCGTGAAGGCCCCTGGACAACATTGGCGGAGCACCCTTTAATTCGGCCCCGACGTATGCTTGTTTACCGCTTTGCTAGCTCCACGCGGCTGGGGTGGGTCTTTAAACATGGGGCGGATTGGCTAACTGAAAAAGAAGGACGCTACGTTTATTTCATCGGTCATGAAAATTTACAAGCCGCAACATAACCCAAAGGAAAGGGAAGCGGCTTTTGTCTGTAAAAGACCAGAAGTAGTTTTCAAGGATGGGCTGGCAAGCTAGACTCAGCCGAGTCATGTCAAAGCACGTTGCTAGCATTTGTAAAAAACGGCTGAAAATAAACAAAGAAAAAGAAACCTAAACGGGGTAATGTGCTTTCATTTAGCAGGCCTGATGATATGCAGACAGCCCTCAGGCTATGACCCCAGATTTTGGCGGGGTCACTCCGCCCACTGACTTTGGCCTTAATTTAATAAAAAAAACCAAAAGAAAAAATAAATAAGTGGCCGAAGTCCCTCCCTTACAAAAACAAAGCATCAAAAAGGTTATTGATTTGTGATCATGGCTCCCTTCATGTCTATAAATCAGCATAGACAACGTATATCGCCTCTAAAGCTTATCAAAGCAGAGAATAATTGAAACGGGAAACTGGATCGTTTTTGCGGAATAAGCCTCCGAAAGCAGAATCAAAGTAAAATTGTTTTTGCGGGATGATTAAAATTGAAATGTTTTTATTGAACAATTTTTTTTTAATCATCCCGCAAAAACAATTCCCCTTTAAAGCGTCAACGTTTAATCAATTAGAGGCGAGCCAGGCCATCACGATGATGGCCTGGCTCGCGTGAAACGTGAATACGGGCTTTCACATGATAAGGAGGCCGCAGGTTTCAGCTTTGACAGTTCATTTTTCTATTCTAATATGATTTCAACATTATATTAGTATATTATATTATTTAATATTATTAGTCTGACAGTTTCGAAGAAAATTACTAATGAAAACAGAAAAGCCATTTGATTAAAATTATATTTAGAAACAATATTCAAAGGGCACGATTTAAAACTGAATCAATGTTATCAGTTATCCTTCCATTTTGTCTACTAAATAGCATGTAAGTATGTATACACATTGACTATCGATTATTTGTGTAAATAGTTACGTTTTTTTCTTCGAAAATCCTCAAAAATTTTTTTTTCACTAATGTTCGAAGATTTTAATGTATCCAAAATTATATATATATATATATATATATATATATATATATATATATATATATATATATATATATATATATATATACAAAAAATTTCAGTGAAAAAATCTTAGGAACGCGCCATCCGACTGAACTGAAATTTTCAGGCTACACTGGTGTATATGCAGAATAGTGCCAAGTCTTACCAAAAAATAATAATCTTTAACTCTTGGGCGACGTCGACCATTTAAGTGATATTTTAAATATACCTATTATTCTGTCATCAAATAACTTTTGCAAAAGTAAAGTTTATGGTATGAATTTTGAACGTGCTGTAAATGTGGATATGATAATATTTTTGAAATTTTTGATTATATGTGTGCGCTAGGCGCCTAAAATTATATTGGTATAAATTTGAAAATTTTTCAATTACGATAACTTTTGACCAGATTATCAGATCATTATGAAATTTAAAGAACATATTGATGTTACTAAGTTGTGGACTCGTATAGTTTTTTGTAAACGTGCTGGCAGCCCTGCAGCTGTGGCAGGCATTGAAAGTGAAAGCTTTCATATCATCAACTCTCCTGAAAAATTTTCGTCTTTTACAATGAAAACCAGAAATCTTATAGTTTGTCTATACAACTAAAGAAAAACTTTTGAAATTTCACATCGGACAAGAACGGTAACCCTCCTTCAATTTACCACTATTTTAAGCATCAGAGACTTCTGTTCACGAGAAATCACGACCCAATTATCAGATACATCTGAAAATCACAGAATTTATTGCTACGAAGTAGGATCAGGTCTGATAGAATCGATTTGGAAATGTGGGCAACTTTGTGCCAGTGTTGTCATCTTGAAAAATTACAAAGAAAAAATGGCTTTTTGTCCTATGAATTCTGATTCAGAGACCAGATTTTCATGAAATTCATAAAATAGCTGAATCTTACTCTAAACCGTGTTTGGTAGAAATTTGGTTGGAAAATTCGGTTGTTGCTGCTGGCTATGGTAATTTTGGTGTCTTGGATTTTGAAAATTCGCTCAGGAAAATAAAGCTTTTGCCCTATGACTTCCAGTGCAGTTATGAAATCAAAACGAATTTCAGATGATAAATGGAAGTTATTATAGGCATTGCTCAGGAGAAATCTAGTTAAAATACCATGATAGGGTTGCCAACTGTTATTGGTTTTGTATTTATTTGCAATCTTTTCATTAAGCGATTTTATTGAAAATTTTTCAAATTAAATTTTTTTGTGCCTCTATAACTTCCAATGCAGTCATCGGATCGAAACGAAATTCGCAGGGTAGGTTAGTTATTGTATAATTATCAATGTAAGGCAGGTGTGATATATTTTTGGATTTGATGCTAGTAAAGGGTTACAAGCGCGAGGCGGTTTTGCTATTTTCGTATCAATAAATGCTTACATTAAGTATTCATACCGCGAACAATTGCAATGAAAATAAGTTACCAATGCTCAAATTTTCCCAAACATCTTTCGTTTTTTGATGCCAAACACCTTTCTATCTCCAGTAACTTTCGACGAAATCATCGGATAAAATCGAGATTCCAATGAATCCAATAATTCTATTTCGTCCTTTAAACATTGCAAGAATGAAGTGATCCGATAATAGATTTAATGCTAAACTTAAAAATTTTTTGATTTGTCAGTAATAGCTGGCTCTAAATCAAATCGTAGTGCTATGCTGTTCGAGGAGCGAAATGAACTGTGAACTATATGAAACGAGCTTGCGGTGAACTTTCATTTTGTTGGTGAAATTTCGTTTTGCGGTTCGCTGAATGCCATTTTGCTGCTTTTCAATAGTACGTTTACGTTACCTGACATTTGATGGTTTCAAATTTTTAAGTGCTGCTGTTATGGCAGAAAATGTAGAGTGTAAAAAGAATAAACGCTATAACTTTACAATTTTCGATTTTGATAATGTCTGCATTATAGTTCGCTACTAGTCAAAGGATACTCTCCGCGTTGTCTCGTTTTGCAGTAGCATAGTACAAGGCTTTCCTTGCATGGCAAATGAAAATATTAAGGCTCCACAGTTTTCGAGAGTTTCGAGATGTGTTTTCGAGAGACGGTGTAATATTAAATAGCCATTGTGACAGATTGCAATAGTAAGCTCTTTAAAATCGTTTGCGTTTCATTTTCGAAACCGCTTTTTTGCATTGAAGCATTCATGTTACTCGCTAATTATACAATAGTACTCAAAGTTGCTGATTTGAACTTCTCAGTGCACCCACTCATATACAAGTGCCATAGAAACTTTCAAAATACTTAATGTGAAAACTGACTTGCAGGACACTCTGTTCCCAGTCTCGAATAATCCCCTAGAGTGCAATGTTTCAAAAGGGCTCGGCATAAAATCCCTCGAGCCATTACGACTCCATCCGTTCCGAATACTAAGAGCAATAGTAAAAGTGTATTTAAACTTCATCAAACACGATTTGGGGAAGTGTAATGGCGTAGATATTCATTCGGTTGCTTAACATGTGAATGCCACGTTCAGGCAAATCCCACAAGGATGAAAATAGAAATGTCGGAGATTTTTATTTAATCCCCATTATCCCGAGCATGGCGCTGGTCGTGTTGTTTTCGGGCCCAAAAATAACATTGTTCTTAGCTATCTTCTTCGAAAGCAGCCTGAGAGTAACATCATCGGATGGGTTGCACAGCATGGCAAGATTTTGCTTTTTACCGCACAGTTTGAATCCCAAGGGTTGGGGGATGTAGACAACTAGGTTCCGTTGTGAGTTCGCGTTATACAGTGCGTATGTACGTATTTCCGTGGGAAGTGAGCTACGCTAATTTTGCGGATCGCCATAAATGCTTATGCTTATTAGGAAACCCATCAGGAGGATCTTTTTAAGTCAATTTTACGTAATCTATTCGGATTATATTTAATGGGTGCGGGAAAACTATTTACAGTCTTTTCTTCGAAAATTGCTTACCTTGGCATCAGATGCATGTTGGAATATTAAGTTTAATTAAGGTGCCGTTCAATGTGATCGATTTGTTGTTTCCCTTAAAATTATCATATCTTTTGTTATAGATTAGACTTATGGCTTGGGATATCATAATAGCATTGTGTTTCGATTGATGAAGAGTTAAAATCAAAATAGTCTTCACAGTAAATCTTTGCATGTTATTTAAATGCGTACTGTCATTTCTAACTGTTTGAAGTTATGACGGCAAAACAAATCACAGCTCTGGGGATGAAGTGCAAATAACAGTGACGGCTCGTAGTATCCAAATTTGGGTCGGCCAAAAGGGAAGTTCTATTTTATAAGCTAGAATTTTCGGTAATTATCAGTGAAAAAATTGACAGTCTCATAATTTTTTTCAAACAGCAAATAGAGAATAAAAGTTCACGTGCGTGGAAGAAATTGTTTCAATAAAAACGGCGAAAAGTGCTACAGCATTGTCGCCAAGACGGAGAAAGGATGCGACTGAGGGGTATAGATGTAAAAAAGACGGACAGGTGCATTGCAAATTAATCAGACTTAAAAAATTAACAAAACAAGCGTAAAAACTAATTCCCAAAAGCATATAAAAGCAATAACACTTTTTACAGACATTCGTTCATACTATGTTTTTAAATACCGCGATTTCAAATTTTCTTTTTACGTTAGTTAATTTTCATTAGATTGCTATTAATGACAAAATATTCGAATGCCATTGGGCTAAAAGCCACTAATGCATACATTTAAAAGTTGAAAAGCTTCTTTCAACTGAAAATTAAATGTTCTCCCCCTCCGTACAAAATAGATTACTGATTCCCAAAATTAACACACACACTGGAAAAACGATTCATTTCACCAATGCCTTCTAGAAGTACGGGCCGTCATGCAGAATGATGACGTCACAGTTTGCGGGAAAAATGTCACGAAGAACACACATAGTCTTATGGGACGTCCGCGGGAAAATGTTAATTGTACATGTTGTGTTAAAGTGAGTGAAATGAAAATAAAGTGAGATCTGCGGAACAGTGTTAGTGAACAGCTAAAATACAAATTAATGCGGTACGTGCGGTGTAATTGGAAAAATTTGCTACGAAATGTTTATCAGTTGTTGTTAGGTTATGTGATGTTTTGTGTCGATTTTTGCACTAAGAATTTAATGCTATTTGATAGCCAAATTCTCCTTCATAAAACATGAAATCAATTAAAAATCTTATGTTTTCTATTTTATCAATATATTTCAGCATCGTCTTTCTACCCTTACAAACACCAAGCATTCTTCAGTAATAAAACTTGGACTTTACATTTTTCTATTCATACAAGGCTATTTTACAGAAACGAAACGTCTTCAGAAACAGAAAACATCCTAAGATTGACTTGAATGTAACATAACAGAGCGTTTACGCTGCACGCTGCTCATAAGCAGAGTTACGGCAGGCTGCCAAAATTTTTGCGCTACCTCATCTGTATGCTGAGCATAAAAGTCATTATGAAATGCCCAACTAAATAGCTAATATGACCTAGTTTGGGATTATACCAGTCAGAACGTCGTATAAAGGGTCAAATTCAGATTTCAGCTTAAACCCGAACAGTTGGGTTTACGCCCGAAGACTATGTTTGAGAGTGCATATGAAATGTGTAAATGAAAGTGATTTTTCAACATCGCGACTTTTGGTAAACACTGTGCAATTGATGTTATCCATTATCGTTTTCGTGGTGTTCATTCTTGATTTGGAACGAAGTCTCAGAAAAAAACAAAAACCAGTTAATAAAATGTTCAGCTATCGCTAAACGTTTCTCCATATTCATTCTTGCCTTCTTCATACGTTAACTGAAATATTCAACGTATCCTAAACTTCCTATCTTGCCACATTTATACAATATAGTTTCTATTTGCGTGTAAGCTATTCCTCAAAACAAATTTCTATGGATATACGCAATTCGAATTTCGGAAAATCCAAATTCCCATTTTGCCCGTTAATACAACGCGATATGTGGGATAATCCCGAATCGGGATTAAATTGGGATCTTGCATAAACTAAGTCTATGAAGGCCAGGTTTCTAGGCGTTCTTTTTTTTAAATAGATAAATGATCTCATTCGTCTAACTGCGGATTCTATGGCATTAACGATTTACTAAATCATGATACACCACACAGTAAAAGTAGTTGCTATTTGCCAATCAGTGTTGCAGTTTTGAATACATTCGGCAAAAAAAAATGGAAATTACTAAGATTTTTTGTACTTCCAAACAAAAAGCTCAAAATCACTAAACTTTTTTCACCATTTGTCGACTAAAAACTGATACGACGGCTTTTCTTCTTTCGATTTTTGACTTTCGAATATTCATTATTCTTGGATTTAACATATAACTTATTTTTTCGTCAGTAAAAACTTTACACGACAACGAATACAATCGAAGTAAAAACAAACGAAATCGAATTATTATTTATGTTTTAACCCGAATTTGCATAAGTGGCTTATGACAAACTAAAGATTGAATGAGGCAGATATAATAAAAAAATCATTGAGTAGTAGTAAAGTACTTAACATAATTGATTTATCTTTCTTCTTTTTGAGTGTCATTATTGAACTTTTTTGGTACGGCTGGGCCAACACTATTGTCACTGAGGAGCCGCCACTGGCAATTACAGTTATTGGAAAACTGTTACGGGCAGTTTATATATTTTTGGCAATAAACCTTACGCATAATTCTCCATTTTCAGTTATTGGCCCAGTCATTTTAGCTTAAAAAAGGGATCAACCTCGGAATGGGAGATAATAAGCTGAATTTTTGTATATACCGTCATTTTGGGGTCCTCAAAGCTGCCTCAAAAGTCTCATAAAATCTTGTGTCTGCGTCGAAAGTTATCCAAGGTCAAAGGTGAGAAAAAACAGTTTTTTGCGATTATTTTGGTTTCTATTGCTCCAATGATGTTAACACATGGATTGAAATTGTAGAACATAAAATTTCCGATAAATTTTATTTGAAGAATTTTTTCATGCGCTCAACCGTTTTTCCGATAGAAGGCGGTAAGCGCGCAGCACTCAGCCATATCATCGCTGTGAAATCAAACCGGCATGTCTGCAAAATACACATTCTTCACTAGAGCGCTTTAAAGTTTTCGCATGTGGGCTATTTCCACGTGAATGCAAAGCGGCAAAACACCATTAGACGGGTTTTTATTCAACTTTACGATATGCCGGTGCGACATAAAAATAGAGGGGAAAATAAGGAATTTTTTGATACCAAAAACTCAAAAACTCAATTTTTGCAGCGACGATATGTACTGTAATGCAAGGTCAACCGTGAAACCTTCAGTTTTGAATTATTTGTATTATTTATCAGTAAATACATTGTATTTAATAGCATTTTACCTATTTTTGATATTTTCATTTCTAAAAAACATGTTTTATTTTTACATGCATTCAGTGGATGTGATACAACTTCTGCGCTGTTTGAAAAAGGAAAAAAAAACATTCATAAAAGCTCTAGAACAACTTGAGAATTTCGATGAACTAGCTCAAGTTTTTCTAGAAGAAAACTGCCCTGTCCGACAATTATACGATAATGGCATTCGGATCTTACTAGCGATATACAATGCTCCAAAATCTGTGGATAATATCGATAATCTTCGATATACTCAGTTCATTAAATCTACAAAACGTAATAAACCTGTCCAATTATCTTATCTTCCACCAACAAGTGCAGCGGCCCATCAGCATATAAACCGTGTCTATTACCAAGTTCAAAAATGGTTAGGGCATGATTTAGAACCCCAGGAATGGGGCTGGGTGATCCAAAATGAGTTCCTGGAGCCAATGACAACAATATTAACACCAGCTTCCGATGAATTACTGAATACTCTATTTTGTAATTGTAAGAATGGATGTGGTGCACGGTGCCGATGTAGAAAATCGGCGCTGCAATGCACTTGAGCTTGTGTCCAGTGTAATGGGCATTGCCTCAATGCTGTTTCATTGCAAAGTGACTGTGAGCAAGAGAGTGCTTTTGACCATGAAATTCAGGAAGGTCTGGAAACATCAATTCAAGGCAACGAGGATGATGACAATGATACAGAAATTCGCGAACGTCCAGAAGATGACGATGAAGAAGAAAAGTAATACTTTTGTTATTTAAATTATAAAAGATTGATAGATTAAAAATATGTAAAATATATATATTAAAATAAATTAAATATATGTAAAATGTTATTAAATACAATGTATTTACTGATAAATAATACAAATAATTCAAAACTGAAGGTTTCACGGTTGACCTTGCATTACAGTACATATGGCTGAGTGCTGCGCGCTTACCGCCTTCTATCGGAAAAACGGTTGAGCGCATGAAAAAATGCTTCAAATAAAATTTATCGGAAATTTTATGTTCTACAATTTCAATCCATGTGTTAACATCATTGGAGCAATAGAAACCAAAATAATCGCAAAAAACTGTTTTTTCTCACCTTTGAATAACTTTCGACGCAGACACGAGATTTTATGAGACTTTTGAGGTAACTTTGAGGACTCCAAAATGAAGGCATATACAAAAATTCAGCTTATTATCTCTCATTCCGAGGTTGATTGCTAAAATGACTGGGCTATATAGTTTATAGCCTAAAACGCGAAAATAAATAGGCAAGTTTTGATGCACTTCCAGCTAAACTTTTGCGTTTTGTTTCATTGATTCAAATTCTTGATGAAAACGTGATATACCAGCTGGTGGGAGTAAAAACTCGTAATCCACCTCAGATTCTATAACTTTCCATAATCACATAGCGTTTGTTATCCGCAAAGCAATTCCTATTATATGGCAAACGTCATTACTGCTAAAACTCAATGCGGTTTGAAAGCATATCGTTACCATCGCGAATCTATTTCAAACATCGTACGTGACGATAGATTTCTATTTTCAAATATTCGATATACCTAACTACGTACGTTGTGCGGCATGTATAACCTCAAACCGCACTGAAATTGCAGTTGTTTTCCTTGCGTAAAACTGTTGTGAATGTAGTATGGCAGTTGTGCTACTTTTCAAAATGACAGACACAACTGCGGTAACGATTCAAAATTGTGGTTTATCCCATTTAAGGACTCATCTATTTGTGATTTATCTCTAGAACGTTTTTGATTTCTACATGTAGCTATCGGTGGTAGTAGATTCGTTGTGCTGGTGGCGAATGTTTGGAAAATGATTTTCAATTGTTTGCTATGACTATAGAGTGCATTCGAACGGTTTCGCCGACTGGCCGTGATCGATATTAAATCCGGTATTGAAGCTATAAACCATGACGAATCCTGTTTATTTTAATTGGATTGATTTCGAGGTGCTCCGCTTCTGTTCATGCATAAATACTTACGGAAAGTATTGAGTAATCAAGCTCTTTTGGGTCAATGACACGTACTAATAGTATTTGAAGAAGAGACCTAAGCGAATATTGAGATTAGATATTTGCAAAAGTAAGCCGCTTTTCAAAAGGCTGTGGATAGATTTTTGATTTGTTCTTAGAATCCAAGGACGATACATCATAAAATGCTAAATATCAACAATTCTTGACGCACCGAAAAGTGGATGTGTCTATTGAAAAGTTTTCAGTAAGAACTTAATAGAACATAACTTGAATTTCACACCATAATTAGGTCTGCTACCATTTAAAATGATTTCACTAATGTTTCACGATGATGACAAAGTCGTTTCCTACATAAAAGATGCTTCAGAGAGGCAAATAATTTGATACCCTAAATCTGTTTAAGAATTTTGAGAAGTATTAATAGATATGGGTGCGACAAAACTTAATAATATAAACCAAAATTAATAATTTATAAACTCCAATTTAACTTAACTATCGAATGGCTATAGAATGATGTTTTAACGCAATATTTAAACAAATAACAGTATGGAAGCTAATTATGATAGCAGAAAATATGAATGTAAAGTTGATAATCACATTTTAAAATAGTTACACCAACATCAGGCATAAAATAAATTTTATACCATAGTTTTGATAAAAGCCGGTCCGTAGACGAACTGAAAGAAAGACAAAAGAGGAAGAGTGCTCATTATTGAAGTAAAATTTTACCCTTAAAATAATATTCAAACGAATTGTCGTAATATAATTAAGGATCTAAACAATGAGTTTTACTTCCGATGTAGTTTTGGCCGTAAAAAATTTCACGGCAACTGTGAAGCCGATGAATTAGCTAGGCTTGGTACCTTGCTATCGGAGGTTTCATGCTCCGTCTGAATAGGAATATCGATGACATAGATCAAGTTGCCCATCAGATCAAAATACATTGAGGACGCTAGGAAATCTTGTGCGATAATAAGGCAGTCCTCAGTCTCCATGGATGCTGGACCAGGCAGCTATTAGGCTTAACTTGAAGTGCTCTGCGTTAAGCTGTGGGCGATTTTATGGGCCATTGTCTCGTAGGATGGCATACGCAACAATTGGGCGCAGAGTTCAGCGACTTCTGTCGAAGTTTTGGCTCTGTGGACGAGGAGGAATCCGTCCTCCATCTCATGTGCCAGTTCCCAATTTTGGCGAGGTGAAGGGTGGCAGCACTTAGTGCACCCTTTCTCTCGAATTTGACAGAACTATCTCTGGTCAATTGAAAGTGGATAGTGCGGTTCATTAAAGGAAGCAGATGATATCCTGACTTTAGTGAACAGAAGAGAGTAATATCTATTGTGGCATTAGAATGGAATTCTTTTGTGTCTAGGTGCATTTGTCAGCAGGCCTCTGTCGATCGGCAGCCACTTAAACCTAACCTAATCTACCGATTTAGTGTAAATGTATATGTACATTCTTTTTAAGTACTACTTATTTCACTTTTTCTAATATCAGTTATTGAATTTCGACACAGAAAATCACCGTGCTTTGCAATTATATGATATTGTAAGATTGCTTTACATATACACCACATTTGCGTATAACATCTACGTATTTCAAATTTTCGCGCCAAGCTCCTGCATCTGAGAGGATTCGTTCACCTATGCTCCGAACAATATATCAGATTATTCGTAGATTTTCATATCATGCGTAAAATGGAGACAGGCTGTTTACTTTGCTGCGACTCTTAATATCCTTATACTCAAAGACAGTAACTGATGAGCGATGTCATAGCAACAGATCAATACTGTCACCTGCGGCAATCTTATTACAGGTAAGCATGCAAATTATCCACATACGCCACATAGGCGTTCTGGTGTTACCAATTTGATACCACCGTAAATAAATTGCTTTCGTTAAACCGTATGTATTTTAAAACCGGTAAGGAAAAATTGCGAAATTTCAAATTGCGATAATTTCGTAGAAATTATTAAATTGTCCCGAAATTAGCTGAAAGCATTAATATGTGGAAGACATACACGTGTGTGATTTCGAATGAATGTACGGGTAACACTGTGGGTATGACAGCTACCTAAACAGAAAACCATTCAATCAACAACCCTCCTGAAATTTTTTTCGATTTTTAGAGAAAAATGCAAGGTTTTGATAAACTGCATGCCTTATTTACAGAGCGAAATTAAAATTTTTGAAATTCTTTTGCTCATAATAAAGGTAACTCTTAACCAGGTTACCTCTGTTTTTGGCATCCTTACCTCTGTTTTTGGCAACTGACGAACCAATTATCAGATCCAGTTGAAATTTCCAGATTCAGTTCACCTGAAGTAGACGCAGCCACTTCAACCTACTTAAGTAGACGTAGGTATGATAGAAGTGAATTCGAAATATGAGCTACCCTGTGGCAGTGGTGCCATCTTGCAAAATTTCTTAAATCAAAAACTACTTTTTGCCTTGTAAATTCCGATTCCGGTCATCAGATTTAAATGAAATTTACACAATAGCTGGATCTTATTTTACAACGCGTTTAGTATAAATTCGATTAAAAATTAGGTTGGAGCTGTCAGCAACGATAATATAATATATATAATAATGTCTTGAATATTGAAAATTTGGACAGCAAATCAATATGAAGTTCAAATGGCAAATGGTCCTTATTGTAGACCATATTTGGTGGGAGTTAAAATAAAAAATCGTGATAGGGCTGCCAGCTATAGTAGTTTTTATAATTGTTTGTTATATTTTTACGATGCGATGTTTTCATTAAATTTGCAAATTTTAATGATCTTGTAGTGACAATAAAGGAAAAATATTTGGATTTTAAAAATTTGCAAAACTATGCGGATGGTAGACCTGAATGACTTGAATAACTATGACTTCCAAAGCAGTCATTGGACCAAAATGAAATTCGAAATTTTGACTTCAACGGGAAGCAGATGTGACATATTTGTGGCTTTGGTGCTGGCAAGGGATTGCCAGCACGAGGCATTTTTATTATCAATAAACTACGGTGCTAAAGCGTGAGCTCATGCCTCCATACGCATGACGTGACAAGGCGTGAGCTCACGTGACGTGACAGCAGTGTTTCTACCTTAAGGCATAGTTCCAGAATTTGTATGACAAATATCATTGTCACCTTGACTGAGGCACAGTTTCAGATTTTGTATGAGAAATATCATTGGCACGGTGACTAAGGAGCAGTTCCAGAGCTTTTTGCCAACATTCAGTATTCATATGGATAATGAAAATAAGTAAATAATGTTTAAACTTTCCAAACTCTGGAAATTGTTCGGATGGCAGTCCTAAATATCTTTCTATCTTTGTAACTTAAGATGAAGTCATCAGATGAAAACAAATTCACACGATTAGATGATTCTGGCGTGAAGCAGATGTAGTAGACTTTTGGCTGCAATATTGGCAAAGTGTTGCCAGCACTGAGCATTTTTTTCTTCAAAGTTTTGTCAAATAAGCATCCGAAAATGAATACTAGTGATAAGTGTTTTACTCTCATAAATTCTGAAATTGATGCAAATGGTAACTCTGGAAACCTTTCCACCCAATGAGTTTCAATACATTCTTGAGATCAAAGTGCTGCATAGCATTCGAAACAGGTTGGCCATTATAAGGAGCACGTGCGGCAGAAGATGCATTCAAAATCTGAACGATTCCTCTACTTTTCTTCGAACATTAGAATCTCTAGCGCTCTGATGCGTTTAAGTTGGCTGTGAATTCTCGATAACATCAAGTTCGGGAGCTGATAATAGAGGTAATTTGGAGAAAGGTTACTGTTCTCCTATAAAAATGGATTTCGAAATTTTCAAGTTAGCGCTGATTATCAAAAATTTGCATATAATTTAAAAAGCAAATATATTTGAGGGTCACCTATTTGAAGTTTCTCTGTTTATATACCTGCTGTAGTCTCAAAGTTGCCCGGATTTCTATAATATCTATCATACAAGCATATTTCTTGCGATCATGTAAGTGTCCTGTGAATTTCGCGCTAATCTATGTGTCCTGTGAGCCTTTAATTTCACTAAAATGCTCGCTCTCGCATATGGGTGAAATATATTTTATTACCATTCAGAGAAAATTTATAAATAATCACCACCAAATTATCCTGAAAATATCAACTTGAGTGGATATCGTAATCCACAAAAAAAAACTCAATGAAAAATCGTGTAAAAACTCACTAATTGCCCGGCGTCGCCAAAGGGTTAAAGATAACTTAATTTTCGACATGGTTCGGAAAAAAATGACAAAGGTTCAAATAACGAGTGATTGATTCAAAACATCAACATTTCACCCATCCCAGCAAACTCGATACTTTCGATCTTTCGATACTTTCATGGTGACAGATACAAACTATCTAATATCTATTTATAATCTATTATAATATATTAAAATAGATTCGCAGCAAGTCGTTTTTGTACTCTTGCTGCAAGTCAAATTTTGCCACAAAAAGAAGCCAGCTGGAAAAATCTGTTGCTACTGCAGTACGCGAACATACGTTTCATTACAAGCGAGGAAGCGATGACGTCAGTAATATTTTGCGTGCATTAAAAATACAAGAATTATTGATTGCAAGTTGCTGCGAAGCAGTTTGAATCTATTTGAGTCAATTTAAGTATGCGAATAAGCATACATATTTGCTGATAGATATCCAATTTCAGGTCAGCGAAAAACAACAAGTGACCGCAATCATACAAGTTTCAACAAATTGAACCATTTAAAAACAATGATGTATTATGGTTGATTAGATACATTTAAGGAATTAGGTAATTTATTTCATTCCAACAAACCGGAAAAGCTGGTAAATTGATTCCGGAATCTAACAATATCCATGACTCAGACGCTTATCAAGTTATTAAACAAAATATTATGAAGTGCCATATTTGTACGATTATTAGTAAAAACAGAGTCCGAACGGATTACGTCATCTAATGTTTATTTATTGCTGACCACTAAAATTCCCCGGTTTAAGCTATAATAGAGATTATTTTCTTACCCTATCTCTGAATCTTTTATGACATGATAATTTGAGGTAAAATCAATAAGGTTGCATGACGTTCCCTTATCAGATATTCATTGATAAGATATTTGTAATTATAAATATCTGTGAAATGGGTTTCAGCAGCAGTCATATTTTCCAATTTCAACAGTCAGCTTGACTCTTTGAAACTATCAAGATGTGTAGAGACGGTCCTTGCCATTGTCATAAGCCTCCACAATGTAGACCACCACATTGGATACCACCATACCAGCAGCCACCAAATTGCGGACCGCCACAGCATAGACCCCCACCTTGTGGACCACCATCGTATCAAAAGCCACCACATTGCGGACCTCCGCCACACCACAGACCACCACATCACGGACCACCACATCACGGACCACCACATCACGGGCCACCATCGCATCACAAGCCGCCACATTGTGGACCCTCTCACCACCCACCTCATCATCATTGTTGATACGAATTTGTCGAAACAATATTTGTTAGATTTACTTAAAGTGGTTTCTTTTTGTATTCTTATTAGCGTAGTTTTGTTGAAAGCATTTTAACAAAAAATAAAATTTATTACGGTTTTTACAGAAATTAATATTAAATATACCATTTAAAAATTACACGCTTCGTTTTCAGTGCTATGCAATCTTCAGAATTCTTTTCTCGCATTCATGATTTTAACTCGCACATAATCTTTTCATTGAAAATTTTCAGTTTTCATCAGATAATGCATAATATTCATTAGAAAATGCATAGTAAAAACCTGGGTTTTACGATTTCATGAAAGTTGTTCTTGCTTTGAAAATTGCATTTTATCAGCCAAACGCAACATTTCCTACTTAATATAAATTTGCAGTCATTACATTAATTTACAACTCTCAAAAGGCTTTCGACACGGTAGGTCATCATTTGCTATTAGTAAAAATGGAAAGGATGGATAAAAGAGGAATAGCGCTGAGCCTTTACAGAAGCTACTTGCATGGTAGAACCCAGTCAGTACTCATAGATGACCATATTAGCTCCAGCCCTGGTGTAAGTATTGGGGTCCCACAAGGAACAGTCTTGGGTTCAAATCTATTTTTGATATACATCGACGATTTGTTGGAATTAAAAATAGCAAACTCTTCTCTCTATGCATTCGGTGATGATACGGTTACCCTTTTTTGGGGCAACAATTGGAACGAAGCAACTGAAATAGCTAATGACGGTATTAGTACAATATCACGTTGGTTAGAGATGAAAAAAGTCAGTATCAATGTAAAAAAAATCTGTATTGGTCCCGTTTTCCTTGAATTTATTAGGATTACTGCAGGTTTTCATACACAAACACTCATGCTCCTCAATAAAGTGTAATTGCTCTTCTCTGCGGAGCAATGTAGTCAACACCCGCTGGAGCGGGAACTCCCTCGACCAAAATCCTCGCATGGCTGAATTCTGTTTTATTCCATGCCGTGATACAATTTAGTCTCACAGCAGCAAGATTAGCTTGCTGCAAGATAAGTAGATTGGTTGGCAGCCAATGAAGTAACACAAATAGTGCCTTAGTAGGAGTGGAGCGGAGCGGAGCGCACCAGTTACAAGTAGTGCAGCCATTCTTCGCACTTTTTCAATCTACCTTTTGCAGATAGCCTTAATAGCACCCTGCCACCAGAACGCCACCCCAAACAATAGAATTAGCCCAGCCACAGCAGTGTAAAGCCAAGCAACAGTACGAGGTTGTAATCTCCAATTCGTTCCTATGGCTCTTTTACAGCAGTAAAGTGCATTGAAAGCTTTCCGAGCTCTTTCTGCTACGTTGTAGGTCCATAGTAGTTTCGAGTGAGGCATATGCTTCTGAAGACCTCATTCAATTTGGGTAACTCAAAAGAAGGAACTTTGTACTTCCTTGTAAACAGCACAAGTTCCGTTTTATTAGGATTCACATTCAAGCCGCACTCACGACTCCAACGTGAAAGTATGTCAAGAGAGTGATTTAGCCTCTCCGATAGCGTAGAAAAATACTTTCCCGACACTGCTACAGCTATATCGTCTGCATAAGCAATCACTTTGCAGCCGGCGCGGTCCAGCCTCATTAGAAGAGTATTCACTGTGATGTTCCACAGCAGGGGAGAGAGGACTCCACCCTGAGGTGTGCCCGTACTGATTCTTCGCCTTAAGCTGGCATCCCCCAGGGAAGAGATAACCACTCTACTTCTCTTCCACATGCAGCACCGAAAGAGCCTCAACAATTGCGTTAGAATTTACGTTGTTGAAGGCCCCCTCGATGTCCAAGAAGGCGGCAAGCGTATATTCCTTAAGAGCAGAGATTTCTCAACTTGCTCAATAAGGACGTGAAGAGCAGCCTCAACAGATTTACCTTTGGTATACGCGTGTTGTGACTGCGATATCAACATAGGATCGATTGATCTTTTAATCTGGTAATCAATGATCCTTGTCACAATCTTAAGCAGGACTGAGTTAAGACTTATTGGACGATAGTCCTTCGGCTTAACATGAGAAACTTTTTGTGCTTTCGGAATAAACACAAATCTAGTTTCCCGCCAGCTGGTGGGAACATACGAGAAGCGTAGGCAACAATTATAAATCTCCCTGAGCCATAGTAGCAATACTTCCATGGACTGCTGAATGTCAGCCGCAAGTACGCCATCAAGGCCCGGGGATTTAAACGGCTCAAAAGAGTTATTAGCCCACCTCAGTTGAGAGTTTGATATTCTGAACGGCGGCGCTATACCGTAAGTTAGTTCCGTTGGGTGCACTGTCCCTATAGTGCAATAATTGATCTCTCTAAAAAATCAACTGAAATGCCTGGTGCTAATAATCAATGACTATTTGGCGGTACATTTTTTCAATATCCGCTGAAAAAACAAACTTCGGCAGTCTGAATTGAATAAGAATAATCCACATCTTATCTTGAACCATAGGTCCAGAACGAAGAATTTCGTTTAAGGCTATTTGGGTGCTAATCTTCGCTGACGCGTCAAATACTACACGAAGCCTTGTTGATGTTGATTCTGCATTTATGACACCATGATGTGGCTGGAAAAAATGATTATGTGGAATCGTCTTTATGGCTAATTCTTTCATGTGCAATATTTTTTCATGAATGAAGTATATTCTCTTTGTAGTTCAGAATTTCGTTGAAACCGCCGTTCGAGCGCTAAAAATCTTCGCACTGCAATATCTTTTGATTCTCCTAAAACTCCCGGACTATCTTTGAATGGCGATTTCACAATAAATCGACCATCAGACCTTCTTTATTTGGTGCGTATTCAATACAACAGGCAAACTGCCAAATTACAGATTGGACACAATGAAAAAAAAAATGACAAGAACTAAATAATGATATATAAAGATAAAAAATATAAAAAAATACAAGACATTTTTAAAGTATTAAATAATAAAGTAAAATTCAGTAGAGTAAAAAAGAAAAGAAAGAATCCATTATAAACAAGAATAGAAAATAAATTAATTAATTAGAATCAAAAATTTTGCTTCGAACCATATTTTTGAAAATGGCAATATATTGTGGAAGAGGGTCAAGTTGAAGACTATTGCGAGTGCGTAAGAGTCGCAAAACGGGAGAGTAGAAGAAAGTGTCAGTACGAGCAAACGGCACTTCAAATAGAATAGAGGACCTGAGTGGCCTTACGGATTCCCGCTCAATGAGGAGGATAGGTAGCCGCGACAGATTTTGAAAAGGAAACTCTCATCCAAATAAACTCTGCGTTGCTCAAGGAGAGGAGTGTTAAGAAGAGATAGACGTTCACTATAGGGTAAATACGGCAGACTATATTTAAAAAGTAAAGTACGTGTAAACCTGCGCTGAACTGATTCAACAGCGTCAGAGAGCCATTTGAAACGAGGACACCACACTTGACTGCAGTATTCAAGTACAGAACAGACTAGGGTAATAAACAGGTGGACATAAGTAGAAATACTAAATGAATAGTGGCGGGAACGAACCACGAAGCCAGCAATTCGAGAAGCTTTTCCAGTGATAGCATGAACATGAACGTCGAATTTCAGTTTGCGATCAAATGTGGCCCCAAGATCTGAGAAACGATCGACACAAGAGATGATAGTGCCATCAATAGCATAAGGAAACACATGAGTGTGAAGCTTAAGGAAAAAGGACATAGAAAAACACTTGGAAACATTAAGCGACAAACAGTTCAAGTTACACCAACCCGAGAGAGCATACAAATCATCCTCATCCATCAGAGAGTCAGCAGTATTTTTGATGACTCGAAAGATTTTTAAATCATCTGCATATCGAAAAAAACCTTGGCAAGGTCATTGATAAATAGATTGAACAAAAGAGGTCCTAGGATGAAACCTTGAAAAACACCAGAAGAAGGGGAGAAAGGTGAGGACGACAAGCCAAAGAGGGAGACGACGCAAATGTGATCAGTTAAAAAGGAAGAGATCCAGGAAAGCAGAGGTTCGCAAATGCCATAACGCTTCAGTTTTACAAGAAGCAGCATATGATTAACCGTGTCAAAAGGTTTGGCAAAATCAGTATAAATGACATCAACTTGTTAGTTGCTGTCAATTGCAAAAGCGATTACATGAGTAAACTCAACAAGGTTCGTAGAGGTGCTCCGGCCTTTTACAAAGCCATGTTGTTGCGCTGCAAAGATACAGTAGAGAGTATCATAGATACGATTGAAAACGAGGCGTTCCAAAATTTTGGAAAGGCAAGGAAGAATGGAGATGGGGCGATAGTTAGAAACAAGGTTCCTATCACCCGATTTAAAAATGGGAAGAATGTTAGAGAGCTTCCAAGAGGACGAAAATTTACTAGCACAGATACTGGCATTGACGAAGATGGCTAAAGGGACACAAAGGAAAGATGCAAGATTTTTTACGAAAAAATTGGGAATACCATCCGGGCCCAGGGAACAGTTACAGTGAAGTGAGGACAAAAGCAATTCAACCTCTACGGGCTTAGTTACGACTGAGGAGAAACTAGCAGGGAAATAAAAGGAAAAGCAGTCAGTGGCAGGAATTGATGGGATAGTATAACAGAAGAAGAAAACATAGGAAAGAGATTACAAATGACAAGAGGGTTGGAAGCAGTAAAGGCATTAAACACTAGGGAGTCAGGAAGAGAGGAGGAAGCTTTTAAGGAGCGGACAAAAGACCACAAACTTTTAGGGTTATTCGAGCTCATATCAGAAGATTGCTTGTTCAAATCACGTTGGAGTCACCATGAAATGTTTGACTTTAATCTTTAAACATTCTTTCGAACTCAGTCCAATGTACTGAGATGAGAAAACCTCTCTTATAGTCGAATTCAGTTCTTGTACTGAATCTTCCAGAAGTTAGGTTATGTTCTTCAATGCCGGTGCAATGTACCGGATTGAAGTCTAGTTATAAGAACAATTCAGTCTGACTACTATGTCTTACCTTAACAACCGATTCACGTTTAAATTCTGATAACCTTGATATTTATTTCAAAAACTTGGATTTTTTTCTAGAATGCATACCTTTACAATTCAATCCTAATTATAGTATTAATAATACGATATGTGTATGAAACATAATCACAGGAAATCTTACTGAGATGAGAAAACCTCTCTTATAGTCGAATTCAGTTCTTGTACTGAATCTTCCAGAAGTTAGGTTATGTTCTTCAATGCCGGTGCAATGTACCGGATTGAAGTCTAGTTATAAGAACAATTCAGTCTGACTACTATGTCTTACCTTAACAACCGATTCACGTTTAAATTCTGATAACCTTGATATTTATTTCAAAAACTTGGATTTTTTTCTAGAATGCATACCTTTACAATTCAATCCTAATTATAGTATTAATAATACGATATGTGTATGAAACATAATCACAGGAAATCTTATTTTTTATAGCCAAGTAGGTCTTCCAAATTAAATCGTTAAAAATTCAAAAAGTCAAATAATTCTAGTTTACGTCAGTATATTTACGAATTCCAACAACTAGTATAACTTGTAAAAATATTGTAAAAAATACAGGCTCCTCATTCTATAGCACGAGCTAAGCTCATTGTAAGAAGGCCAACTGTTCTTTTTTCGTCTTGTAGTTTATTTGTGAATTGTAATTATTAATTTGGCAATAAAACTATTATTATTATTATTATTTATCTTTCATTTTTGTCTATTATAAGCTAATATGCAAATAAATTAGTTGAAAAGTTGAAGAAAGAATGTATTCAAATTCCACGCAAGCGCATTTGCATTGGGGAAAGTTGAACTACAAATTGTATCTGAATTGTATTTTTAGGTTATTATGTAGTTGAATACCCGTTTGTTTTAAATACAGGCAATTTTCTTAGAGCTCGATTTTTCCCCTTTTGGTTAATATAATACAAGTGCTTACGACATTGCTATAAAGGAAACTTTATTTTATTTTATTCCAAACTCTTTTCTTTTGATCTTTGAAAACTGCAAAATCAATTACGATCATTAATTTATTTTATTGCGATTATAACTAGGTACTCACGCAAACAAATGATTCAGTACGTGGAACATATTGAAAATAAATAATTCCTACAGAACTATTTAGCTACCACATAATCTCCACCTATAATCGAAAAGTAGAGAAATTTAATTAAAAGTTTTAATTGAATTCGAACGAGAATCTATTAGTTGTTAGTTTATCACTTCGATGTATTCTCTGCTATTGACTTTTGTTTCTTTGACGGTTCTCGTGGGAGGAGAGTTGATGGCGAGCAATGCTTGATACAAAAAGGTGACAGAGAAACCACGTTATTGTACACTTTAGAAAATTTCAACGTACCGATGAACTTTCCGCACTAGATGCGGAACAATTTTCCAATTACCGGATAAATTAGCGAATTGAATGGGTTTTATGCTTTTACCCGATTGCCGGCAGTTCCACGTGACACGTAAATCGGCAGAAAATTTGTTCAATTCACTTGGGAGATCTAATAGTTTTTTGGTTGGTCGGTTGACACTAAAATTATTGCTATTTTTTTTTGACGATTGTTCTTCATTTGTCGTCTAACTGGAATGTTACTTTTCTAACTCTTCTTTTCTACTTTATTTTTGAAAAAAAAAAAAAACAAAGACATATTGGTATGTACGTGTGGTTAGCAAGTGGTATTCCAAAGTAAAGCCTTTTCAAAAAAAATCTCACGTATCACTTTCATTTCGTTCCACATTTACTGTTGGGTTGGGACTTTAACATTCGGGATGGTTTTCATGAACCAAAATATCAACCGAACAAGTCAAATGAAACGGCAAATATCCTGTACGAAAAAGTTTATTGCTGTTTTGGTTCGAGGACGGTTGACTAAAACATACATGACACAGAATGACTAATGGATGATGTAAGTAAATTCTAAGCTTTCTCTTGACACTTTCCGGTGATATATGAGAAATACAGGATGTACCGAAATAAGTAAAATGATATCGAGTTTTCCGATTTTAAGCAGCATGACAGTGCTTCGGTGGAGTGAGTTTCATTAAAAATGTCTCGTGAATATTATAATATTCACAAAAGAGTGGTTAGTTCTTGGTTAAAAATACAAGCATAACAATGGGTCAATTCATTGAATAATTTTGTTCTCACTGTTCGATCATAGAAATGGAATGTTATTTCCTTGACACTTCCTCCTTGATCTCACAAACTGAAATGATTTCGGATGCTTTAATTTAGCTCCTTCTGGTGACAGTATTTTCAGACATCCTGTTCATCCCCTACAGTAGATTGTAGCAAACAAACGTGGCCATATATATTCTGCAAAAGTCAAATGCATATTCAACCACGTTTCGGACAGTGGCAACAAACCGGACGTGCTGAGAAATTTTATTACATCTTTGCCTCCATTAAACGTTGCTGGTGATTCTCTTCTCCATGATATTATGAGCAGTCAACTGAACTGGCATGCAGTCAAGCGGCATATGCTTTTAAAATACATACAGTATGATTTAGAGGACATATTTCGAATGAAACTGCTAGACGGCATTATAAACAAAAGAGTTAAGTGGCAGGACAGACGAAATGATTTTGGCCGGACACAGGTTGTCATATCATGGCAAAACGTTTCAATTCGATGCTGGGTGTTATTGGAATATTAAATATCTGATGTTGTTTATTCGAACATAAATAAAAATATATTTCTATCAATTGAAAAAGAGGAACACAACAAATATATCCCAAAATTGGATATACCAAACCCATTAAAATTGGTTCAATTTGAGTAAAAAAAATGTATTGACTATTAACAACAAACTAGTTGAAAACATCCGTGATTCAATTCAGAATTAACAAAGCAGATACGTTTAAGGCTCGTGATTAAATATTTTTCAAATAAGATCAAAAGATAGTTCAGCTGACCCAAAGGATGAAAAGGTCAACTCGGACAGAGTCCAGTGAAATTTTCAAAGTGGTATTTCTGAAAAATTTGCGAGCCGGAGGTAGACTCTTTGAAAGATCGACCAACCATCGAGTTCAGCTCGTTTCACCTCACGGAAGATTCTGCTGTTGTATCCGACTTAATTTTGTCGAGCTGTCGTCAGTGCAGTATGAAAATTTATTAGGAGATCTTCCGTTGTCTTGCCCTGCGTGCCTTTGCCAGCCGACTAGCTCAGCCTGGCGTGGGGGCGTGGGTTTGAGGGCGAAAGAATCTCCTACGTGCTACGGCACGCAGATAATACAACATTTAGATGATTATACAATAGAGGTATAAGACTTATACCTCTATGGGTTATACATACCACTAGAAATGAATATAGAAGGAGAGGAAAAGAAAAAGTTCCGTAAGAATTATTATAACATTAAAACATTCAAAAATATTTTTTTTTATTTAAATCACTAATAATAAATATTTGACAATTTAGGTGGGTTAGGCTTAGACTCAACCCCGGCCGGAATTGGCTTACACCAATAATACAATCTTTTCAAAATCAAGGAGCTTATTAATTTATATGAGCAAAGAAAAATACTATTAGAGTAATAATAAATAAATATGACTAAAATTTATAAATATCGTACCTTATATCGTATCGTATATCATACGTTTTGGCAAGGCTGGGCCACGTTCCTTAATTTCTTACGCGTATGAAATTCACAAAGGACAATTTGGATAACCAAACCATCGCTTCGTTTCGAATTACTGTGCCTCCTGGTTTAGAAAAGGCTCTCCAAAACAATTTCTGGCCTTCTGGCGCCTTAGTTAAGGTGTTTATTCCAAGACCTCGGAAAACTTTCGCACGAATTCATCGCGGAGCTTTCGAAACTTAGACTCATCAACAAACGTTGCGTGTATTAGCAGAAGGTCCGTGATTTAAGGACCAAGCTGAATATACTAAATCTCTCTTCGTTTTTGTCTTCTGATGGCTATTTTCCGAACACATGGAAAGTAGCAAAGATTGTTCCCATTCATAAGAAGGGCAAAACTAAAGAGGCCAGCAATTTCCGTCCAATTTCATTGCTTTCTAATTTGGGGAAGCTTTTTTTTAGAGAATGTGGATGGAAATAATTAAAAACCACTGTGAGTTCACACAGGTAATACCTAACCATCAGTTTGGCTTTTGGGCCCAGACACGGCACTCAGCACGCCATCTCGTACTTGCATGATCAAATTGTATCTCACTTGAATGAGCGAAACATTCTGACAGTAGTGTGTGTTTTAGATATCGAGAAGGTTTTCGATTCCGTTTGGCACGACGGCCTTCTATTTAAGTTGAAGTTTGAATTCCCACAAGAGGTAATAAGACTCGCCGCAAGCTTTTTTACCAACAGACAATACTATGTCAGCGTTAATGGAACAGATTCTTTCATAGAGCCTGTGACATCAGGAATGCCACAAGGCTCTGTCACTGGACCAGTTTTTTATACCATATTCACCGCTGACCTACGTATTCCGGTGGGCCAATCCCAAGTTCAAATCCTCTAATATGCCGATGACACGCTCTTATTCGCGTCGAGTCAAGACCCGCTCAAAGCAGCGAAGAGCCTGGAATAGTACTTGGTAGAACTTAGTCTTTACTTTGATGAATGGGGCATCAAACCAAACAGCAGTAAGACTCAGCTATGTGTATTTTGCAATATTTCCAAGTATTGGGGATCTCAAATTATCCACAACAAGGCCAAAAAACTCACTATCTCGTTCGGAACATCTAAGATTACTCCTAGTTCATCTCTAAAGTACCTCGGAATCGATTTCCAGGAACTTTTAAAGCTTAATCCCTTGTGCGGCAAAAAATCAAAGCTGCCAAATCCGCATTTCAACGCATCCGACCTCTATTCGCCAAAAAAATGGGTATGACCACCAAAGCTAAATCCATTTGCTATCAGACCCTCATCCGACCCATCCTGACTTATGCATCCCCATCCTGGATTACCTGCTCAAAGACTGTCATGGCCGAAGCGGAGATGTTCGAAAGAAGAATTCTCCGCTTCTGCACTGGCAGGTTCTACAACCCGGTAACTAAGAAGTGACCGAAGAATCTTCTCCTGTATCAGAAGTCGGGATTGAAGCCACTTAGGGACCGAGTTGTAGAACTAACGACACGATTCTACTGACAAACAGACGGACATGAGAACGGACTGATTCGGTCACAAGGGCGTACAGGTGGTTCCATTTATGCGCCCCGCGAAGATAGCAGTGCAGCGGCGGCTCACAGATGCGCTGTTCACCTACACAGGCCACCCGACGAACAGAAGGGATTAGACTTAAGAACTAGGTTAAATTTAGGTCTTATTAGGCTAAGTTAGTTATAATTAGATATAAGATGGATCGTACTTTTAGCGTAAGGTAGTTTTGAAGAAAAGCATTGCTAGGGCAATCCCAGCTGATGTACAGGCTGAGTAATACCATTAGAGTGTAAGGAAATAAAAATTGTGCCGAAAAAAAACCAACCAGACCCAGCAGGCTAAAATAGCATAGCCGCTAGATTGTAAGTTTTCTTGTTAATTAAACTTTAAATTAGGCTAAGAATGTACGGTTAATTCAAAATAAAATATTTTTCAATTCAATTCAATTCATTTGTCTTCTAATCTAATTATTTGCCTTGGTTAACTGGGGATAATAATAGGTACATTAAAAATATCAATAAAATGGCCGCCGGCACCAAAGGGTTAAATATGATTAGCATTTGGTGATACCTGGATCTATTCTGCATATACACTGAAAAAAATGCACATGGCGCCCAGAGCCATGTAACATAGCGCATTATTTATGGCGCCATACGCTATGTACATAGTACTCTGAGCTATGCAGTATGGCTCCCAGCGCCATAATTACATGGCACAGAAATTATGGCCCCACACGCTATATTACATAGTGCCATGAGCCATGTAATATGGCTCATGGCACTCCAATTATAACTCGCAACCATGCTGTGTGAGGGAACGTATAAATGTCAGCAAATGACATTAGAGTTTGTGTCATTCTGTGTTCAGCACTCGGATGAGTAAGACGGTTGCTGAGAGCAGGTAGTATTTGGGATATTCAGACTGGTTTTTGATTTGTAATTGTATTTCATAGTTGTTTCAAATTGTGAAATACTGTTCGTCAGGGACTGCGAATATTTTGAATATTTTTATTTGAGTAAATTTTGTTCGGATTATTATAATTATTCTATAAATAAACTGAATAGAAAGAGGTTTATTTTCCCTTATGGCGAGCGATATGCAATTTGATTGCATCGTTTCGCGAGGGAATGACGAGAGGACAACACATGAGAATATCCTCATCGCGTATAATAAACTCCATCAAGTTATGATGGAAAAATTTAATTATACGGTTGAGGATATTAGCCGCGCACACAAGGACTGCGCAAATACCCTTGGGTATACTACCGTCGAATCGAGCGGTAAAAGGAAGAAGCCATGCAAGGTCAAAACGGTTACCGAGCCCGAAGCATCGTGCAGCAAAAAGAATCGTTATGAGGTTCTATCAATGGACGGAGATGAGGACGAGGAACGAACGAGTCAACCAATGGAGGAAGGAGAGAAGGATACGACGATTTTCGATAAACCCGGAACGACCAAGAAGAGCAAAACCCCGATAGTGTGCGAAAACCTTAACGTGAGGAACTTTAAACAGAGCATCAGAGAGAAAGTAGGAGAGCTGGAAATCTCCAATCGCGGCAGGAAAACGATCATTAAAACGACGGAGCCAAAGAAAATTTTCGAGCAGCTAAAGAAAGATGGTGTTGAATGTTTCACGTACACACCACGAGACGAGAAATCGAAATCAGCTATTCTGCGAGGCATTCACCATTCGTTCTCCGCGGAAGAAGTTAAGGCAGCCCTAGAGTTAGCGCTGCCAGGCACTAGCTGGCAAAAAGTTCAACGCTTCGAAACATCAAGGTCCAAACAACGAGGGATTCAACTCGACATGTTCCTGGTGCAGTTACCAGCCGACGGGAAACTAGAGCAGCTAGCCCAAGTCCGATACCTTCTTAACCAGAAGGTTCATTTCGAAAGACTTCGACCACGAGGCATTACACAGTGCTTCAGATGTCAAGCATACGGACATGTTGCCACAAACTGTGGCATGAAGTATCGTTGCGTCAAGTGTAACGAGTCACATCGGCCAGGAGAGTGCCAGCGTGGAAAGAATGATGCCAGCGAGGAGTCCCCGGCGTACTGCGTCAATTGTGGAAAGTATGGACACCCAGCAAATTACCGAGGATGCAGTGCGTTTATCCATATCAAAAAACAGATGGAAACCAGGCGAGAAGAAAAAACGCAAAGACAGCAGTTTATACGAAAATCAGTAAGTACATTTACCAATAATAATATTTCATATGCCAGTGTAGCTGCTAGTAAACCTCAGTCTCAAAAACCAAAAACATTGCACACGAACAAACCTAAAGTGGCTGAACAGGATGCTTTTGATTTCTGCATGAAAGACAGCATGGAGATCACAGGTATGGACCTATTCAGCCTCATAAAAAAAGTAAAAGAGTTTCTTCCCAAATTCAGGAAAATAAGTGACAAGCAAGAAAAAAATCTTGCTTTCATGAGCTTTGTTTTCAGCATGTGCTCACCATGAACTTAAAAATCACATGTTTAAATGTAGGGTCTCTTGTCTCGCATGCCAAAAGGCTTGCACTTCTAAAATTCTTACAGGAATATAAGCCTGATATAATGTTTCTTTCTGAAACTCACCTCACTTCTCGCCATAAACCTTCATTCCCAGATCACACCCTTCTCAGGTGTGATAACGGCTCAGGCACAGCAATTCTTTTCAAAAAAGAGCTGAATATTATAGAAGTAACTCCACCCACACTTAGTACCGTGAATGTCTGCACCAGTAGGCTTGCACTGCAGAATAGCGATTGTATCCTCCTATGTGCTCTATATGTCCCGTGCACTGCCAGATCAGCTGATTTCAGATCAGATCTTTCTATACTTAAAACCTTTTCTCGTAACTTTTCACATGTTGTTTTCGGAGGCGATTTCAACAGCAGACACCCAAACTGGAACGATTCACTTGTCAATGCACATGGAAGAGTATTGACTTCTTGGATGTATGATAACATCTTGGAACTTGATTGGGCTATCATTCCATCTCCAAACCCAACCCATCCTAGAGGTCATTCATTCATTGACTTCTTTATTATATCCGCAAGTCTTCTCGATCATGATACAAATCGGTTGTGTATTACAACTAAAACTGCTGAATCAGATCACATGGCAGTAGAACTTTCTCTCCACATTTCTTCAAAACCTTCTATAGTCCTACAAGAACCCCAGTTTCACTTCCCTTACCAATCAATAGACTGGAGAGATTTCGCTAAAACAATTGACGCAAATATCTCACAAATTCAATTTACAACAGATCGGAGTCTCCTGAATCCGGAAATCGATTCTCTCATAATAAATGTTTCAAATGCCATTGAATCCACTATAGACAGTTACAAGACGCAAACCACACCTCGCTCCCATAAGTATCAAAACGTACCACCGTTCATTGAAAACCTTTTCGAAGAACGGAAGACACTTCGAAAAAGGCTCAATCGCATCTATCACAGGAACCTTAATAGAGCTAACATCGAATACAGACAAGTGTTAGAGCAAATTAAAACCATGTCAGCAACTATAGCTCAAGTTGTAACAAACTGGCAGGATTTAAAGTTTAAGGCAGCACTAAGGGTAGTGAAACCAGGCCCAGATATGTTCAAACATATCAATAGGTTTACTGGCCGTAAGTCATTTTCTCTTCAGAAAGTCTCACTCAACGATCAGCTTTTGAGTTCAGATGAACAAAAATCAGAAGCTTTTGCAAATCGGTTCGAAAGAACCTTCAACTCTTCGAATCATTTTGAAAATCCACAGCTTTCCTTTGAAGTAGAAAGCACTATAAAATCCTTCTTGGAAATCAATAGTTTCCCACATCTGACCCCATTTACAACAGAAAACTTGGCAATATGTCCCACTAACCAGCAGATATTCATTAACCCCGTTCATTTGGCCGCAATCATCAAAACAAGCAACAACAAAAAGTCCTCTGGCCCAGACAACATTTCTATGTGTGTTCTAAAACACCTTCCCATCAGTGCTTACTGTGCCTTTGCAGTTATTCTCAATAACTGCATTAACAATTGCTACTTCCCGATCCCTTGGAAAGTCGCAAAAATATTCCCCATCCCCAAGAAAGGAAATTCAAACGACGTGGGTAATTTCAGGCCTATCTCACTTCTTTCTAACATAGCAAAGATTTTAGAAAGAATAATTCTAAAGAAAATGCAGCCTCACATTGAAGAAAAAAACATTATACCTCCTGCCCAATTTGGTTTCAGGGCTCAACATTCAACTACTCATGCCCTCCTTAGATTTCAGTGTGACACCTCAAAGGCACTTCAAACAGGTCAATCAACCACTGCCTGCTTTCTAGACATTGAGAAAGCCTTTGACTCTGTATGGATAGATGGAATCGTTTATAAACTCATACAACACAATTTTCCAGTTGACACTATCAAAATAATACAAAGTTTCCTCACCAACAGGCACTTCTTCGTCCAAATAGGAAAAGCAATCTCTCCAACCAAAATAATCTCTAGTGGTGTACCTCAAGGCTCAGTTCTAGGCCCCATCCTCTTTAATATCTTTACTGCAGATCAGCCATGTGAAGAAAATAATCAGGCCAAAACCCTCCTGTATGCGGATGACTCCCTTACTTACGCTTCAGCGTTTAATCCTAAGTACGCCACAATTCGTGTACAAAGACAAATCACGTCACT